>CM052815.1:91944185-91972094 GCA_028533885.1 Nasua narica | reverse complement strand
AGTACAGATCCTTTACTTCTTTGGTTAAGTTTATTCCCAGGTATCTTATGGTTCTTGGTGCTACAGTAAATGGAATCGATTCTCTAATTTCCCTTTCCATATTTTCATTGTTAGTGTAAAGGAAAGCAACTGATTTTTGTGCATTGATTTTGTATCCTAACACATTACTGAATTGCTGTATGAGTTCGAGTAGTTTGGGGGTGGAGTCTTTTGGGTTTTCCATGTAAAGTATCATGTCATCTGCGAAGAGAGAGAGTCTGACTTCTCCATTGCCAATTTAAATACCTTTTATTTCTTTTTATTGTCTGATTGTTGTTGCTAGGACTTCTAGTACTATGTTGAACAAGAGTGGTGAGAGTGGGCATCGTTGTCATGTTCCTGATCTCAAAGGGAAGGCTGTCAGCTTTTCCCCATTGAGAATGCTATTTACTATGGGCAGAAGACATGAACAGACACTTCTCCAAAGAAGACATACAAATGGCTAACAGACACATGAAAAAATGTTCATCCTCTTTAGCCATCAGAGATTCAAATCAAAACCACACTGAAATACCACCTTACACCGGTTGGAATGGCCAAAATCAACAAGACAGTTAAAAACAAATGCTGGAGAGGATGTGGAGAAAGGGGAACCCTCCTCCACTGTTGGTGGGAATGCAAGTTGGTGCAGCCGCTTTGGAAAACAGTAGGGAGATTCCTCAGGAAATTAAAAAAAGAGCTACCCTATGACCCTGCAATTGCACTACTCGGTGTTTACCCCAAAGAAGCAGATGCAGTACAAAGAAGGGACACATGTACCCCAATGTTCATAGCCACAATGGCCACAATCACCAAACTGTGGAGAGAACCAAAATGCCCTTCAACAGATGAGTGGATAAGCAAGATGTGGTACATCTATACAATGGAATATTATGCCTCCATCAGAAAGGGTGAATATCCAACTTTTTTATCAACATGGATGGGACTAGAAGAGATGATGCATAGTAAAATAAGTCAAGCGGAGAGAGTCAATTATCTTATGATCTCAAGTGTGGAGTATAAAGAAAATCATGGAGGGCATTGTGAGAAGGAAGGAAGGATGAATGGGGGGAAATCGGAGGGGGTGATGAACCAGGAGAGACTGTGGACTCTGAGCAACAAACTGAGGGTTTTGGAGGGGAGGGGGTGGGGGGGGTGGGCGAGCCTGGTGGTGGGTATTGAGAAGGGCACGTATTGCAAGGAGCACTGGGTGTGGTGCATGAACAATCAATTTTGAAACACTGAAAAATTAAAATAAACATATTTGGGGAGAAAAAAAATATGCTGCCTTTCAAACCAGGGCTCAGCCCCAAACTGTGTGCCGGGTTCACTGACCCCCATGGGAAGACGCGAAGTTCCAGCGAGGAAGCCGGAATGGGTCCGGTTCGGGGGTGAGGACGCTCCCACGGGGCGTGACCCACAGAAGGGAAGTAGAAGGAGGAAAACAGGGAAGGTCTGGGTCACCGTGGTTCCCCTCTGGGGTCTCTTTTCTTTTTTTAAGATTTTTTTAATTTATTTGACAGAGAGAGAGATCACAATAGGCAGAGAGGCAGGCAGAAAGAAAGGGGGAAGCAGGCTCCCCGCTGAGCAGAGAGCCCGATGCGGGGTTCGATCCCAGGACCCTGAGACCATGACCTGAGCCAAAGGCAGAGGCTCTAACCCAGTGAGCCACCCAGGCGCCCCTGGAGTCTCTTTTCTTTGCCCCGCAAGTGGAGCTACGACAGGAAAGGCGGCAGGAAGCCGACATCCTACACGCACATTATGAGGCCGACACAGGGTGACAGACACACGTGTGCTGTTACTCAGCTGTGCGCTGCTGTGTCCTGCTCTCCAACACCACGCTCGACACGCACATGTGGGGACAATGACGCAGACCCGTGCGCGCCGACTTCCGACTCTGCAGCCCGGTTTAACAGGAAGAGCCAGGCTTTGGGAAGACACCGGGCCTCAGGCCTCGGCTAAGCTCCCTACAAACCGTGTGGCTCTGGGCAAGCTGTGCAAACGCAGCGGGGTACTGAATAAGACGATGCCTGGAACTGCTCGGCGCCGTGCCGGCACCTGGCCAGCCTGTCCGTGAACGTCGCTTCTCTGCCTTTCCTAGTACCTCCAGCAGCGTCTCCCCACACTTCTCTCTTTGTTAAGAGAAACAGACCTCCCAGGAAATTTTAATGCCAGAGACACACTATGTATTTGTTTATAGGTTCTACAGTTATCTGCCCTTTATGTATAAAAAATAAGATTTCTTTTTTTTGCCCCCACTGACCAATGTTCACCTCCTCAGGGGCAATATGGCCCCACTGAGAACATACGGCCAGTAGGAGCAAGAACTCCACGGGGCTGGGTCGGTGACTGACCGATGAGCCCGGCTCCGCCTGGTCGGACGCAGCATCTAACAGGGGCGGATCCAAGGCTCAGCCTCTGGAAGATAGCTGTGAGGCCAAGAGACCTGGATTCCAGAGACACTACTGAGGCCACGGAAGGCAAAGCTGTTGAACTTCGTGTCAGTAAAAGTAGTGGCATTCTTACAAACATCGACCAGCTGTGTCTGCAGGTTAGATCAGCTCCGAGAGAAAACAAATCAGTGCATGGAGACTAGACTAGAGACAATGCACACATTCTCTTCAAGAGTGAGACAAGATAATTTTTAAACCACAACCTCGTGTTTTCCTCTATTTCCCCCCTTTCCTTCAAGGTCCACTCACGCAGCTCGCCAACTCTGTGGTTCTCGCCTCAACTTCTGTGACGCTGAGCCTATTATTCTCATTCTGAGAATAATAGGCTCAAGAACATAAATGCACCGAAATGGCTATGGTTTCAGAAAAGAGAGGGAGGTTTTCCACACTGAGCCCATACTGGCAGTGGAGGGGGGTCTATGGGATCTGGGTGCCCTGAGGCACTGGGCCACACACTGCGGCAGCCCGGACCACAGAACCACCGCGAGGGGCAGCAGGCACGTGGAATCGGGGCCTCGTGCTTCTAGCTCCCCTGAAGGGGGCCCTGGCTACAGAAGCAACAGACGGCAGAAGGGGAAGAACAGGCAGGCTCTGTGAATCGATATGGAGGACGAAAGCCAACATGACTGAAGCTGAGTTTCCCACCAGCCCATTGAGATGGAAGCTCAGGTTTGAGGTTGAATGTGTTAAAAATGCATCATATCTGGCACAGCTGGACTGAGATTCATACGTGTTACATACCCGGGCTACTTAACATGGTCCTTTCTACATAGCACGTGTGCTCTATCTACCATCATCGTCGTTACTATTCGTGAAGTTTAAGTATAATTTTTGGAATGTTTTATCTAATTTTTCCAGAAAATATATCCATTTTACAAATTAGCAATTGTCATGGACCCTTTCTTAGCCTTCAGAGAACACAAAGGGATAGTATTACGAAGCCGTCAATTGTCGAGCCCTCCTCAAACCTCTAGCAGGTTTTGTGTTTCTTGCTTCCACACTTGGGACTGAGCAGATTGCTCTCATGTAAAGTAACTGAAATAAAAACATGGAGGGGACATCCCTGGACCTAGCGTAGACATGGGCTCACGTTTTTGCAGCAACTAGTCCCTTTTCTATGCTGGTCCTTAAATCAGGGGTGATCTAAGGCAAACTCATGAAATATTTAAATGCCTGCCCACTCCAGTTCCTGAGCCATTTCCATCCAAAAAACTTAGAAACCCCAGAAGCCTCTCTTGCTCTCAGCCGCCTCTACTGTTTAATGACACCTTAAGGAGCTACCAATATCATGGACATTTTCATAGCCATAGAGCACTTTAAAAGACATAACTTCCAAATATTGACCTCAGGCTCTCCACTGGAGAGATCTGCAGTCACAACTAGTCTTTAATGGAAGACTTAGAATCAGCATCACTGGCTTGCAAGGGAGATCATTTTTGGGCGAGAGCTCCTCCTCTGGGATATGCCAGGGTCTTGACCAGAAATAAACTGTGTGGGGCCCTGCTGGAGAATCACATGGCCCATACAGAGGAAGAGAAGTAGAGCATCTGGGGAAGGGAGAGCACAAAGAAGGAAGCACACACATGTACACACACGCGCGCGCGTGCCCACACACAAGGAGGGACTGAGTGAGGCCACCTGGATGTAGGCTCCCAAACTCGGAAGTGGGATGCTCTCTGTGCAGGTTGGCCACCTAATCCTAATGTGTCTGAGACAAATACAGATAAAGGAGAGAGGCACTTCCTCAGCCCCAAGAAAATTCACGAACTCAAGTTTCACATCTCAGTTTCACTATGAATAACGAGCTCTTGGGATTTCCAACCCGAGATGCTCCTGGAATGATGCCCTCTGTGGAGACAGCAAAGAACTTCCTCCTTTCTAACACCAACTCCATCAGATGGTTACTAAGCCCTGCAAGGAAGCATGAATCATGCTTAGAGCTCATTTTACAAATGGAAAATATCTCCTAGTGAGTGACAACAGTGTCTAAACAACCGTGTTTTAAGCATAAGTCAAGGAAGTTCAGAGAAGTCCCTATGTGTCTGGTCAAGTTCTTGTCTGCTTCTGGAAAGACTTTGATCCTGCTTTTCATCAGTCCCAGGGCAGCTGGTGTTCCAGGGCCCATCCACAGGTGTGCTCCGGCCACACACTCCCACAAAGCCCACGCCTCTGCCTCAAGCCCTCCTCAAGCCTCAAGCAGGCTCTGTGGTTCTTGCTTCCACATTGGGACCGAGCAGATTGTTCTCCTTCGGACTTCTTTCCTAGGGCCTGATACACGGAAGGAAACCGGAATATGTCATCCCCAAATATGTCTCTTTGGCATAACAAATTGTTTCGAGCAGAAGACAATTAAGAAACAGCCAAGGCAGAAAAATCTCCCCCTCTTCTGCCTAAAGGCAAGATATAAATTCTCCTTTACCAGAGTCAGACCAGAGGACTCTATGAACAAATCTCGCTTCATTAATTTCCTCCCGTATGTTTACCTTCCCTCAGTTTGCTGCTCTTGGAAGCCTAAGACTGCTTTCCTTTGTCTTGTTGTTTCTCTGCAACTGTATTGCTCTATGTTGCACACGGACCATAAGCTGGAATTTGAGCGGCCATTCTGAGTTACTTTTCTTTTAGGTTTTTCCTGCATGATGTGGGCTGCACACAGATGACGGTTTTTCTCTTGTTAATCTGTCTTTTTGTTAAAGAGCTCTGGCTGAAAACCTAAGGTGAGTGGAGGTCAAGTTTTGCCTCCCCTCCACCACTAACAAGGATTTAGTGAGATTGTTTCCTCCCAACTTCGAAGCCCCTCTGTTGGTGCCCATCCTTGTTGAGTCTGCCCAAATAAGATGCATGACACAGACACCACGATCTCTGTGCTCTCTGTGTCCAACTTCTGCACATGGGGAACTTAGTGGCTACCGGAGTTATACAGAGAGAATGAGAGAGAATGAGAACTACCACCTGAAATAAAAATAAGCAAATGTTTCTTTTTCTGACAATGAAATTTAAATTTTTTCTCTCTGATTACATAATAAAGCATGCCAGTCATAAAATACTTGAACTACAAAAGATATATGGAAAAGAGTAAGGGATCAACTTGGCAAAACATGAAGAACAGAATACCAACTAATACTCCAGGTGCGAGATGACTACAATGAAGGTCATTGCTCCCCTCCGAGTCTCTCCATGCACACACGCCCATTCAGCTAATTTTATAGAAATGAGTTCTATGCATGCCACTGATATCATGGACACCTTCCTTTTTCAACATGGGGGTCTTGTTTGTTAGTCCATTTGTCTGACACGCACCCCCACTTGCCTTCTCTTTCCAATGAATAACTCACCCCATCCTTCTCTCTGGTTCCTCTCATTAACAATCTACAGACAATCTTCTCTATTTTCCCTTTTTGCTCATATTGTATTGTTTTTTTTTTAAAGATTTTATTTATTTATTTATTAGGAAAGAGAGAGAGAGAGAGAGAGAGAAGATCAGAGTGAGAAGCGGACTCCCCACGGAGCTGGGAGCCCGATGTGGGACTCGATCCCGGGACTCCGGGACCATGACCTGAGCTGAAGGCAGTCACTCAACCAACTGCGCCACCCAGGGGCCCTCATATTGTATTGTTAAAGACAAAATTCAGTCAACTAAATTTGAAGCTCTAATTGGCTTTAATTTATTAGTGATTCATGAATCAGGCAGCCTATCTAGCAAGTAGAGGGGAGCATTGTAGAGCTGCAGAAAAGGAGAGTTTTTTAAAGGCAGAGAAGGAGTAGAAAAAAAGGAAATTATTAGCAAAGAATGCATTTGTTTTAGGCAAGGTTGCTCTTCTAAGGGGAACAGGAAAGGTCTATGAACAGATGACCTCCTAGTGGTAACCAGGGACATTCCAGGTTGGCTGGTGAGAGGTTACATTGCTGGGGAAGCTGAAACTGTAATTATGTTAGATATTGTCTTGGTTTACTGAGTGAGGATTTAACATAAGTGATGTCATCATGGACCGGGGGTTTTCTTTTTACCAGTACACACATACACACACACACACACTCACACTCCTGTAAGGGGGAAGGAAGTTTGTCATGGTTTGTTCTACCAAGTGGAATCGTATTACATACATTTCTCTGATTCCTTCTTTTTTCAATAATGATCACTACATAGAAAAACCTCCAAGTTATCCAATAGAGATTCGACCTGTTATTTTAAAATCCTATTTTATATTCCAATGTTTAGCTATACTACAATTTCCTTTTTTTCCTAATAGTAGTAGAATCCACATGATTTTTTAAATTTAAATTCAATTAACCAATAAATAGTACATCATTAGTTTCAGATGTAGTGCTCAACAATTCATTAGTTGCATAGAACACCCAGTGCTCGTCACATGTGCCCTCCTTAATACCCATCCCCCAGTTACCCCATCCCTCACCCCTGCCCTCCAGCACCCCTCAGTTTGTTTCCTGGAGTCCAGGGTCTCTCCTGGTTTGTTTCCCTCTCTGACTTCTTCCCATTCAGTTTTCCCTCCCTTACCCATGGTCCTCCACACTGTTTCCTATATTCCACATATGAATGAAACCATATGATAATTGTCTTTTGCTGACTTATTTCACTCAGCATCATCCCCTCCAGCTCCATCCATGCCGATGCAAATGGTGGGCACTCATCCTTTCTGATGGCTGCATAATATTCCTTTGTACATGTGGACTACATCTTCTTTACCCATTCGTCTGTTGAAGGGCCTCTTGGCTCCATAGTAGGGTGCAGGACCCCTTTAGATCACTACAGTTGTATCTTTGTGGTAAATCCCTACTAGTACAACTGCTGGGTGGTAGGGTAGCTCTATTTTTAATGTCCTGAGGAACCTCCATACTGTTTTCCAGAGTGGCTGTACCAGCTGGCATTCCCGCCAACGGAGTAATAAGTTCCCCTTTCTCCGCATCCTCACCAACATCTGTTGTACCACGATTTTCAAGGCTTTCTTTATTGGTGGGTGTGTGCTCTGTTTCTGGCTTTCACCTCCATGACAGTGAAGGGAATCTTAAGTCCGCTCTAGCACAGCACTTTTCTCCTCATCTTTGCAGATTTGTTGGAAGTGACTTTATGCTCTAGTCTATACTGCTGTCTAGCGACTTTAGGATGGTGGTTCGGAACTTTTGGAGATTATGAGTGTCTTCAAAGATGTCCCGAAAGTGATAAAACCTTCCTAAAAAAATGTACTTACATCTAAAAAATTACTTATAATTTTAATGGCCTCGACCCAGGTGAGGAATTCTTGAAATTGAGAAAAATCCTGCACAGCAAAGATGACTCCGTCCTGGTCGTAACCATCCCCTACATCTCCAGATTTCTTCCTTGGGATGGCAGCCTGTGACAGAGGATGGCCTCGGTCCAGAACAGGCAGGCAGCTGTGCAGAAGCGCCCACACCCTTCTCTGTGGAAGTGCAACACATTTCACGGGCCACTGGATGAATATTCCTATGCATCCTGGCTTGTGGGAGCTTGGAGGCTTCTAGCAGGTGATGGTTGGCTTCCATGCGACCTAACAGTAAGTGCTTATCACTTACACCTCCCTTTATTCTCCTAAACTTGCCCCCTCTCATTGTCCATGTTAACTCTGCTCTCGTTTTCATAGAGAGAAGGGATGTAATGATTTCTTAGAAGCGTATCTTTGAATGCCGTGTAGGGGACAAGGGCAGGCCACCCCGAGAATGGCTACTTTGGCGGGGAGATTATTTTCAGCTGAAAACAGTCAAAGCCCAAAGGACTCAGGAAGAAACTTCACCTTCCCCTAATCGCCTAAAGAACTGAGAGGGCCTGCTCCAGGAAGAGAACTGCACTGTGATATGGGCAGCTTACAGCGGACAGGCCAGCAAGGCCTGTTTGTCCAAAGTCCTCTCTTTGTCCCATTGTTTCTGAGTGTCCAGCAGACACCTGTTACTCAACATTTACTCTTCTCCCACCTTCCTGTGAATTTCGTTCCTTCCCTTTGAAGACCCTGCCCCCTACTCCACTACTGACACCCTTTGTGTTTGACTGCCTTTAGAATCTCATATCTGTGGGGTTCCCCACACGTATGAAATTAAGTTTCATTTTCTCCTGTGAATAGGTCTCATGTCAATCTGATTCTTAGCCCAGTCAGAAGAACTGAAATTTTTCCTCCCACACAGATGCATGTAATCTGAATTTCCTACGCTGTTTATGCTTGCCTTTTGGCTGGAGTTCTTTTTTCTTTTTTTAAAATTTTATTTGTGAGAGAGAGAGCGCACAAGCAGGGGGAGCAGCAGAGGTCAATGGAGAAGGAGGCTCCCTGTTCAGCAGGAAGCCCAATGTGGGACTCGATCCCAGAACCCTGGGATCATGACCTGAGCCAAAGTCAGATGCTTAACCGACTAAGCCACCCAGGCACCCCTTGGTTGGCGTTCTAGTGGCAAAAATCAGTCCCAAACCCCAGCCAAGAGCTGCCGCCTTCACCCTTCTGTTCCCACCTACACAGGACAGGAGGAAAAGGTGTATCATATGCTCAGACTGATGAGTGGGAGAGCAGGAGGAGAGCAGGAGAGCACTTGATCAGTGCCAGCCCGTTTCTGTAGTGACAATAAACAAATGGGCTGGAGACGCTGAGGTCAGGGAACCAGACTTTCCTGTATCTGTTTCCGCTTCATGTATCCCTCAAGAGGTAGAGGCCAGCCCTCTACCCAGTGGAAGGCCCCGGGGATAGACAAGGTCAGGTGTTCGACCGAGCCAAGGATGGAACCTTCCCACCCAACGACACATATGGTATCACCTTTGGAGTATCTTTTGCATTTAAGCAATACATAATTTTAAATAACAAATTTCCTGTGTTTAAGTCACAGGTTGCTGGGATCAGTTGTTACTTTACACTGAAGTGAAGGGAAGGAAAAATTCTTCCTCTGACTTCCAAGCTCTTCCAGCTGGACTAAGAAGTAAATTGACATGAGACAAATTAACAGGAGAAAAAAAACCTCAAAATTTATTACATGTACAGAGTCCCTGTGATGAGACTGAGAAGTGAAGAAATGAACCAGGTGGGCAGCTGTTACACTTTCGAGACAGAGAGCCCACAGATCTGTGAGGCAGGCAGGACAAAGGAAACTTAACTTTGGGAGCTTCGGTAGCTAAGGAATTGTAAGCAGACCTGGGCTGGCAGAGTCCATTAGTAAAAAGTCTCAAGGGTTGTGGACATGGCCTTCTCGGCTCTAACGTCCCGTCTCTGGTGATGAGGACGTGTCTTTACCTCCTGGCACAGGGAGGGCACCTTTCACCTGAATGTTCATCTCCTCCTTTCAGGGAGACAGAGGACGGTCTCAGCATCTCCTGAGTAACTTTTATTTAAAATAATTGAGATGCGCAAGTGGCCCCTACATAAAAAATACATAAAGGAAAAATACAAGCTGCATGGGTCTAAGGTGGCACAGTATTCATGGAAACCATGACCTCCTCGTCCCAAGGACATGAGCTATCAGTGGGGGATCACTGACCCCGTTATGTATAACATGGAAGAGATCTCTCAGGTCACCGTGTGAGCCCACCAGTCTGCAGCTTCGGGCCAAGGCTATCCATGACATCAAGGAGGCACGGAAGAGGATGAAGGCCACGATGGGTCTTCCAGGAAGGAAGGGAGGAACCCGGGAAAGTTTTAGAGCTAATGACTGTGCAGATTCTATTGCTAGGTGAACTTAGATTGGTTTAACTCAGGCACCAAATGCAGGAGAATGGAAAACGCAGGGAAAACCATTGAAAGAAAAGCAAGTTAATGGCATATGCCGCCAAGAGAGGACAATCCCACTTCCCCCAAAACCCCACGTCAGAAGACGACACACATGAAAACAGCCATTGATTGGATCTTGATGAGTCAACCAAGCATTCCTGTAAGACTGGCACCAAAAAGTAACCCCAAATTCCCTGTTCTACTCCCACCAGGGGAAAATCCACTGTTTGGATATATCGTATTGCTGTTTTTTAACCTACTCCCCCTATTTCTCTGTGGGGAAAATCTGCACAGTGAGCAAATACTATAATTTCAGCTTTCCTTGTTGTCGTTGGCACCCCGGCAGCAGCGTCTGGCTGGCTTTCAGCAATGACAGGGATCCCTTCACATTTTCCCTGTTACTCATGAGGGCCGGCGCTTCGCGGGCCTTGGCTCCTCTTGGCACCTCTCCTGCCTTCCGGTCTTTGGCATGTTGGTCCCAGGAGCATCTCCCTTTGACTTCACTGGGTGCTCAGCCCTGGGAACGTCTGGGAGGGTGTGAAAGGAGGGACACTGCTGGAGAAAGTGAGGACGGAATATTCGTGCCCTGGACCAGACCCTGCGCACACGTCACCTTGTTCTAGCACCTAATGACTCTGAGAGGCCGATGGTACTCCCATTTTGCAGAGGAGTTCCATGATGCTTGGAGAGTCTGAATAATCTGCCAGCAGCCAACCAGCTAGTGAAGGAAGTGGAACTGGAATGTGAGGCATCCACATTCACTTGACTCCCGAGTTGGAAGCCGGGAAAGCACCCCTCACTGACGATGCCAATGGCCTTTCCTTAGGCAGCCACCATTGTCCTTGTCAGAGAAACAGAGAAGCGTTTTCCTGGTTTGTTTTGTTCTTGCTCTTTTTGAGAAGACACTGTATCTGAAGCAATTTTGCTTTTAAATAAAATTTGTCTTTTGGACATTTTAAATAAATAAATTTTAAATAAAATGTGTCTAAATTATAAATCTCAAATTATCGATCTCAGAGTATTTTCACAAAGTAGACACTTGTGTAAACCAGTGTTACACAAGTGGGGGCCATTTTATTTATTTAGTGGTTTCTTTTTTTCTTCAGGAGTTTCTGAAATTTTCTGTGGTTTTTCTAGGTATTGACTATTAATGGAATTTTTTATTGGAGGATGTCTCTTCAGAGAGAGGCTAATTCCCAATTTTCATCATGAAGAATTGGCCTGTTCACATCTGGCACCAAGCAGAAACCAGCCATTGCATAATAAGGGGTTTTTACACCTCTGTCTGAAGCAACTGTCTTCTTTCTTCACAGGCCAAGATGATGCTGGCTCACAGCTTGGGTTGCAGCCCTGAACATATATGCCTGCGTTAGGGAAGTAAAGGAATTCTCTGCTCTTGGAAAATTCTGCAAAGGGCTTTTTAATGTTCCTTGATTGTCCTCCCAGCCTGAATCTGCCTGTTTTCTCCACGGGACCGAGCGGCGGCCTCCCGAGTGGAAGCGAGAGGAGGGCCAGCAGTTTGCTGTTGTGCTCACGGATGCACCTGTTACCCTGGAAATAAAAAGCTATAATTTGGGGAGCAGAGCGGAAGCTACAGGAGGGCCAGCCATTTGCTGTTGTGCTCACAGATGCACTTGCTACCCTAGAAATAAAGAGTTGCAATTCGGGGAGCACAGTTCTGATGGAAACCCAGTAGTGTCCCACTGCGGGGTGAAAGCAGGGGTATGGGGGGCAATTACATCAGTTGGAGGGAAAAAAGGTGTTCTGGTGGTCTAGCGGACCACGCTGCCCTGTTCCGTATTGCTGAGCGACGCATTTCACCTGCCGAGAGTCCACAAGCGCCGGTCCCGTGATCAGGGAGTCTGCTCTGGTGCGGACTTCTCCAGAAATTGCTGGGAACAGCTGCTGTCTCGCACGGTCCGGAGGTTACGGTGCAGCTGCCCCAGGACAGGGAGGTGGCTTCTTCGCGGTGGCCGCTGGGGCTCTAGTGTGGCCAAGGTTGTGTCCGGTCCTCCCCCTCCCCCGCAGACCAGCACCTGAGAAATATGTGATGAAGGAATGGATAAGAGCAGGACACCTCCGTTCATCCAAGCTCAAAATTTTCCATTTACTCAACAGTTCCTTAGCCTTTAGGTCAGCAGACAGTGTCCCTCTGCTCTGCTCCTCGCCTGCCTGAATCCATTTCCGGGTCCTGCCGCTGCGCCTCCTACTTATCTCGTGCCTCTCACGGCTTCCTTCTCTCATCCCCTTGTTGGCACCCTTGTCATTTTATATCCAGAGTTTGAACCCTCATCTAATTGGTCTTTTAAGTTCATTCTCTATGCAAGACACATTGTTGCCAGAAAGCTCTTATATTCGCCTTTTTACAGAGTATCCCCTTTCTCAAAAATGAATGCAAAAATTTAAAGGAGCTACCTCAGAATCCCTTGATTCAGGGGATTACAAACAATTTTAACTTCCTTCTTGGTACACTGTCGTATTTTTCAAATTTTCTAGAATAAAAATTTTAATTCAAAATTTCCATGGGTATTCTTTTTTAAAAAAGAATATTCTTTATCCACTAATTCTATAAGTATTTACTGATGGTGTTTTAGGTATGGTTTTAGGTTCTTGGGACAGTTCTTGCTCTCAAGGAGCCCACAGTGTAATGGGGGAGAAAGGAGTCAACAGATCCTTGCAATCAACTGAGAACGATGCATCCTGGGGTAGCCACCCCAGGGGCCCTGCAGGGATCAGGCCATCACTATATGCTTTTGGAGCCTTCGAGGGACACATAGTCTCTCTCTGGGTCAGAGGCTTCCCAGAGGAAGTGCAAGGGGGCTGGATCTTAAACCAGGTGAGACTATAGAGGGAAAGCAGGGGGAGAGGGAGGTGAAGGGGAAAGAGAATGTACAAAACCCAAGAGAACAGTGGGAACAGAGGTTGTGTGTGTGTGTGTGTGTGTGTGTGTGTGTGTGTGTGTGTGTGTGTGTGTGTGGTGGCAGGGGGAGGACATCTCCTGACTTGGAACTGGGGAGGGAAGCAGGGCCCTGGATTGCTACAGTTCTAATTCAATCCTGGGAGCACTAGCTGGATGTCGGGGATGTAAGCTGGGGCAAGACAGGGTTGAATTTTATTTATTTATATATGTATGTATGTGTGTATGTAGGATTTCTCTTATGTTCAGTTAGCCGACACATAGTAAGTACATCATTAATTTCTGATGTAGTGTTCCACTAACACCCAGGGCTCTGATATGCCCTTCCAGCCTGCACGGCCCACGGGAGAGAGAGAGGCAAAGCTAGGCTAGTTTGCCAAGAGCAGATCTGTCATTCAGGGTGTGGCCAGCATTACTTCTGAAAGTTTCTTTTCCATGTAAATGAAGCCCCAAACTCCTCTTGGAGGATCCCTCCATTGGCTCAAAAACTGTACTCCTTCTTCACGGCGGATTCCTTCCTGCTAACCAAAGCTTTTTCGGTTTTTTATACATATGAGACAATCTCAGATTCTTTTCGGTGATTTGACAGATCCTGTTTGGCTGCTTTAATCCTCTTTTGTCCTGGCCATAGGACCCGGTGATGTGGGCTGGGACGGAGACTGGAGGCTTGGGAGTGGAGAGGGAAGGTTGATCCTAAGGCTGGAGGCCGCCAAGTCAAAAGATGAGTTCCCAAACTTGCTGGCGGTGTAGGGGGGCTGTAAAGCTAATCTTCTGGATCTGGCTCCTGGCTCCCAAGGCATGGTCCCACACCAGCAGCAGCAGCCTGTCCTGGGAATTTGCTAGGCAGGCGAGATTTTGGCTCCTTCCCCAGAACTCCTTGATGGGAACCTCCAGCGTGGGGTCCTGCAACGGTGCTCTGGGGACCACCACTCTGGAGTTTAAAGGGGGCGTTTATGAGGGTTCACGTCCAAGTCTAGTTTCTTCTCCTTCCTGTCCCTTCATGCTCTCTGGCCACAAAAGTAAAACCAGATGAAAATCAGGCGTTTCAGAGACCTCTGAATGGCTGCATTAAAGGAGGTGCTATTTAGAAGCCCCATTCCAAAAAAAGAAAAAGGAAAGCTGCTGAGTCCTGATGATGTCCCAGCTACCTTCACGGCACAGAGAATAGAAAGATGAGCTCTGGCCCTGCCATGGCGGAGGCCTGCCCAGGCCTGTGTGTGTATGCATGTGCACATGTGTGTGTGCACGTGCATGTGTGTCTATGTGTGCATGTGTGTGCGTGACTATGTGTACGTGCATGTGCATGCATGTGCATGTGTGTGTGTGCGCGTGCTGGGAATGAGAGAGGATGGAAAGTGAGAAAGACTTTGGGAAACGAGCAACCAGTGGAAGACTATAGTCACTCAGCAGGGAGGTGCGCCCTTGTCTAAGGACCGCCTGGAGAAAAGGCACAAAGCTTCTCTCATCAGCGCCCGATCCGTAGAGACACAGAAGGGCATTGCAGGCCCCCAAGGAGGTCAGAGCTGGCATTTTTCTGGTGGCTTCACTGTGATGGAAAAGGGGCACTTGCCTCCTGCTTACTCTCCATCCTAGTCAAAGTGCTACATGGCATCCGACTTTATCCCCAGTGTCTTTCAAGGAACCCTCTGAGGGTGCCGTTCCCTTTCTTTCTGAACCGCCCATCTGCTCAAAGGAGCAGCCAGCTTCTACCCAGACTTTCCCAGGCCAAGCTGATGCCAGGCAAACATCTTTCCCCTACTCAACATTCATTATGCTTGCTTTGCTCCTGACAATGAACTTGGTGCTTTAGAGGTTTCAAAGAAGTGTGAGATCCCTCACACTGCCCTCAGCTGTACCACCTGGTTAAGGACACGAGACCCGGACCCAACAGCACAGTAACAACAGCAGAGCCCACAGATGACCTGTGGGAGAATCGCAGGACCCTTCCACACCAGAGGAGGCCATGGGCCGAGTCAGGTCCACCTGCTGCTCCCCTACAGCCTAAGGCTAAGAATGGTTTTCGATTTTAAAATGGCCAAAAAACTGAAAGAAAAATAATACATCAAGACACGTGAAACTTATTTGAAATCTGAATTTCAGTGTTTATGAAGACTTACTGGAGCACACCCACATTCATTCCGTCGTGTCTCGTCGACGGCTGATTTCTTGCCGCCAAGCAGAACTGAGTAGTTGGGACAAAGACCACACAGCCTACAAAGTCTATCATGCTTCCTCATGTACAAGGAAAACAGTCCCCACAACAGGGCGGTGGGGCCGACACGCCCCGCCATTACCAACACGTCCCTCCCACTTTTCAGCTTTCACCTTTGCCCAGCCTCCCAGCACTTTCAAGGAACCTTAGGGCTCCTGGTTGGAAAACGTGGTTGCTCTGGTCATTCAGAGCAGGTAGAGATGGTCCAGGGTGGTTAGAGATCTCTAGAAAAAATGAGCATCAGGCTAGGCTTTGAACACTGGAGAACATGAAGAAAGAGGATTGAAGCGCAGTTTTCAAAAAGTTAAAAACATGACTCATATAAGGATCTATTCAATTAATTGATGAGAGAATGAGTGCAATGGTGCAATTAGTCCAAAAAAAATTTGAGAAACAAAGTGCGCACAGGCATTTGATAGAAGAATCCTAGATTAAGTTGAGGCTAGCTACAAAACTGGATACAAAATATCCTACAAGACAATAAAACCACAACCATTGGGGTTTGCTTTTCTACAGGACAGAAATCACTGATATCACAAATAGGCAAAAATTATCAATTACCATGTGGCTTCACTAAGTCTAGACATTTAATCAACAGTGAGTAACATGCCAAATAAAAACGCATTCTCCTACATGATTAGATAATCCTCGGTGGGCCAGTCTCATGGTGCTCTGACAAGACATTAAAAGGACATGCTGTCCTCTCTTTGCTTGAGGCACAAGTTTTGTCTTTTTCTTCACAAAGGGTAGAGAAGAGTATCCCTTAAAGGTTTTGTTCGCAGAAAATGTTGGGAGGTGAGAATGTGCATGAGTTCTGGGGCCTGTTTGGGGGGCCCACTCCTCTCCAGGAGTTGGGCACTAGGGGGAGGCTCCAGCCCGGTCTTCCTGTGCGTGAGCAGCTGCCCTCAGCTTGGTCGGGCTTCCAACCCACGCTATGGACCTTCTCAACCAGAAGGCCCCCAATTTCTAAGGGCAATATTAAGTTTCCCTTTACCCTTTGAAGAGCATTTAAGGATGGAATGTCCAAAAACCCCTAAAGAACCAAAGAAATGACAGCAGGAATTCATTTACACCCATCTGATCAATTTCATTTTCGCTCATCTGATCACTAACATAATGGCATCTTCCTAGCTTTTGACTTGCATTTTGCGGCTACTAGACATCTATAAGTTCTCGTGTTCCCCCGCATTTCCTGCTCCTGTCTTTAGTTTTCATCTTTCCATTTTCTTATTGAGTTGCTTTCTTTCCTCTTACAAATCTGTAACAGCTCTTTTATATTTATAAAGGAAATGACTCTTTATCTATTATATTCATAGCAAATATTTTCTCCACATTGTCATTTTGACTCAGCTTATGGTGTCTTGTAACATTCCAAATATTTGAAGAGATGTTCCCTGTGTAATAATATCTGCCCATCTTTCTCTTTTGGCTTATAGATTTCCTACATTGCTTGAGTGCATCTCCTATACTCTTAAAGTGACCCATACATTCTCGTAAATTATCTCCTCGCATCGTTTATCTTTTCTTTCTTACACATGGATCTTTAACCGATCCCAAATTTAATCCATACGTAGTGTGAACAGGATCCCAGCGTTTTTCTTCTTGTGGCCAACTGTCCCAGAACTACTTTGCAAAATTCACCGTTGAGTCCCCAACAGATATAAAATGCTACCTTTGTCCTACATCAAGTACTGTTGTATACTTGACTCTTCTTAAATGTCATTCTTGTGATAGATTAATTCTATCACAAGATAGATCTATCTATCTATCTAATTCTAATCCTGTGATAGATTAATTTCTTGTGAAAATCCCTGTTTTGAATGCAGGCCAAAGTTCCTCCCGGTTCCTTGAACACATGATTCAGCTCCTCACAGCTGTCTAGACGCACATCGGAAAACCCACGGCAGTGCTCTGGAGCTCTGGGAACCGCTGTGCAGCTGGGCAGCCGCCCCCAGGCCCAGGCCGCTACGGCTTCCCCTGCCCCTGCATCTGGAAGTGGGCCCCTTCCCGGCTGGTCCTTTCTAACCAGAACGCAATTGACAGGTAATGCATTTGAAGGAAAGAAGAACCAACATGGAAATCTGGTTTGTGGCTAACAGGGGCCACTAATTCCCCGTGAAAACGGAGCCGGTTCCCGTCCATTCATACAATGTTCACTCGACACAGAGCACCTGCCAGGTGACAGCTACACTCCAGAGAGTAAACCAAACAGACAAACGTCCTTCCACTCACAGGGCCGCACTGGAAGAGACAGTGACATATGCGGGGAAGTGGGGAAATCTTCGGCTCGCAGTGCAGGGATCTCACCTGCCTCCCATACGAGGAGAGAGTATGGCCAGCGGCCCAGGCCTCCTCGTTCTCCCTCCCTTCGAAGGGAAGAACGCTCCAAATGTAACTACTATCTGATGACTAGCAGTAAATATTTGTTTTACCAGTTCCTCAACCTTATATAAGTACAATCGAATACGTACTATCTTGTGTCTGACTTCTCTCATGTTGCTGAATCCAGCTGAAATGTATTCTTTATGTTGTGTGGTATCCCACATTATGAAAATGTCACCATTTTTCTACCCACTCTGGATATTTCATTATTTCCATTTTGGGGATATTGGGAATAAAGTTGGTCTGAACATTCTTATAAATGTGTATGGGTGATCATATTATTCATTTCATTTCTCTGAACTCAGGAATGGATTTGGCCAGCTCAATTATACATATAGTATGTTTCTATATATATATGATACAATATTATATATATATACACACACATATTTATATCTATCTATGTATGTCTATTATAATATGGTGTCTTGGTGTCTTTCATTATTCTGAACACCAAAAATTTTCCGTGTGTGATAGTATCTGTCCATCTTTTCTCTTTTGGCTTTTAGATTTCCTGTGTTGTTCATTAATCTTTTTATATAATATATAAATATATACACATGTATTTATATACTATATATGTGGCAAAGAATTCATATACAGAGTATATTAAAAAACTACTCATAAACAAGAAAATGACAGATAATTCAGGTTTTTTAATTTTTTTTTAAAGATTTTATTTATTTATTTGACAGAGAGAGAGATCACAAGTGGGCAGAGAGGCAGGCAGAGAGGAAGAAGCAGGCTCCCTTCTGAGTTGAGAGCCTGATGCAGTGCTCGATCCCAGGACCCTGAGATCATGACCCGAGGCAAAGGCAGAGGCTTTAACCCATTGAGCCACCCAGGCACCCCAGATAATTCAGTTTTTTAAAAGATAGGCAAAAAACTCAGACACTTCACAAAATAGAGACTATTTAAGTGGTCAATACACACATGAAAACATATCATTGGGAAATGTACATTAAAATTACAGTAAAGGGGCTCCTGGGTGGCTCAGTTGGCATCTGCCTTTGGCTCAGGTAATGATCCCAGGATTCTGGGCTGGAGTCCTAGGTTAGGTTCCCTGATCAGCAGGGAGCCTGCCTCTCCCTCTCCCTCTGCCACTCTCCCTGCTTGTGCTCTTTTGCTCTCTTTCTCTCTCTCAAATAAATACGATCTTTAAAAAGTATACAAATATACAAATAAATAAATAAACAGCTAAATAAATAAACAAATAAAATCACAGTGAAATACTACCACTCCAAGTTACCAGAATGGCTAAGATTAAAATGACCCAACACACTTCCCAAAGCAATCTACAAATTTAATGCAAACCCTATCACAATACCAACAGCATTTTTCACAGAGCTGAAACAAACATATCTAAAAATGTTTTTGGAACCACAGAAGGCCTCAGAGAGCCAAAGCAATCTTGAAAAAGAAAAACGAAACTGGAGACCTCATAATCCCAGATTTCAAGTTACATTACAAGGCAGGAGTCATTAAAACAGTATGGTACACACAAAACAGAAACATAAGTCAATGGAAAAGAACAGAAACACAGAAATAAACCCACAGTTATATGGTCAATTAATCTTTGGCAAAGCAGGAAAGAACAGACAATGAGAAAAAGACAGTCTCTTCAACAAATGGCACTGGTAACAGGGTGATGGGTACTAGGGAGGGCGTGTGCTGTGGTGAGCACTACGGGTCATATGCAACTAATGGATCGTTGAACCCTACATCAAAAACTAATGATGCACTATACAGTGGCTAACTGAACATAATAAAAAATAAAAATAAACAAAAACAAATGGTGTTGGAAGAACATGGATGAGGAGGTCAAGACTGCAGAGCAGGGGCTGGAACCGGACGCTACCTCCAAGACACACAAGAACTCAAGAGGCAAGAGGAAAGCGCATGCAGGAGCGCGAGCCTCAGGCTTGTGGAGGCAAGTGGACAGAGTAAGGGACGAGGACGTGAGACCCCCTCCACCCACGCTCCACTCTCATGTAGTTCTTGAGCTCCCAGCTGGCCAAGGAGAGAGCTTTGAGAGCATGAAAATGGCTATAAACATGCAATTAAAGAAGCCCACATTTATTGAAAGTCTAGTTCATGTTACGCACTGCTAGGCTCTATCAACTGTGAACAATACAAGTGAGTCATGTAATTAGATTGGAGGGAAAAGCATGAAGTTTCAAAAAACCCAGCCTAGTTAGCATTTCAAGTGTCCTGAAAGTTGATTGGAATGGACACAAATTATGGGTAATCAGCCAATTAAGATTTTTGTGTGAAAAGAACCAAAGAAAATTCTTGTTTGGGTAATGACACTCAGACAATGGAAAGCTGTAATCTGTCCAGCTTGTGGAGAGCTCACTTCTTGTGTGCTGGATTATTCTTATCCCTTTCTACAGGGGGGAGTACCAAGCTCAGATTAAGACCACACATCTCCTAACTGGCAAAGTCAAGGTTCAAAAACAGGATCTGACTTGAAGGCCGAATTTTCTTCACTATTTTGACAGTGGACTGTCGAAGAAGAAAATTTTTACTCATTTAGTCAAAGAAACGTAAATGAACATCTACTAAGTATCAGACATTTGTTCAGGCACTGAGAATGCAGTAAAATACACAGGATGTAACTTACTTTTTATTTAGAAATGGCAGTCCTTACATGACGACTTCCTCACTTCCTAAAAATACAGTGTGGCTGGACTCAATCTTGAGAAAAGAGAGAAATAAAAGTAAGCATAACTCATTTATCAGAAAATCTTATCCATGCCATGCTATTTCTAAGTGGAAGTTAATGATAGATTTTTATACTGTTGAATACTGAAGGAAAGTATCTAGGAGCAGTTTAGGTCATACTGCTGGTCTAAAAAAATTTTTTTGTTACATTACTTTTTTATGAATTTATTTTGAGCCAGTTTTATTGATGTATATGATGTACATACAGTAAGACGCATATTTTGGCACATTTGGCAAATGTGTACAAACCACCACCACAGAGGATATAAACCCTTTGTGTAGCAATGTCAGCAGGAGGCAGAATGGGGATCCTTTCTCACCTAAAGACTCTGATTCAATAATACCTGGACCCACTCTGTGAGAAATCCAGAAACCAGTTAAGTGGCTGCTGCAACCCAGGTAAGGGCAAAGTTAGCCTGACCTAAAGCCAGGAGCAGAATTCGTGGCGTATACTCACCATAGCACCTCCTCCTGGATCGGCACAGCGGGTAAGGAGAAAACTCCCGGCTCCCAGCTTCTCCCTAGGGAGAAAGAGAGAGGACTGGACGTTACACCCAGTGTTCAGGCTTTTCAGGGAGCTGCCCGAGGATCTGGCTTCCGTATTGCTCTACTCTAGATGCTGACGGGAAATGGCATGGGTTGTGGGGCCACTGAGAACAAAGACTACGGTTTAGAGCACTTGCTCACCTCACTGCCTCCCTCTGGCTCAGTGCAGTGAGTGGAAGAAAAACCCCAACTCCTGGCTCCACTCTGGGGGTGTCTGATCTTCCGGCTCTTCAGGAGGCCTCCCGTGGGACTGACTTCTGTCTCACCTGTCTCAGAGCACGAATGGGACCTGGCAGCATGGACACACAGCAGACTCTGAGAACAAGGACAGCTCGGCAGTGAGTTGCTGCTTCAGAAGACACAGGGTAGAGCGGACAGAGGTTCCCTTCTCAGGAGTAAGAGAAGGCTGGAGTGTTAAGTTCAACATTCTGACTTTTCAGGGCTCTGCCCAAGGGACTAGCATTTGTCTTGCCTAACACAGTGGGACTTGGAATATTCTAGAAGTCTTGGAAGTGCTGGAAACAAAAGAGCTGGCTCAAGAGAACCTGCATTACTGCAGACAGATACCCAGTGAAGCAAAAGATTGCAAGCTCCTGAAAAAAGAAGCAGGCAGATGCATCTAATTCGGAATTTACATGTCCAAGCACGGAGAAGGCACATCACAGAAAAGTCTTGAGAGGTCTTCAGATCAAAACAGAAGGGTGCTAGAAGCACCACCAAGGAATAGGAAAGTGGAAATTTCATTGGTAGAGGCAAATATATAGATACACGCAGAATAATGAGATATTGTAAGAGTGGTATGTAAATCACTTCTAATACTATTAGATAAGTTAAAAACTAAAGTGTAAAAATAACTTTATAAAAATAGGTTAATGGATACACAATACAGAAAGATGTAATTTGTGACATAATAACAGATGTGGAGGACAGATGTAAAAATGTAGTTTCAGTATGCATTCAGCAGAAGTTATTATCAGCTTGAAGCCAGTTGCTAAAACTGTAAGATATTCTATGTCAGCCCCACGATAATCGCAAAGAAAGTACCCCAGGAAGATACGCAAAAGAGAATGAGAACAGGATGAAAATATGTCACACACACACACAAAATCAACAAAACACCAAAGAAGGCAGCAAGGGAGGGACTGAAGAGCTACAGGACAGAGGAGAGCAATGACCAAGAAGACAATGGCACGTCCTTCTCTACATAATTACTGTAAATGAACATGGACAGACCTCCCCAACCCAAAGACACAGAGTGACTCAAAGGATCACAACACAAGATCCTACTGCGTACTGTCCACAAGAGACTCTTTTATTTTAATTTTTATTTTTTCAGTGTCCTAAGATTCACTGTTCATGCACCACGCCCAGTGCTCCATGCAATTCGTGCCCTCCTCAGTACCCACCACCAGGCTCGCCCACCCCCCACCCTCTCCCCTCCAAAACCCTCAGTTTGTTGCTCAGAGTCCACAGCCTCTCATGGTTTGAAGAGAACTCATTTTAGATTTAAGGACACACAAAGGCTGAAAGTGAAGGATGGAAAAACATATTCCAGGCAAATGACAACCAAAAGAGAGCCAAGGTGGTCATACTTGTATCAGAAACAAAGAGTTTCTAAGTAAAACATTGACACAGAAGACAAAGAAGGACATTCTGCAATGACAAAGACACAAGAGTTGTAAGGACATACGCACCCACCCTTGAACTCCTGCAGATACGAAGCAAACACTGCCAGAATGGACTGGGGCAAGACTCTGAACGTAGGAGATTTCTGTTCCCTGCCTTCAGGGACGTGAAAACTGAGCTTCCACACCGTACATAAAAACCAGCTCAAAGTGGACTAGACCTGAATGTAAGAAAGCTCAGAGGACAAGTGTCAGAACGTGGGTCTTAGCACTGATTTTTTGGATCTGGTACCAACAGCACAGGCAACAAAAGCAAATGCATAGACAAATAGGATTGTATCTTACGAACACACTTGTGCACGGCACCGGGAACAGCTAATGGGGTGACGGGGCAACGCACAGAATGGGAGAAAACATCTGTAAACCGTATGGCTGAGAAGGGGTGAATATCCAAAATAAACATAATCAACTCCAGCAACTCAACAGCAATAAACACATTAATTAATTTTAGAAACCTAATAACCCAGTTTAAAAATGAGAAAAGAACTTGGATAAATATTCCCCAAAGAAGACATGCAGATGGCCAGCAGAGACAGGAGAAAAAGCTCACTAACCACCGGTGAGTCCTCACCAGTGAAATGCAAATCGAAACAACAGCAGAAGGTCGTGTCACACCTGTGAGGATGATCGTCATTAAAAACAAACAACAATGTAAGTGTTGGTGAGGACGCGAGAAGCCTGTGCACTGTTGGTGGGAAAATAAAAAGATGCAGCTCTTCAAAAAATTAAAAACAGAACTATCTCAGGAGGCTGCAATGCCAATTTGGGGTATTTATCCAAAGGAACTGCAATCGTGATCTTAGATCACGATTTGTGAGAGATTTGTGCTCTTGTGTTCATGGCAGCATTATGCACAAGGGTTGCGAGGCAGAAGCATCCTCGATGTCCATCAAAGACTGACTAGACAAAGAAAATGTGGTCTATGCCTACAGTGGACCATTGCTTGGCCTTGAAAAGAAGATCCTGCCATACATGACAACATGCACGGACCTTGAGGCCGGCATGCTGAGTGAATCAAGCCGGCCGGAGAAAACCAAGCACGGCCTGACTCCACTCACTCGGGGCAGTGAAATCATCAAACACACAGAAGCAGGATGTCCCGGGGTGGTGGCCTGTGAGAAACGCAGGGGCTGTTCAGGGTGGGGTCAGTCATGCAGGATGGAGAAGTTCGAGAACACTGCCTACGACTGCACCCCTAAAACATTTGTTAAAAGCATAGATTGTGTGTCGGGGCGCCTGGATGTCAGCGGGTTAAGCCTCTGCCTTCAGCTCAGGTCACGATCTCAGGGTCCTGGGATCGAGCCCCGCATCGGGCTCTCCGCTCAGTGGAGAGCCTGCTTCCCTCCCTCTCTCTGCCTGCCTCTCTGCCTACTTGTGATCTCTCTCTCTCTCAATCTCTGTCAAATAAATAAATAAAATCTCACACACACACACACACACACACACACACAAAACATAGACTATGTGTTATAGGTTTCTCCTACAATAAAAAAATGGAAATAAATTCCTCCCTCTTTGTGATATTTTTGTCTTCAGAAACACTAACTACCACATAAGTATTTTTTTACTTTCCCTATGAGACAGGATGTGTCATTCCATCCAGAGTATTTCAACCCCTCACTCCTGGTGTGACATACAACCCAAATCTCCACATTGAAACTTTACAAGACAACTAAGGATTGCTTCAAAAGTCTGGGTCCTATTGACCTCCAATGAACACAGTGTAGTGGGGAAAAAAAGATGTAAACCATCTCCACTATTTCCAAAAATTCCTTTGATATATGCATTAACCCCTTTCTCCCACTCCCAGTCCCCGGGAACCAGTGATCTGATTTTTGTCTATGAAAAAAGGTTAGAAATGAATCATGCAGCATGTAACCTTCTGTGACTGCCTTCTTTCACTTCCTATATAGGGTTTTTTTTTCCTAAATACTTTTATTTTTTCAGTGTTAGAAGATTCACTGTCCATGTACCACACCCGGTGCTCCATCCAATAAGTGCCCTCCTCAATACCCACCACCAGGCTCGCCAACCCCCCCCACCCCCTCTCCTCCAAAACCCTCAGTCTGTTGCTTAGAGTCCACAGTCTCTCCTGATTCATCTCCCGCCCCCTCCCAGCCAATTTCCCCCCATTCACCCTTCCTTTCCTTCTCACGATGCCCTCCATGTTTTTCCTTATGCTCCACTCATAAGTGAGACCATAAGATAACTGGTTCTCTCTGCTTGACTTATTTCACTCCGCATAATCTCTTCTAGTCCCGTCCATTTTGATACAAAAGTTGGATATTCATTCTTTCTGATGGAGGTATAATATTCCATTGTATATATGGACCATATCTTCATTATCCATTCATTTGCTGAAGGGCATCTTGGTTCTTTCCACAGTTTGGCGATTGTGGCCATCGCTGCTATGAACATTGGGGTACATGTGGTCCTTCTTTGTACTTCATCTGCATCTTTGGGATAAATACCCAGTAGTTCAATTGCAGGGTCATAGGATAGCTCTATTTTTAATTTCTTAAGGAATCTCCACACTGTTTTCCAAAGTGGCTGCACCAACTTGCATTCCCACCAACAGTGGAAGAGGGTTCCCCTTTCTCCACATCCTCTCCAGCATTTGTTGTTTACTGCCTTGTTGATTTTGGCCATTCTAACTGGTGTAAGGTAGTATCTCAGTGTGGTTTTGATTTGAATCTCCCTGATGGCTAATGTTGATGAACATTTTTTCATGTGTCTGTTGGCCATTCATATGTCTTCTTTGGAGAAGTGTCTGTTCATGTCTTCTGCCCGTTTTGTGACGTGATTATCTGTTTTGTGAGTGTTGAGTTTAAGAGTTGTTCTTTATAGATCTTAGATATCAGACATTTGTCTGTAGTGTCATTTGTGAATATCTTCTCCTGTTCCGTGGGTTGCCTGTTTTGCTGACTGTTTCCTTCGCTGTACAGAAGCTTTTTATCTTGATGAAGTCCCAGAAGTTCATTTTTGCTTTTGTTTCCTTTGCCTTTGGAGACATGTCCTGAAAGAAGTTGCTGTGGCTAATGTCACAGAGGTTACTGCCTGTGTTCTTCTCTAGGGTTTTGATAGATTCCTGCCTCACGCTGAGGTCTTTTATCCATTTTGAGTTTATCTTTGTGTATGGTGTAAGAGAATGGTCAAGTTTCATTCTTCTACATATAGCTGTCCAGTTTTCCCAGCACCATTTATTGAAGAGACTGTCTTTTTTCCACTGGATACTTTTTCCTGCTTTGCCAAAGATTATTTGACCATAGAATTGCAGGTCCATAACTGGGCTCTCTATTCTGTCCCACTGGTCTATGTGTCTGTTTTTATGCCAGTACCGTGCTGTCTTTGTGATCACCACTTTGTAGTAAAGCTTGAAATCAGGCAATGTGATGCCCCCAGCTTTGTTTTTCTTTTTCAACATTTCCTTAGCAATTCGGGGTCTTTTCCGGTCCCACACAAATTTTAGGATTGTTTGTCACTTCCTATGTTTTTAAGATGTATCCATTTTGTCACCCATATCAGAAGTGGTTTGTTTTTGGTTTTCTGCTGTGTCGCACCCCGACTTGTTTTGAGTTTTTCAAGGCTGTGTTTGTGATCACACCTGTGTCGTGGTCTCCCAAAGACACCCGGCAGGGAAGCCAACATCCCCAGTCAGGCAGACTTCTTCGCTGAGCGACTCTGCTTCCATCTCCTGTGCGCCTCTCTTGGAGAGCCTGTGGCTGACTGTGCGGGTTCCCCGGAGCCCAGCTTCTCGCCG
Source organism: Nasua narica (assembly GCA_028533885.1). Classification (NCBI taxonomy): domain Eukaryota; kingdom Metazoa; phylum Chordata; class Mammalia; order Carnivora; family Procyonidae; genus Nasua; species Nasua narica. The sequence goes on along the minus strand of CM052815.1, from coordinate 91,945,685 downwards.
CCCGAAGCCATGGAGTGAGCTCTTGCTCCCTGGTGGAGCGGGGAATAAAAGCAAGTTGTAAACCTCTCATCCAAATCACTGGTTTTCAACCCTGCCTGAGCAGGAACGTGTTACCATTAGAATCTTCAAACATGTCCACATGACACGTCCCCACCATTGACCTTGACATTAGGAGCTCCAAGTTGGGGCAAGACGGAAGCATTTTAGACATGGTGACCAGTTCCAAGTGAATCACCAGAGTTGAGAAGCCCAGGTTGGAAGCTCTTCTTGATTCTGAGAACTTCAACGCTCTAGTGCATAAGAGACTTAAGTGCACTTAGTGCACAAGAGGAAGAGAGTTAAGACTCATGTTTTCTCATCTGTCTCTTCCTCTTCCCCCAAGACAAGACGAAGACTTTGGAGTCTTTGGAGAAGTCCGTGAAGAAGCCTGGCCCATCCACGGCCATGCTCTGTACAACTGGCGGAAGGGAGTCTGGACCGATGACTCCAAAGGGTCCCAGGAGTGCCTTTTGCTCAGTCCTGCCACCTCCACTGAGCGGGAAGGCCAGGAAGGAGCCAGGGTCAAGCATGAGGAATGACCGAGGTCAACGTACTGGTTTACCCTTGAGCCCAGAACGGCGCTCAGAACAGTAGGAGCCGAAGCACTCCTACATATAGGAGTCTGGGTGCCCAAACTGCTCCAAAGAAACACACGGCCAGCCTCGTACTTGGATTGGCTTAATGAGCGGCCCAGAGAAGCTCTGTAACTAAGCTTATGTAGGAATTCTACAAAAACAGTCACAAAAAGTGCCCCAAACTATTGTCATAAAAAGGAATTAATCTGTTGTCTACACAGAGACACAGTTTTTCCCCCCTCACTGTCCTAATGTTATGGTGACTATTACTGCCCATTGTAGAGGAAATGAGATCATTCCCGAATACATGAGGCATTGCTGATACCAGCGTGAATTTACAGAGAAACAGCAGACCACACCTTCCTAAATCATCTAAAAACTCTAAATCTGGTATTGAAGTTTAAAGAGTTCTTATTTTTCCTTCCTCTTTTGCAGCAGACTCAGAATGATTTCATTTGGACTCTTGTACCTTTCCTTGGCTGGCATGGTTTAGGTGGAAATGAGAAAAATTGCATACATGACTTAAAAAAATTAATGTGAGAGTAGGCTTCAGCACGATGAGGGAAAGAGCATGTTCTGGGCTGGGGGCTTGGGACACCAGCTCTGCTCACGGCCTCTGCAGAGCCAGTGCCCAGAGAGCTGTTCTCGGCCCAAGCCACTGTGCTTCTGGGGACAACTGACCCGCTATTGCGGCCACAGCTGTATCTCCCAGAGGGAGGCCCTCGCCCTGGGCCCTTGAGGGCTGGTAGAGGGGCTCAGAACATGTGCACAAAAGGTCTGCCTGCAGAGGTACTCCACACCAAGCAGTGACTGGCCGACCAGGTGAGTCCCCTCTCCGAGCGCCCTTTAATGTGAGCAGTCCAGCTGGTAGTGCAGGCAGGAGACT
>CM052815.1:91921281-91943685 GCA_028533885.1 Nasua narica | reverse complement strand
CATGAAGGACACCCAGATAAAGGAAATTTTCTACTTCTACCATTGGTGGGCCCTGCTCCTGGGCTCCCAGGGAAACTACACCTTTAACATTTACCGAGGTCAAAATGATTTGAGCAAATCCCAATGCATGGGCTCTGTCTCTGCCCTGAGTGCACACTGCTCAGCCGCTTTGTTTAAAAAATAACCAAAAAGAAGCATTCCAAACATAAAGATAAGAATACCCAAAAACCTCCCTGGTTCCCATAAGATTATACAGGTGAAAAACTTGAACATACTAAAAACATAAGATCAAGTCTATAACTTTCTGGAAAATTCGTCAGGATACTTTAACTCCTCATGTAAAAACCATATATAAGCCTGCACCAAATGCTGTTCCCAGGAGCTCTCTCTTCTTTGTGAAAACTGCATATCCAGAGCACCGGTCCTTAGTTGGGCTCACATAAAACTTTTTTCTTTCTCTTTACAATTTTTAAAAAGGTTTGTCCATCTTGCACCTGCAAACTTCAGCTCAGATTCCCTTGATGAGACACAGAAAGGGGAAAGATCATGACTCTGCTGTGAAGACCAGTGCCCAAGTCAGGGTCACCTGGATCCCCAAAAGGACTTGGATTCCACTCCTTCGAAGTCAGTGTAGCCCAGGACGCCTGCTCGCCACATCCCCTCACGGCCCCCCGTCCCAGGCCGGCCTTCCAGAGCACTGGGGACCCACCTGAGAGCACCTCGAGGTGCACCTTTCCCCGTGGTGTCTGTGTCCAGCAGTTGCTTGAAAATCATGTTTCCCTTCTCTGGGGAGGAGTGGCGTCTAAAAGTAGGAGGACTGCCCACACCAGGTGAGTTCGGATTCCCTCCAGCCCCGTGCTGGGGCAAGAAGCTGGGTGGTGGGGAGACACAGCAACCTCAATCCTCGAGAGCAGAAGCAGCCTTCAGCTTTCCGTGGACCACACATTGATTGAAAACTGACTGGTTTGACTTAACATCTCACCTGTTCTAGGTGCCAGAGTCAGTAGAACCCGGTCTTCTCTTTACACAGAAGCTGACGGTGCACCGAAGTTCATCATGACAGCTCACGTCTGTTTTACAAGCCAGGCTGTCCCTGAGGCTGTGGACACGGGGGCCGACCCCACCAGGTCACCTGCGGTTTTCCCACGAGGCTCCCTTCTTTCCTCGGCCACTTCTCCACTACCCCTCGCCTCTCAGCGGTGTGTCTTCACGTGCCCGAGTCTTTCCCGCGCAGCAGTGTGCAGGAATGCACGATGACTCCCGGCCGTCTTGCACACGCACGCTTCTCAGAAATGGGCCTCAGCCCTCCGCACTGTGCAGTTAGCACGCCAGGGTGGTAAAGGGAGCTCTGGGCTTCCGCAACCTTCCAGCCCTGCTTCTTTTTCTCCTGACTGTGCTTTTAAGAAAGTTCTTGGCCTCTTTAAGTCACGGTTTTTCCATCAGTAAAGTGAGCTTAATAATAGAACTTCTGTCAACGTCTGCTAAGAAAATCAGGTGAGATCTGGGGCGTAGGAAGGACCTCAGCCCAGGTCCTGGCTCCTGCTGTGTGCTCAGTAACTGGGGCACATAAACCGTCATCTTGTGATTCTTAGGGGCAGACAAAATTAGTGAACGAACCCTGCCCTCAAGGAGAAAATGCATTACCCGCCTCCTTTCCAGTGGAGACAAAGATGACTGTGCAAATAATCGGCTAATAGAGGAGGCTATTCCTGTTCTATTTGTTTGCCGGCAAAACATCCTCCCTCCTTCTTGTAGTAAAAAGCAGCCCTCCTCTGCACGGAGGTATGCTATCTCCCCTGTCCCACGGGGTCCCCGTGCTGTGGGACTGTCCAGCTCAGGTCCCACGTGGCCACAGGTTTTAGGCCAAGAGAACTCAGCTCTGGTCCTGGAGTTTGCCTCCTGAGGAGGGCAGGAAAATGAGTGGATGGAAGCAGCTGAGTCGACTCACGTAGATGGCGCGGCCCAGAGACTCTGGGGTCCTCCTCCTGACCTATCGGGACGGGGCTAGAGTCTTTGTTTTCAGATATCCATGAGTGTAGCTTTCTTTGCAGCTTCAGGTGCCCCAGAATCCTTCGCCAGGGTGCAGCTCTCTGTTGCTTGCCTTCAAAGAGCTCCCAGTGGTGCAGAGAAGAACGAAAGACAAAACAGAGGGCCTAAGTGCTGGGTGCAGAAGGCAAGTGACTTTTGTCTGGCATGAGGAGAGGAGGCTTCCCGGAGGACGTGGTGCCTCCATCAGGCGTCCCTCTGCGTAGGGCAGTCACTGTCCTCCTCCACGTCCCCTTGCTCTCCTAAGCCGAGGACCTGCCTCCGTGCTCCTCAGCCCATGCCTCTTCTGTTCCTCTTCATTCTTGTCCACCCAGATGTCTGCAGATTCCCTCAAACCCTGCATTTTCACTCCCCGGGAGGAAACACCAGAGTGATCAACTGCCACCTATTAGACAAAATTCTTTCCAGTAGACTTAGAGGCCATGACCCAGACTGTAGATGCCTCGCCAGGAAAGTGGGGTCCTGCGTCCCAGGGCCCGGTGACCCTGTGCACAGACCCGTGGCGGGGGGCTGTGGTGGGCAGGAGTAGCCTGTGTCCAGGACAGGCTGTGGCCTGTCACTGTGATTCACTTCACAGCCGCGGCTGATCGGTCACTGTGTGGGTCACAGGCTGGCGGGAGACAGGTAGGGAGAATGGTGGGGCGGCCACCCTAACAGGCCAGGCCAGGGCTGACCAGGTCCTGCCCCCTGCCCCCAGCTTACATGGGGCCTTATTTCCATCCTTGGGGAACGGAGATAAGAAGTCGATGAGGAAGTCATTTAGGACCACTGAGCAACTCATTGCGTGGAGAAAGGGAAGAAGGAGGAACTGTTAAAAATAACTCGGAAGCTTTGAATTTGGGTGATGATTCCGAAAATATTTGGTAGAAATAGTAACAGGAAATTTGATCTGGCTGTGGGAAGCTGGGAGGGCTGAACGCTCTGTGGGACATTGTCACAATTCAGGATGGGAGGGGACTTAATGATCAGAATAGGTGATTTTAAAACTGCATTTTTAATAGTAACGCGGATGACTTTATTCAAACGAAATCTCAAGTGGGAGTCCAAAATGCATTGCAAAATAAAAGTAAAAGCTTCTGTTGCAGTGGCAGTGGGTAGGGGGCTGCGGAGTCTTCCCCACTCCGGTGCCCCTTCCTGACTCCCCATCTCAGCATCGGCCTCGGGGGTGCCTCTCGCTCGGTGAGGGCAAAGTGCCTGGACAAACAACTCCAAACTAAACAGACCACAGAACTGCTGCGCGAAGAGGCAAAGTGAGTTTCCTCTGTGCATATAGTTGCAGCCGCGGGCGCGCGACGGTGACCCTGACTTCCTAAGGCCCGTTCGTTGCCCGGCCACGCAGATACGCTTGTAGGGGACACAACAGACTGCAGAGGGTGGGGGGTGGGGCGGCCGGCCTGGGGCTGGGAGCGGTGAGAAGGGGCTGGGGGAGCTGGGGCAGTGGAGGGGGAAGGGCTGGGGGGGCCCTCACGGAGAGACAGCAGGGCAAAGTCCTGGAGGTGGAAAGGAACTCGGTTTGTTTGCAGAGCAGAGAGGCCCCTGTGCGGCTGAAGGGCAGGGACCCAATGAGGAGACAGAGTAAGAGGTGGGTGAGGTCAGAGACGGAGACTGTAGTCCCCAGGCCCCTTCTGGCCCTGTGCCCTGCGGTGCCCACAAGACCTCTGGACGGCGAGGTTCACACACACTGCAGGAGGAGCACCCTGAAGCCCCACTAGACTCGGGGCACGCAGCTGACCCTAAAGGACACAGCTTTGAACTGCACAGGTCCACTTACATGCTTTTTATTTATTTATTTTAGGGAGAGAGAGAGCTTGCTGCTGGTGCATGGGTGGGGGGCAGGGGGGACAGGGAGAGAGAGAATCCTAAGCAGGCTCCACGCCCAGTGTGAACCCCATCAAGGGTCTTCATCCCACGACCTTGAGACCATGACCTGATTGAAACCAGGAGTCCAATGCCCAACTGACTGAGCCACCCAGGCGGCCCTGCCCTCTTTTTTAAGAGTTGACAGCAGACGCCACAGGCCTTTATTCACTATGTGCCCAGGCTCCCGGATCTTACTAGGCCACGGGTGCAGGGGTTCCCCACGCTGCTCCCACTCCCCCACACTACAGAGGGGAGGGGTAGGGCTACAGACCAGGATGCCCGGACTGCAGTCGAGAAGGGCACCGAGGGGCCAGCAGGCACTGCACAGGGCACCCCAGTTCTCCTGACCTGCTGGGGCTGTGCTGGGGCACTGAGGCCCCGGACCCACCACCCCCAGGCGGGCACTCAAAAGAGGCCACAGTTGCAGGTAGGCTCAGCTACACGTGCGGGCAGGTGCGCAGAGCCTCTGCTCATGCGCCGCATCCCACCCAGCCCGCCCCTATCCTGGCTCAGCCCCACAGCCTTCCTGTACCTGCTGGCCCTTCAGTAAATACACCTGCGGATGTGTAAATGTCTTTTCTCTTCCTTATGATTTTCTTCACCACATTTTCTTTTCTCTAGCTGACTTTACTGTAAGAATATGGGTTATAGTACAGGTAACTACAAAATACTTGTTCATTGACCCTCATGGTATCCAGAGGCTTCCCAGCAACAGTATGCTATTAGTAGTGGAGTTTTGGGGGGGAGTCAAAAGTTACATGCACAATTTGTTGGGGCAAGTGGGTGCCCCAAAGCCCATATTGTCCAAGGGCCAACTGTCTCTGTCTCCTCACCATCTTGCTCTGAATCTCCCAGGTCATGTTACCCTTATTGGCACAGGAGCGTGATGGCAAAGCAGGTACCCCCCTCCCCGGGGAATAAAGGACGTCCCCTGGAACAGAAACAAAGCTTGGAGCAAGGACGTTGGGGTTATTAATTAAACATTTGCTTTAAAACTTTTCCCTGTAATGAAATTTACTTATCCTGTAACTGGTTTTTTTTTTCCTACGAGTAAGTCATTCTTTAAACTACACGTGCATTACCAGCTCGGGCTTGTTCCCGAGCTCTGTGTTCTCTGTCGAGCTTGTGTTGGATCAGCCGTCATGTAGCAACAGAACTCTCCCTGACTCACTGTTGTTAACACTCAAGAGATGCCGGTGCAAAGTCGCAGGCTTTAAGGAACAGGTTCCCAGGACTCCTGAAAACTGCGAAGGACGGCACAGTATTTCTCACTATGGAAATATCAAAGGGGCTTTTCTGTAAGATAACTCAGCTCCAAATGCTGTGAGCTCACTCGCTCTGCTTTCCTTCTTCCCTATCGATTAGTAGTAGCTTCTTGAGGCTAACTTCGGCTTACGTGTGGGGAAGACGACGCTAATTCATGCACAGAGCTCCCGCCTCAGCTCGGAGAGGGTGGCAGGCTGTGTGCTCCCTCTCCAAGGCGCGTGCTGCAGGACTCCAGGGTCCCAGCACCTCCCCCGCCAAGTCACACGAACACGTCCCACCTCTGTGCGGTTTCGTTTGTGCCTGTGTGGGGGCACACACACTTCCGCAGCGTCCTGTGGCCACAGCAGTCGATGGCAGGAGAAAGAGCTGCAAGCAGCACCATCCTCCTCGTCCCCAGGGACCCTCGTGTTCTCGCGTATCCTCTCCTCTTTCCCTCGCCCCCTGTAACTCCCCCATCCTTGGGCAAGCCCCTCCTCCAGGCCAGGTGGCAGCACCTCATATACAACGGTCTCTCTGGGTCCAAAGACCAGGAACCTGGGAAGCTCTCTAGTCAATATGACTCTCTCCGAACAGAATGATTGACCGCCAGATCCATTCAAGGCCGTACAACTGGCCTGAGCTGAAAATGACGATATCCAGTCACCAGCTCGCCATAGCTCGGGCTGCAGTGCCCATGGGGACCATCCCTCAGGCAGACCACTCTCCATGGCGACCACCACCCAGGGGGAACACTCCCCATGGCCACCATCCTCTATGGGGACCACCACCCATGGAAGGACTCTTTCGAAGTTGGGTTGGTTGTTGCAGATGACAACTGAAACCGCTCAGGGCCACACAGAAAAAATGAGCACCTGTCTTTACTTGTCCTAAGTCAGTGACTGGACTGTCTCCTAGACCGCCCCAGAGAGCCGCTGCTTCAGGAATCACTGGGACTTTGGCTCTTTCATGCAGAGTGAGAGGGGAGGCCCAGCCAATTTCAGGGGCCCCCTGTTTTCCAGCCTACTCTACCCTCAACCACCACTGATGTTGTCAGTGGTCAGGGACTTGAAGTATTCACCGCCTCTGCCATGGAGGGGTGTTTAATCCCTGTTTGTAAAAATAACCTAGTATTTTACAACTCTAACCTCCATTCTCAACTCACATGATTGACTAATGATGTTCCTGGCACTTTTAACTTAAACTCCTTGCTTGAGTAGCTTGGCCCAGTTTTACACGAAACCTCATCTCAGTTTTTCTCTGAGAAATATACCAACAACTTCAGGAAGCAGAAGTCGTCTGCTATGTACATAGAATGTGTGTGGTGAATAGGAAGCAACAAACAAAACTCTCAAAGTTAAATTTGACTCTAAGAAATCTGGTGATGGTCTTATCCTCGGTAGCATGCCTGTCTCCCAGAGCTTTGACTATGGGAACGAGTCTCGAGGGCATAAACCAAGGGTCTTTCCAAGTTTGACTCAATTCTGATGATCGTGATTTCATGTCTGGTAACAAGCTCTCAGTGGGTGTAAAACGCGCCGCCACAGGGTGTGTCTGCCCCCAGGACCAAAGTCAATTCCTCTCACTAAGTAGAGAATCATCATTGATTATTTTGCCAAAGGCAACATCTTAATGTAACTCCTTCCTTTTCCCAAGGAGGTGGAATTCAGGAAGTGATGGCCCCAGCTGTCAGTCTAGGCTGGAGATGGGCAAAGAGATGGACAGTGCATCCTGCAGGCAGTATGAGGCAGGACTCTAAATGCTGGACCCGAGGAGCGGGGCCATGTGAGTGTGCCGTCCACAGAATGAGCGCATCTACTCCATACGGTTTGAAAATGATGGGATGACACTCAGGATTTGGAGTGCTCGGCTATGGCCTGAACGTTCAGAGCTGATTCAGTTACTGATGCCGAAATAAAGTCAGGCACGTAGTTGGAAAACAGGACCATGTGTGCTTCAGCTGACAGGATCACGTGGCATGGTTGTGGTGTGGGCGTGGAGGAAATGGTTTTAGGATGCCAACATTCCCGTCCGTGCCGGTTCTGAGGACGCAGCAAGATTTTAGGCTCCACTGGCCTATGCCCCAGAGCGTGGTGTCCCGTCATCCCACCTCATCCTCACCTTTCCTCGGGAGAAATTCCTCCTTCCAATTGAGAAGCCACTGGCTCCTTCCCCTAGGGAATATCTAGGAAATGCGGGTAACATTTGAAAGTAGCCTGAAGACATCTACTAAAGGGAAACCATTTCCTCCAATAAGCCCTAAGATGTATTTCACAGACAAATAATAATAAATCCATATTGGGTACTCTTTCCGGTTCCTAAGCTGGTGTATGCCTGGGCTAATCCCTGTTCTTGGTATGGATAGTATGGCTGTGGTTGACCAGATGCTCTTCCCTACTGTAGGCAGAAGCCTCATTTTGCCCAGAACCCGAAGGAGGCCGGACTCACTAACTGTGAAAAAGTGGCCGATGGGTGTTTTTACTGTTGACTCTGCAGTGCTCCTTCTTAGAAGTTTAAAACACAATTCCATATCCTCAAGAAGCAGAACAGATAGAGAAACACTTAGTCATTGGACTAAACTGAAGGAAGTGGCCTGCGGACTGTGTGAGCAGGAAGCGTGGAGGGCTTAGCTGTAAACCAGGGTGACCTCAGCTTCCGGTCTGAGGGTATGCTGCCTGTCACCCCCACCCCCTACCAGCCTCTTCCTCACTGTCCTACAAGAGGCCGTGATTTGTCCCTGCTACGTGCCCAGGAGTCCACAAAGTGCTACAAAGGCCTTGTTTCAGTTGGAATATGTGGACTCAGACCCCTCCACACGCCAGCTGTGTGACTTAGGACAGGGCTCTTGTTGTCTCTGTGCTTGGCTGTTCTTGTATGAAGGAGGAGCAGAAATGGAAACCCCGTGACCATGAGCAAATCAATACATGTGAAGCCCTTAAACAGCCGTGGACCCAGGAGAGCATGGGGTCTCCATTACTCTTATTAGGTCTATCATTTCACATGAGATGAGGTCTGGCCGCGAGGCCCAGAGACACTGGGTCCCTATGGCTTGTGCACCAGCAACCCCGGACCAGGGCAGGTTCGCCCTGTGTTCTACCCAAGGCGGCTGATGCATATTACACTCTCGGCTCTGGCCTCAGGGGCAGCTCCCCACCCCCACTAACCCTTCCCAGGGTGGACGCTTCACACACAGACCCCAGTCTTGGCGGATTCCTCCCACAGCCCCTCCATGCTCTGTACCTGGAAGCGGGGCTGGAAAGGGTTGGGTGGCTAGACTGATGGAAGGATAGAGGAGGGGGGTGCTGAGGTTCTCACGACGTCGGGGCCATATGTGCAATACGGTGAAGACAGAAGGTGGCTAACAGAGAGAACGGGAGGGGGTGGGCAGTACCGCACATGGAGGGTCCCGCTGCTCTCCTCTGTCTTCCAAGATGCAGGGGTGAGGGTGGCCAGCACCCGTGTCCACTCCTTTCTGCTCTGTGTCCCTCGCAGCTGCTCACACAGGGCGCCCCTGGGCACAACACACAAGATTCGCTGTAAGCGTAAAACAGGCACTGGAGTCCAAAGACTTTGTGTGAAAAATGGAATGTAAAATACCTCATTATTAATTTCTCAAAATCTTACTTATACTTGAAATACTGATTTTAGTTTTATCAAGTGAAATAAAATATATCATTAAAGCTTATTTTACCTGTTTTTTCTGATTTGTTTAATGAGGCTTCTATAAAATTTAAAATGATGTGTGTGACTTATGCTCTATTTCTGTGTTGCACAGGATTGCTTTAGATCTCGGGTCCCCTGAACTCCTCGCTGCCAAGGCCAGGAGAAGCCGGCCTCCTCTCCTGGCTGATCGACCAAGTGGGACCCCTCAGTGATGGCGTCGTCCCTAGTGGTGGCCCAGGAGCCACTAGAGATAGTGGGTGGGGATGGTCTGCAGGTCTGGGTGTCCCTACCTATGTGTGCGAGTCTCCTGCATCAGCAAACAAAGCCAGAGAGAGGAAGAGAAGAAGAAGCTGCTAGAAAGAGGAGCCTCGGAGATATCAGGCATAGGCTCCAGGTAAAGGTGGCCTAGAGGGGGTCCAGAACCCATGTATTCTAGAAGGCGACGCCGACAGACCGGGAAGGAGCAGAGGTTGTGACCAGATTTGTGCTGACACTGTGAGTGGGGTCTCTAGGGGGCAGTGCCCAAGTGCAGGTGGAGGCCTTTGTAGCCGGCAGCTCTTTTCTTTGTGAAGAAGCCAACTTGACCGCTGAGAGGAAGAGGGGGAAGAAAATTTTAAGACACTCAGGATAAACCAAGCAAAACTGAGATAGTTGTATGTATTTGTCTCAGTATTTGTCTTCACTGAAGGAAAAGGCCAGCCCCTCATTAGCAAATAGAGGGACACAGTCTCTGGGTTGAGGCAAAGACTCAACATTGAGTTATCCAAGATCTGGGAAAAAGAAAGCAGAACGCACGGGCCACAGAGCCTTAAAAAGCCGGGACTCTGGAATGGGGAACAAAGAGGGGTACAGTCTGTAGCAAAAGTAGGGACTCCAACTTGAGAGCAACACAGAAACTGGCTTGTCAAAACCGGAGGCAAAGCCAAAGTTTTTCTGGCAGAGAAAATATATCACTGAGTCCCAGGCTGTTGAGCGGGGGCTCCCATAATTGCTCCCGACCAAGGTCAGTCAGGGTCAGGCGACCTCAGCCACAGGGAGAGGACGAGCCATGAAGGCAGAGACGGTGGTGGAGTGCAGCCATGAGCCAAGGTCATTGAGGTGGACAGTGTGCCATCGCAGTAGCGGTCTCTTTCTGGAAGAACCGAGTCTATTTCACAGCCCTGACCAGCTGTGTGGGTCTCGGCACATTGTGCCCTGGCCTGCGGAAGGCAGGGGAGTTAGCACGCCGGAGGGAGAAAGGTGAGACGGTTGTGTTATGGACCAACCTCCAACATTATTGCATGATCTTGGGGAGAACATTTCCTCTGTCTTTGCCTCAATTTCTTATTTGTAAAATGAAAGCCCTGAATCCAATGATCTAACTGGTTCCTCTGATTTTTTTTCATCTTCAGTAAACAGAGGACATACAATACTGTCATGTCCCTCCACCCCCAAACTGCCTGCCTTGGAAGATTTCAGGAAATGTTCAACTTCACTGTAAACATCAAGCAGAAGCACGGTCAGTATACAGAAGGCATTCTGAAATTCCAGTAAAACAGCCTGGACTTCCTAATTCATCTTCCAGCGAATCCCACATAATTTCTGAGTCATTTTGTTGTTCAAATACTCTGCCCCCATTGCTGTTACGGTACAATATCGCCCAGCATTTCACTTCCCCATTGCCCGGCTTCCTCGGCCCTGGTTTCCTCTCACCGTTGCTCAAACCATGAACCTGTTCAGATGGCAACAAGCTACCCAGCAGGGAATCTTATTTAGAGGGGTAACAGCTGGTGAGCAGACTCAGACAGCTGAGCATAGCTGCAGGCATGGACGGTTCCATGGGCCAGTCCTCTGCTCAGCTTGAAATGACCCAAACCGGAGCTTTCCAGAGACAGAGCCAGTGTAAGTGCACACACTGTTCCCCAGTGGCTCAGAGGTGCGGAGACCTCAGGATCCTGTCTCCCTGGCACCACTTGGCAAACAAGGGCACGAGCCCCTGGGCGCTCACCAGGTGAGGGGCGGGCTGGCTCAAATCCATAGCCCAGAAAGGCCATGCCTTTAACCGCAGTGAGTCCTTGTCAGTTAGGATTGCAAGGGTCCCCTAAACTGCTGTGTCTGCGCCCTGTACTGGGCTTGGAGCGCTCAGGTATTCAAGCAAAGGGAAGGCTGTCAAGTAAAGGAATTTTGCTGGTATATGTAAATACTGAAAAATAAACCAAAACACACTTGTAGTGACTGACTGCAAATGTTTTTTGGCACAAGCAGAAGGGACATCACTGAGGATGCTTGCACAATGTCCTTTAAGCCAACGTGAAGCTAGGAACATAGGACTAGTAAGATCTTCTAAAGAACTGTGGGTTCTGATTCACACCAAGACTTAAGAGACTCAGCGACTGGCTGCATATCACGTATGCCTTGATCGTTTCTTGCTCAGTTGATGTGTGGTGACGTTTTTAAATGATTGACTCTAGAGTGGGTTATAATGAATTCGAAATAGATGGAAGAGACATTTTCCCTCTCTCAGTACATAATGTGAGGGCATAAAGTTGTCCTTTCAGGTTAAACAAGAGTGCTTCAGGAGCAGGGAGAATTCAAGATCAGCATTCAGCACACTCCAGAATCTCAGGTATAAATAGTACCCCCAAAATAAGAAAAACTAAATCGTGTGAGAGAAAGTTTGGAAGACTTAAGCATTCTCCTCCCCTAAGAGGCCAGCATCCCAGGTAATAGGCCCCAAGTTTGGGGGTTTCTTCCCTTTTGCTGTCAGTTCCCTCTTGCTCCCTCTTTAGAGTATCTCTCTGTGTTTTGTGCATGTTGTGTATTTTGTGGTTCATGTTCAAGTCTGTCATGCTGGGGCCTGTGATGACTCACAGACTCAGGCTCGAAGGGGCTTGCCGCCATCTCGGCGGCCTGGCAGACACGTGGATCTGACTCCCATCTCCGAGAAGGAAGCTTTGCAGTTGAGGGCTAAGTGGCAGGGACACAGAAATAAATGGCATAATGTAAGGAATTAAACCACTGGTGATTTGGCCAAGTTCCTCATCCTACACTGATCAAAGCCCTCCTTCCACGACTTAATCATAGTATCCGAACACCTCATCATTTTCAAGAGTATTGCCAGTGCCACCTAGCGGAACTATTGTGAATCTCACAGTCTCGCAAAGACTCCTTAAAATCTGCCATTTCCTGTGACCGGGACTTAGACTGGAGAGCTAGAGACAGTGCTGTCTCCTTCTGTGAGCTTCTGCTCTGTACATTTCGGCGTTTTTATTCTGACAGAAGGATGTGTAGATCCAGAACACTGTTTTTGATTTGACATGAAAATTCTCCCAGGAGAATTTCAGGGGTAAACTGTGTCACCCCAGCATGGGATCTTGTCAGTGGCTCCTAGTCCAAATACATCTGGACTACAGGTTCAGTCTGCGAGGCTTTTCAGTTTTCATCCCTATGCAGAGACTATTCCTGGGTGATCTTCCACTTGAGTGAAGTTGGACATTAGCTCTTATTTGTGCTCCAACATTCGTGGACCTAGTGTCACTTCTACAGAAAGTCACTTGGTTTCCTCATGTCATGTATGAACATCTGTGTGACTGGGATCTCTGTATTTGAGCTAACCTAGGCCACAGCAGATCCTATGAGAACCGAGTGCTCAACTCATGAGCTTTCCTTAACTTTGACTCTCACCCCCATTGGTGAGCTCCAAATAGACATTTAGTATAATTTGAATTTGATGTTCTGGCCACCACGGAAGGACAGTGATCCAAGGAACACCAATCAAATGGGGAATTTGGAGCGGAGACTGGGAGGAGACAGGAGTTGGGAAATAATCCTATTTATCTGTCTATCCAGCTATCTATCTACCTACCCACCTACCTATGTACAGAAGAGAGACCATGCAAGCAAATGAAGTTTTTTCTGAAATCAAGTTAAGCATCTTTTTAAAAATGAGAGTACAAGAAAGGAAATAATCTTCTATGTTCAGATATGTTTGGGAAATCTTGTTCAACAAAGTTAAACAGTTTCTTTGCCACAGGACTAGTTGTAGCCTCTAATACACTAGCATGTACTATGAATCTTCTGAAAGGGGCTGTAGAACTCTATGCTCCTAGATCTTGCCAGAAGGCTTTGAGTCCCAGCAACACCCATATAATTTCTTGGAAGCACTGCAAAGAGTGCTTCTTCATTTGTTTTTTTTATTTCTTGTTTTAATTTTTTAATTTAAACTTTGTTAATATATAGTGCAATATTCATTTCTGGAGTAGAATTCAGTGATTCATCATGTACATACAACACCCAGTACTCATCCCAGCAAGTGCCTCCTTAATGCCCATGACCCACCTACCTCACTCCATAAACGCTGGTTTGTTCTCTATCATTAAGAGTCTCTTATTGTTATCAATCAAAACGATTGATTTCTCTATAGCCTTTTCTCCCCTTCCAATGTGTTCATCTGTTTTCTTTCTTAACTTTCACATTTGTGTATTCCACATATAAGTATCTGTCTTTCTCTGACTGATTTCACCTAGCATAATACTCTTTAACTCCATCCACATCATTGCAAATGGCAAGACTTCATTCTTTTTGATGGCTGAGTAATATTCCATTGTCTATATACATCATATCTTCTCTGTCCATTTATCAGTTGATGGATATTCGGGCTCTCTTCATAGCTTGTTGCTATAAACATTAGAGTGCTTGTGCCCCTTTGAATCAGTATCTTTGTATCCTCTAGGTAAATACCTAGTAGTGTAATTGCTGGATCATACAGTAGTTCTATTTTTTAACTTTCTGAGGAACCTCTATACTTTTTCCATAGTGGCCTGCACCAGGATGCATTCCCACCAATAGTGCAAGAGGCTTCCCCTTTGTCTGCATCACCGCCAGTCCTGTTGTTTCTTGGTTTGTTAATTTTAGCCATTCTGACTGGTGTGAGGTGGTACCTCACTGTGGTTTTGATTTGCATTTCCCTGATGATGAGTGATGTTGAGCATCTTTCCATGTGTCTGTTGGCCATCTGGATGCCTTTTTTGGAAAAGTGTATGTTCAGGTCTTTTGCCCATTTAGTAACTGAATTATTTGTTTTTTGAGTATTGAGTTTGATAAGTTCTTGATAGATTTTTGGATACTAACCCTTTATCAGATGAGTCATTTGCAAATATCTTCTCCCATTAGATAGGCTGCCTTTTAGTTTTATTGACTGTCTCCTTTGTTGTGCAGAAGCTTTTTATCTTGATGAAGTCTCAATAGTTCATTTTTGCTTTTTTTCCCCCGACCTACAGTGACATGTCTAGTAAGAAGCTCCTGTGGCTGAGGTCAAAGAGGTTGCTGCCTGGGTTCTCTTCTAGGAATTTCACAGTTCCAGGTTTCACGTTTAGGTCCTTCATCTATTTTGAAATTATTTTCCTGTATGGTGTAATAAAGTGGTCCACTTTCATCCTTCTACATGTGGCTTTCCAGTTTTCCCAACACCATTTGTTGAAGAGACTGTCTTTTTTTCCATTGGATATTGTTTTCTGCTTGGTCAAAGATTAGTTGGCCATATAGTTGTGGGTCTATCTCTGGGTTCTCTATTGTGTACCATTGATCTATATATCTGGTTTTGTGCCAGTACCATACTGTCTTGATGACTATAGCTTTGTAATATAGCTTGAAATCTGGAATTGTGATGCCTTTAGTTTTGTTTTTCTTTATCAGAATTGCTTTGGATATTTTTCCAGGCCTTTTGCAGTTTCAAATGAATTTTTGGAAATGCTGGCAGTATTTTGATAGGATTGCATTAAATATGGAGATTTTAACAATGTTTGTTCTTCTAGTCCATAAGCATAACATATTTTTCCCTTTGTGTTCTCGATTTCTTTCGTAAGTGTTTTATAGTTTTCAGAGTACAGATCTTTCACTTCTTTAGATTTATTCCTACGTATCTTACTATTTATAGAGCAATTGCAAATGGGACTGATTCCTTGATTACTTTTCCTGATGCTTTGTTATGGTGTAGAGAAATGCAACATATTTCTGCACACTGATTTCATATCCTGCAACTTTGCTGAATTCATGTATAAGCTCCAGTAAATTTTTGGTGGAACCTTCCAGGTTTTCTACAGAGTATCATGTCATCTGAAAATAGTGAAAGTTTTCCCTCCTTCTTGCTGGTTTGGATTCTATCTATCTATCAACTGATCGATCTATGTCTGATTGATGAGGCTAAGATTTCCAGTACTATGTTAAATAATAATGGTGAGAGTGGGCATTCCTGTCATGTTCCTAGCCTTAGGGGAAGGCCTCTCAGTTTTTCTCCATTGAGGATGATATCAGCTGTGGGTCTTTTGTATGTGGCTTTACGATGTTGAGGTATGTTCAATCTATTCCTACTTCATTGAAGGTTTTTATCAAGAAAGGATGCTATATTTTGTCAAATGCTTTCTCTACGTCTATTGAGAGGATCATATGGTTCTTCTACTTTCTTTTACTAATATGATGTATCACATTGATTGATTTGTGAATACTGAACCATCCCTCCAGCCCAGGAATAAATCCCACTTGATGTGGTGAATGATTATCTTAATGTACTGTTGGATTCAATTTGCTAGTATTTTACTGAGAATTTTTACATACATGTTCATCAGTAATATTGGCCTGTAATTCTTTTTAGTGAGCCTTTATCTGGTTTCTGATTCAAGATAACGTTGGCTTCATAGAGTAAGTTTGGAAGTTTTCCTTCCGTTTCTATTTTTTGGAACAGTTTGAGAAGAATAGGTATTATCTCCTCTTTAAATGTCTGGTAGAATTCCCCAGGGAAGCCGTCTGGCCCAGGACTTTTATTTATTGGGAGATTTTTGATTACTGATTCAGTTTCTTTGCTGGTTATAGGTTTTTTTAAATTTCCTATTTCTTCCTGTTTCAGTTTTGGTAGTTTGTAAGTTTCTAGGAATTTGTCCATTTCTTCCCGGTTGCCCAGTTTGTTGGCATATAATTTATCAAAGTATTCTCTTATAATTGTATTTCTGGGGTGTTTGTGATCTCTCCTCTTGCATTCATGAGTTCATCTATTCGGGTATTTTTTCTTTTTGATAAATCTGTCTAAGGGTTTGTCAATTTTATTAATTCTTTTGAATAACCAGCTTTTAGTTTTGTTCATCCATTCTACTGTTTTCTTTTTGTTTCTGTATCATTTATTTCTGCTCTAGTCTTTATTATTTCCCTTCTTCTGGTGGCTTTAGGCTTTGTTTGTTGTTCCTTATCTAGCTCCTTTAGTATAACTTTTTACGTTGGGTATTTGAGACTTTTCTTGTTTCTTGAGATAGGCCGGCATTGCAATATACTTCCCTCTTAAGACTGCCTTTGCAGACCCAAAGGTTTTGGACTGTCATGCCTTCATTTTCATTTGCTTCCCTGTGTATTTCTTTAAATTCTTCTTTAATTTCCTGATTAAGCCATTCATCTTTAGTAGGATGCTCTTTAACCTCCATGTATTTGTGGTCTTTCTAAATTTTTTTCTTGTGGTTGACTTCAAGTTTCATAGCATTGTGGTCTGAAAATATGCATGTTATGATCTCACTCATTTTGTACATGTTGAAACCTGATTTGTGACCCAGTATGTGATCTATTCTGGAGAATATTCTGCGTGCCCTTGAGAAGAATGTGTATTCTACTGCTTTAGGATGAAATATGGAGTGTGTATGGTCCAGTATGTCATTCAAAGCCATTGTTTCCTTGTTGATCTTCTGCTTGGATGATCTGTCCATTGCTGTAAGTGGGGTGTTAAAGTCCCCTGCTATTACTCTATTATTATCAATCAGTTTTTTTATGTTTATTATTAATTGATGTCCATATTTGGGTGCTCCCAAGTTGGGGGCATAAATATTTACAATTGTTAGATTTTCTTGATGGATAGACCCCCTAATTATGCCCTTCTTCATCTTTTGTTACAGTCTTTGTTTTAAAATCTAGTTTGTCTGATACAAATATGGCAACTAGGGTTTCTTTTGCTATTCATTAGCATGACATATTGTTCTCCATCCCTTATATTCAGTCTCCAGGTGTCTTTAGGTCTAAAATGAGTCTCTTGTAGCAGCATGGAGATGGATCTTATTTTTTATTCATTATGATATCCTATGTCTCTTGATTGGTATATTTAGTCCATTTACATTCAGAGTGATTATGAATTTAGTGCCACTGTGTCCCCTGTAGAATTGGTGTTTCTGATGATGTTATCTGGTCTGTTCTTGTCTTTGTTGCTTTTGGTCATTTTTTCCTCCACTCAGAGTCCTTAAGATTTCTTGCAGGGTTGGTTTAGTTTTTGTTTATCTCGGAAACTCTTTATCTCTCCTTCTATGCATTTTCTCTTATCCCCTTCTGAATGAGAGCCTTACTGGATAAAGAATTCTTGGCTACATATTTTTCCCATTCAGCACATTGAACATTTCCTTCAACTCCTTTCTGGCCTGCCAAGTCTTTGTGGGCAAATCCACTGTGAATCTGATCTGATCGGTTTTCCCTTGTTAAGGACATTTTTCCCTTTGCTGCTTTTAGGATTCTTTCCTTGTTTGCATATTTTGTGAATTTAACTATGATATGCCTTGTCAATGGTCGGCTTCAGTTTAAGTCAATGGGAGTTCTCTGAGCTTCCTGGATTTGATGTCTGTGTCCTCGCCCAGATTAGGGAAGTTTTTGGCTATAATTTGCTCCAATAACCTTCTTCCCCTTTTTTTCTCTCTTCATCTTCTAGGACTCTTGTGATACAAATGTTATTACATTTAAATAAGTCACTGAGTTTCCAAAGTCTATCTTTGTGGTCCATTACCTTTCTTATCCTCCTCATTTCCGGTTCATTATGTTTCATAATTTTATCTTTTGTATCACTGATTCACTCCTCCACTTCATCCGTCCTCATTTTTAAGACTTCCACTTGGGATTGCGTCTCAGTTATAACATTTTTAATTTCAGCCTGACTAGATTTTAGTTCTTTTATCTTTTCAGTAAGGGATTCTCTAGTGTCTTGTATGCTTTTTTCAAGCCCAGCTAGTATCCTTATAGTCAATGCTTTAAATTCTACTTCAGACATCTTACTTTTATCTGTGTTAATTAAATCCCTGGCCATGTTAATTAAATCCCTACCTTGTGGTCTTTCTTTTGGGGTAAATTCCTCCATCTCATCATTTTGTCCAGAAAATAAAGAGAAAAAAGAACACCACCACCACCAACACACACACACACACACGCACACACACAGTAAAAAACAAAGAAAAAGAAAATTAACAAGAAAAACAAAAAACCCAGGAAAATTAGAGCCTGGATATGCTTTAGTCATCTTGTTAAAAGAATCTAGGTCGCCCCCCAAGAAATAAAAAATAAAAAAATCCATGTCCCAAAATAAATAGAAATAAAAGTAAACAAGAATTAAAAATATACATAAAAGTATGTAAAAATAAAAATTAAGTAAATTAATAATTTTTACAAGTTTAAAAAGGATTTGTAAAATATAAGCACATAAATGAAAAAAACATAAAGGAAATAATGGATGAAAGTAAGAAGGAAGGTTGGTCCTGCTTCTCCTGGAGGCTCTGCAGTCCTCTAGGATCAGCAAACTCCGCGCACGGGAGTTGGTGCCCGTGTCGGGGGACAGCCCGGGGCAATGACGCTCGGCCGGCTGCGCGCACTCCCACCCGCCTGCACTAGGGGGCGCTGCGCGGTCCGGCGCCCTCGGGCTGACGGGAGGGACGAATATGGCGGCACCCGCTCTGGCCCGGCGCTGCGCGTCCGTGCCCCCCAGTCTTCAGTGGGCCCTCGCTGAACAGCCACCACCCTGCCTGTCCCCCTGGTTTTTATCTCAGGCGCGGGACTGAGTTTCGAAGCCCCGCATCCAAGGGCGGCCGGGGGCAGGCGCTGCTCCGGGGTCGCGTGTCCTCCCGCCGCCCCAGGCCCCAGGAAAGCGCGGGGGGGGGGGGGGGAGGGACCGTGGGGGTCGCTGCTCCTCGCAGAGCGCCGGCGTCCACGCTCCCTGCTCTTCCGGCTGCTGGGTGCGGGAGCAAGGCCGCAGCCGGTGCCCCCGTTCCTCCTGAGCCGGGGACCTCAGGCCTCCCTGTCGCTCCGGGACCCGGCGCGCTCCGGCCCGCTCCGCCCCAGAGCCCTCCCGCCGCCGCCACCCCAGCTCTGTCTGCAACGTGACCTTCCGCACCGCCTACCTCCCCCAAAGCGGCCGCTTCTCTCCTCAGAGACCCGCAGGCTGTGCCGCGTCCGCCCTGGGGTGGGCTCCTCAGGTGCTGCGGACGACGGAACGACTGCCAGACGAGCTCCCAGGAGCCCGTGCTCGGGGCGGAGCCCGCTCGGGGCCCACTGCGCCTGCGCCGCCTGCGCCGCCTGCGCCTGCGCCTGCAACCCCGCCCCTGCCCGAGACCCCGCCCCCGCCCCACCCTCGCCCGCGCCTGAGCCCTCTTACCTCTGAGGGACTTCTGGACTAGCAGGTGGGGGTTCTGTGGGGTGACCTCCGCAGCCCAGGACGAGGAAAGAATTCTTGAGACGTCTTAGGTGCAAAAGGGTGGCTTATTAAAGCAGGGGGACGGACCTGTGGGCAGAAAGAGCTGCTGCCCCGTGATCCCGAGGAGCGGCTGATGATACAGCCAGCAGCCGGGGAGGGGAGGACAAAGGGGTGTCCAGAAGGCCTGTCTCATCGGCTGAAGAAGACTCGGGATCCTGGAGACCTGGTTCTGGCCCCGCCAACTTGTTTTTCTAACATGAGGACACTTGGGAGCTTCCTGGAGGAATGTCACGCTCCTCCTATCCCACGCCCTTGTCAATGGGCTCAGGTGCCAAAGAAATTCCATTTTATTTACATTTCCTTCTGCCTCAGCCTGCCTCGATCTTATGGAGGGGAGGGCGATGGTAGGGCTTCAGGAGTTAGGGGAATCTGGAAGGTAGGCTACTGACGAGAATCTCCTTCGTGGTAAATCCCTAGGACTTTTGTGAACCGAGGGAGACCTCCACGGTGCTCTTACAGACACAGGCGCCCACCTTCTTCCAGAATAATGCTGAAAATGCATCCATGTGCTCAAAAAAGTTGCTGTTTCCTGGACTGGCTCGATTCCCAAGAAGTAGTCACAGGCCAGTCCTTAGAACGACCTCTCTGCCTTTTTTCAACCAACAGGTTTTCACCAACAGTAAGCCTTTTGTTTGCTTGTTTGTGTACTACAGAGAAAACCATCGATTCGTGTGTAGCACGGGAAAGGACAGGAGGAGCAAGGTGGCGTCTAGGGGCCTCCAGGTATGGTTTGCCCATCTGCACTCTGCGGAAATCAGCATAAAATCGCCTATCACTCTCTGCTGGGCTCCAACAAATCCTCTGGAGTCTGAAGGGCTGAATCCGGAGCCCTTTCCCTGATTCCCTTCACTGCCCCTGTTATATTCGTGCTCGATATTCGCTGGGGTGTTTCTTCCACCGTGAGGACTTTCCCCGGCCACCCTTCTGTGCCCCTCACCCCATCCACATGGAGGGTGAAATCCTTCTTACTGGAGGGTCTCAGGGTACCATGTTCTTTTCTTCATGGCCTTTATCATAGTTGTATTTCATACTTCTTTAACACCCATCTCCCCAACCAGACTGTGAGCTCCAAGAAAGTAATAAGGTTTTCCTCTTCATTGTATCCACAGCATCTTCTTAAGTTCCTGACACAGCATGGGTGCTCACTTACTATTTACTGCATGGATGGATGGATGGATGGATGGTTGGACGGACAGGCATTTCTACTCCAATAGCAAGCCTTAGAAGAACCCTGTGACACAGTCCAGGAAGACGAACAGCGTGGAGACTGACTTTGAGGGGTGTGCTGGGAGGAAACAATCAGCAGCCCTCCCTGCACCTCAAGCAACTGGTCATTCTTCCCTCAAAATCGCTTACTAAATGTTAATCTCCATTGTAGGATATAAGATCTTTGGGAGGAGAGAGCAAGTTTTTCTAGTTCATCTCGACCTCTTAGCTGCCTAAGCTTTAACAGACGTTTACTAAATGTCTGGGGCTAGACAGTGTTTAGGAAAACAGAAGGGACCTAGTCTTAAGCTCAGTGGACCTTCAGGTTCCCAGAGAGGGTTTGCCTTCCTCATGAGAGTTGCCTGCCTCCCCATATTTCCCAACTTTACCAACTTATAATAGTGTCATTTTAAACCTCAAGAGAGTCGGGCCCCAAGAGCTTCAAGATAAGCATTAGAACCCAGTCTTCCTTGTGCCCAATCTAGTGCTCTTCCCACTTCATTTCCAAATGGTGCTCCCAGCAGGGGAGAGTCTGAGGAACCATGTGCTCCTCCTGGGGAAAGGGGCCCACTGGCACAAAACAGAACAGTGAGTGAATTACATTCACCGAGACATACAGGCAAGAAAAAGGAATACTTCAAATGGATCCTCTGTGTGTGAGGAAAGCCTAAAATTACACCGAAAGACAAAATACACTATATAATAATGTCTGTTGAAAACACCTTTTTTATTATAAATGGTAGAAATGCTCTCTGACACATCTTGCAAATAAAAAACACTTTATTTTCTTTGCCTGATTTTCTGTGAACAAGAGGTCCCACCATGTCCGAGATCGCTTGTGACCATTCCCCCATTCAGCGTGAGTGCCCCAGGCCGGGCAGAGTAAGCCGCACCGGGGGTGCGAGGCGAGCAAGGAGAGGGAGAAACTCATTTCTACAACCTCAAGAGGACTGCAGTCCAGCGGGCTGTTTTCTTTATTTTGGATGTCTCCATTTCAGCATGCTTCCAATTTATAAGATACACTTTATATTTTCAGAAAAGAGCCTGTCTTTCCATGGTGACATGGGCAATTAAAGCCAGTATCTGCGTGCTACCTTTCATCCTAAAGAATCACTTGATTTATGAGAGAATGATGCCACGGCCTTAGACTGCTGTGATAGCCATTTTAATTCTTTGTTATTTTTGGCAAACCTGAAATGTTTGAGTACAAAGAGAGACGGGCTGTTTTTATCTTCTACAACATGCAAAAAAAAACAAAATGTCTTCTTTGTGAGTAGGCCTGGAATCACGGTCAACAGCGAGAATTAAACTGACCCCACGGGCCACATCTACTGTCCTTGGCCTCGGGCCCTGTCTCTCATCTGGGGTGACTGATCCTTGTGTCAGATAGGATCGGGGCCACGTACATTCACATATTCTCAGTGCAAAACCAAAATCACTGCTTTGGGAAGCCGTCCACACTACCTTTATTACAGACACTTCCCTTTGGTTTCTGCCTGTTCATGGGACCGTATGCTCCCCGCAAACTCCATTCGCATGTTATTTTATACTTTTTAGTAAAAGATGATTCATTAATTACATAACTGTGACTTGCTTCTGAGCCTTTGCAAAGTTTCCTTGTAAATCTATTTCCACATTACGCTGACTGTCTTTGACACACCCTATGTCCCATTTCGGGTGTGGGACATCCCGTCGGCTGCTACTTCTGTGCGGCACGCCAGCATTAGGTGACCCTTACGGCCTCTAAATTCCATTACTTTTAAAATTCACTGTGGTTCCAGCCACGAATCACTGTACAGATCCCATCTACTGAAAGATAAGTTACCAAAGCTTGTTCACAGAACTAAGCTTCCCCCCGACCCCCTACCTCCCCG
>CM052815.1:91901546-91920781 GCA_028533885.1 Nasua narica | reverse complement strand
ATCTATACAATGGAATATTATGCCTCCATCAGAAAGGATGAATATCCAACTTTTGTATCAACATGGACAGGACTAGAAGAGATTATGCGGAGTGAAATAAGTTAAGCGGAGAGAGTCAATTATCTTATGGTCTCACTTACGTGTGGAGTATAAAGATAATCATGGAGGGCATCGTGAGAAGGAAGGGAAGGGCGAATGGGGGGAAATCGGAGGGGGTGATGAACCAGGAGAGACTGTGGACTCTGAGCAACAAACTGAGGGTTTTGGAGGGGAGGGGGGGAGGGGTGGGTGAGCCTGGTGGTGGGTATCGAGAAGGGCACGTATTGCATGGAGCACTGGGTATGGTGCATGAACAATCAATCTTGTAACACTGAAAAATTAAAATAAACATATTTGGGGAGAAAAAAAAAACAAGAACCAAACCAATCACTTCGATTAGGAGGTATTGAAAAATGGAAGTTCTCAATAAAGACAATCTGTTTATCTTTACTCTCTGCTTCCAAAGAAGGTTCTGATGCCAGCAGGGTGTCAGAAAACTCTAATGAAATTGAGTTGGTTCTCATCTCCCCAACCTTGAATGATGCTTGGACAGTGTGGTCCACATTTCCAGGGGAAGGATCTGGAATGTATTTCTGTCCATTCAAGGACAAAGCACGTTTAGCACTTTTTCTTTTTTTTTTTGGTGCAAAGAAAAAGTTTGTGGATTAAAACAAAGCCTTCCCTCCTCGTCTCATGACTGTAAAGGCAGAATGTCAGTTTTGCTTTTTTGGAGGACGTTCTCTCAAAAATCGGTTGAACAGCAGGGAACTTGTAATTTCCCCTCTGACCTGGCCAGAGAGGGAAGGAGAAGAAGGAAGGGGAGGAAACAGAGAAAGGCAGAAGGAGAAGAGGTGGGGAGGAAGGGAAGAGGGTTAGGAAAGACGGCATTTATCCCGGAACAACAGGGCCCGCCGCTGCCCTGGGGCTTTCTGACCCAGTGGGCAGTGAAAAGCCGAGCGAGTCGGACCCAGCGCCGCAGGAGGCTGCGGAACACAGCCAGCCGGGCCTGCAGGGCGAGCAAGAGCTCTTCCCCCAGCCAGGCCCAAGGCCACTCACACCCGTGTGCCTCAGCATGGAGCCCATCTGGTCCTCGCTGCCAGGACCTCTTTAGCCATGCGCCCCGGCCGAAACGGGGTAACTTAATCCAGATGTCGGAAATGAGCCATCTTCCTTAAGAATGTGTCAATTTTTTCCAAAACCAAGATTCTTTCCACAATTTCCCAAACACTGACAAACACAAGTGATTAAGATCTGACGCCTTTTCGTACGAACGCGCAGCCGATGAAAATGATTGAGCGAGACGTTGAGCACAGAATCTGATCCACACTGTTCTTCCAACGATACACAGTGTACAGGCGTTGGAAGGGCCTACACCTGCCGGTTCCCGGCTGACCTCACGGTGCCATCAGCTCAAAGGGGCAAGCACGTGGTATAACCAGCAAAAATGGAAACCATCATCCTGATACTTCTTTTGCTCCCGGGGTGTTTTTTTCCATATCCAGATTAAATAAATGATTTGAACCAGCGTGCTCCATCACTAGGCACGATCTTATCGTAGACCCTGAGTTGGTTGATAGGGATGTAGGCAGGTCCCTGCTCTTGATTATGTTTCTTATATATACATATATGTATCTCATGTATATCTGTCAATGAAAAAGAACATGTACATTATTGGATGCGATTCTCTATTAGTCATACGTGTACCTAGCGGTGGTGTTCCTCGGTCTAAAGTAATATCAGAGCACTGGTTGGTCAGTTTCTTGTGAAGAGCTCTGGCCCAGACTGAATTGCCATGGTCTAAAGATGATTTTCAGGGTAACAGACGTTAGAGCAGAGGAGATAGAAGAAAACAAACTGGGAACTGGTGGAGCTGTGTGACCCCTCCCCCCCCAACCTCCCAGCCTGACCAGCTGACCAGGGACCGGCTCTTTGCTCTGCCGTCGAAATGGGACGACCCTTTTAGTGCACACACTCTAGCGAACTCCAGAAACCAGAGACAGCAGAATGGGGCACATGCAGTCCCCTGATCGGGCTATAACGAAACAGGAGGAGTTCTAGAGATTGTTTTTTATCAGGTTTTGGGGTTTTCTTAAAGATTGTTTTTAGTTGGGGCGCCTGGGTGGCTCAGTGGGTTAAAGGCTCTGCCTTCGGCTCAGGTCATGATCTCAGGGTCCTGGGATCGAGCCCCGCATCGGGCTCTCTGCTCAGTGGGGAGCCTGCTTCCCCCTCTCCTTCTGCCTGCTTCTCTGCCTACTCTCTCTCTGTCAAATAAATAAATAAAATCTTTAAAAAAAAAAGATTGTTTTTAGTTGTCTGAAGAGCATTCTCTGTGAAACTAACCTCCTTCTAATTCATAATTGTTTCCCCATGAGCTGTATACAATTTGCAATTATTTTTTAATTCTTGAATTTTTGAAGTCAGTGCTCAAAAATTTCTTGGTTGATAGATGGATTAAACATAAACATCGCCTAGGTCCAATTTCAATTTAAATTGCAAGTAATCTAATATTTTCAAAATAAATAAAGAACTAATAAAACTCCACACCAAAACACAAAACAAAACAAAACAAAACAAAACCAAAACCCAAGTGGATTAAAAAATGGGCAGAGGGCCTGAACAGAGATTTTTTTCCAAAGAAGACATCCAGATGGCCAACAGACACATGAGGAGATGCTCATCATCACTCATCGCTAGGGAAATACACATCAAAACCACATGAAATACCTCCTCACACTTGTCAGAATGGCTAAAATGAAAAAGACAAGAAAAAACAAGTGTTGGCAAGAATGTGGAGAAAATGAAACCTTTGTGCACTGTTGCTAGGAATGCAAGCTGATACAGCCAATGTGTAAAACAGCAGGGAGGGTCTTAAAAAAGTTAAAAATAGAATTACCATGTGATCCAGTGATCCCACTGGATACTTATCACAAAGAAAACAAAAGCTAACTTGAAAAGATACACGCACCTCTACGTTTTTTACAGTAGCCAAGATATGGAAGCAGCCCAAGGGGCCATCAATAGATGAGTGGATAATGCACACACACACACACACACACACACACAGAAGTATTATGAGGCTGAAAAGAAGGATGAGATCGTGACATTTATATCGATATGGATGAATTTAGAGTGTATTATGCTAAGGGAAGTAGGTCAGGTAGAGAAAGACACATACCATGTGATTTTAATCACACGTGGGGAAAAATGAATAAATAAACAAAAAAGTAGAATCAGGCCTGTCAATACAGAGACCAGACCGACGGTCACCAGGGAGAAGGGATGCGGGGATGGGTGAAATGGGTGAGGGGTGGTGGGAGGTCCGGGCGTCCCATGGTGGAATGAATAAGACACAGAAGGGAAAGGCACAGCACAGGGAACGGGGTCAGCGATGTCGTGATGGCGCCGTGCGGGCACAGATGGTACCACGTGTGTGGTGAGCTCAGCCTAAGCGACAGACGCCTGGAATCACCCTGCTGTACAAGTGAAACTAATGTAACACTGTGTGTCCACCGGGCTCGAAGAAAAAGAACTCGAGTCCAAAAGTCAATAAATTGTAAGTATTCTTACTCCTTAGAATGTTAGTGGCATAAATATTATTATTCTCCGATTGGCATGAATCCCTACAGTTCGAACAGGATGTTTACAATCTTCTACACGTTGATAAGACTTCAGGTACAAAGAGTCACCAAATAATATGAGTCATGTTGTCTGACTTCAACTCTAGACCATATTTGTGGCTTACAGTGAATGAAAATTTAAATGATATGAGCAGTTTGTGAACCATGCCCTTGGGACAGGGAGGAGGGTGCTGCATACCTTTCATAAACCTTTGAAATGGATTTTGTGTGTATGAATCATGATTGGATTTTCCACAACCAAAAAAAAGAGGAGAGAGAGAGAGAGAGAGAGAGAGCGCTATAGATAAAACATAAATGATTTTTGATTTCCTCAAGCACCATTTAAGGAAGATAAATCTTAGTTCAGAAATGCAGAATGTTTTCAACATAAAGCAGAAAATGGTAAAAACTCACATTTCAGGCTACAGGTGACAGTAGCACTGAGACCTAGAGTCCCCTCAGTTTACACTGAAAACGTGAACCTTCCGTGTATGATAGAAACAGGCACCGAGTTTAATCTTGCTGGAGTGACTTAAAGGCTGGGCGACTTTAGCAAAATTATTGAACCTTTCTGAATTTTCCTTTTCCTCACCCGAAAACCAGGAGTGAGAAGTGTCCTTGTTTCATTCCCGCGTGAGGCACAGCGGCACATGAGTGAGGGGACGGCAGCGCTCGGGGCATGCAGCAGCTGTCCCCGCTCGCGTCACTCACCCTGGGACTGCGGGCACTCTGGATCGGTGAGGACTCAACGGTGTACGTGGAGCGTCCGTGATGCAGGATGCACAGCTCCTGGAGCTTCAGGAGACGTGCACGACATGGAAGACACAACCTTCCAGACACAAAGCACGGGGACACACACACACACACACACACACACACACACACACACGGAATCCGCGGTCTCTCCTGTAGGATGGCACAGAGATGCAGGAGCTAGGGCAAAGGGGTAGAGGTCTGTCAGCGGGGGGCTGTGAGTTCTCACGGGGTTCTGCAGGGTTGGGTGAGGGGCTTGGCCCGGCAGAGACGAGGGCAAGGAGTATTTTGGGTGCACAAAATGGCACACGTGGCCATGCACAGAGGTAAGCAGGATGTTGTCCGTTTGACAAATTACATTCTTTCTGGCTTTAACGTGTTCTCAGGAGTCTCCCCCTTTGTCCCTTTGTCCTTGCCAGTCTCAACCTTGAGGACGGGGTACAGGGGCTTTCACAGTCAAGGCTGATCTGAAAGGCGGCTGAAGGTACGAGGTTAGCTAGATGTGCCGCCATACGCTTGGGCAGAGGCCCAGAAGTGTTGGCCGTCTCGCCGAAGAAAGGGAGGAAAGGGACAGAAAGAAGTCAGACGTGGTCATCCGTAAGGGGCAGAACCACCCAGAGACTAGCAGTCTCCCTCCCTCCCTCTCTCCTGCCTCTCTCCCCCTCTGTCCCCCATCTCTCCTTCTCTCCCTTCTCCCTCTCTCTCCCTTTTCCATCTCTCCTCCCCCACCCCTCCAGCCCTCTCTCTCTCTCTCCCTGCCTCTTCCCTCTCTCTCTCCACCCCTCATCCCTCTCTCTCTCCCCACCTCCCACTCTGATATACTCTAAGAGAGAGAATCTGATCAGTTCATTAGGTAACTTTTCAACATAGAATTGCTCTTCCTGCATAAAGTTTTCCAGCAAGCCTAGACACAGCTCCCTTTGGGTCAGGGTCCTGCTAAATCAGGTGGCCAGGATGACGCTGTGGCAGCTGACGAAAAGTACAGCGTAAGGAGGGTGTTGGGAGTCGGTCCTGGGCAGGGGCTGTGGGCATGGTGCCCCGGAGCACAGCATTAACTCCTCTAAGATTCCGGGCTGCCTCGCCGGCTTCGCTGGGGTTGGCGAATCTTCCTATTAAATATAAAAGATGGTGCAGGATGTCCAGAGGCAGAGGCAGGGGTCAAGGTTAACAGTTCCCAAGAGGAGAGCCCTTAGATCAATCACTTCTGTGCTAAGAAGCTTTCTTGTTGGCTGATGTGTCCCTACACCATTGTGCTGCATCATACACATTCACATGGAAATTAAATGAGACGACAGTGACAATAATCGCTAATATGTATTTAGTAGCTAGGCTACACAATCTCATTTTATTTATGTAATAATGTAAAACTACATTTTATTATTATTTTCATTCCTTTCTTATAGGTAATAAAACCGAAATTCAGAGAAGTCAAGTCTCACTTGTCAGAGCCAACAAATGGTAGGTACAAGATTTGAGCCTCGCTCTTTGTGGTACCCACACCCATGGGCTTAGTCGCCGTCCTACAATGTTTCTCAACTACAAGGAAGAAGATGGGGGGAAAGGAAGCAGACCTAACAGAAGAACCCAGAGACTAGAGATCAGCACACTCAAGACTGAACGATTCAGAAGATCTCTGTACGACACTTGGTCAGTGCCATCGATTGGGTAGGGGGCAAGCACCAGCTCAATGGCTTTTCTGCGGATGGTGACTCGGGGACTTGTTTGCTTTGAGTCCCGGGGCAGCAAACAGAAACCGGCCTCAACGGCCAGGCTGGGAGAAACTGAGAATTGCCCCAGACTCGCGATTTCCTGGTGAGATGTTACTCCGGTACTTTTCACGTCCTGACACCCCCTCAAGCATTTTACAATAATCACCAAGTAGGCATCCTGAAAACAGAGTGTACGCTTAGTTGTACCGCAGAATTCTGACCTTGATCCTGTCTTCGCCACGACAGATTTTGTTTTCTATGAGCCAAATTTGTCCAGATCAAAATTAACATCCTGAGATGCATATCGGCTTACATTAGACAAGTGGTAATTACGCACAATGCCACCGGTCAGCCTTAGGGTAAACCTGCCCTAAATAGTCACTGGGTGAGAGCTCTTCGAACTTTGGGCAGAACAAAATTCCAAGTCAAAATAAAGAGGACTTGTTGCCTAGATCCCCATTCTCTATAAAACCAACCAGGAGAAAAACAAGAGACTCAAAACAAGCAAAAATAATGAAAGGTTCTTCAAGATCCCGTTATAAGGTCTAGAATACTGTTATCAAGGCAAACGTTTCACTGTTTCTGTTTTGAAGAAAGTGGCACATTAGGAAAACAGTTTAACATAATATTTTTCTTCAGGTTCCTGGAAGCCGCTGTGGGGCTACCAACAGGAAGTTGGCAGCGCTCTGCTGTGGGATGAAATGCCCTCCACTTAGGGCTTTTCCCCTTTTTCATACCCCACAGCATATAATTGGCACCGTAGAGACATTGAGCAACGATTGGGTCCGTGTTTGTCTGGTAAGAAGCCTGATGAAATTTCTGTATTTGCAAAACCACTGGAGGCTTTCCCTGAACTCCTCATTCCGGAGAGCGCATGAAGGGGAGGGAAATCAGGGGACAAAGCACACCAGGGCTCTCCTCGACGGCCCACCTCTTTCTGCAGCCCCTGCAAAGCCGCATTTCTTGGGCTTTTCTTTTTTTAAGGCCAAAGAGTAAGAATTCAATACAGACACTAAAACTGGCCTCCTGACCTCATTCCGGCCCTGCTGGCTGCAGAGAACAAAACACTCATGACCCGAATCTTCACCATCTTGACCCAATTCCTATTAGCGGGCACCTGTCTCCTCACTGGATGAAGCCACCGGGACCCATCCGGCCACTGGGTAGGAAAGTCCCCGAGTTGATCAGTCAAGGTCTGAACCATTAATCAGGGGACAAAACCCGGGGGTGGCAAGTCGTCTCCAGGACGCTGAACAAGGGGGTTGATAGGACATTGCTCATTGCAGGTCTGAGTAGCTGAGAAACGACGTAGTCGCGCCTGCATCGGGGCTGGCCCATTCCACTTCAATGGCCAATAAAGGCTATGGAGAAAAATACCATGACTCACATCCTGGCATCAACGTGAGACAACACCTCAAGGTTAATTAAGGAAATAAAAACCAAATATCAAGGCAATGTCAAGATGTATTTTTAATTTGCCTTGGGAGGTTGGGCATATTCCTCTTACAGATGACTTTTTTTGAAGCACTGACATTCACACAGCATCTAGATGCCAAAATGGCCCTCGTGCCGGGTTCTGGTCTCTTTGCTCTTTGTCAACCGTGTCCCAGGGACAGACCTGTGTCTACTGCTCTGCTCTCTGTCCTCTCCTCACCCACCGCACCGTCTGAGGGTCCCTACCGGTCGGGAACTGCCCACCATGCCCTGAGTTATGGGGCTGTGCTTTCTGTATCCCAAAAAGCATCCTTCTGACTTCTCTGCCACTGCCCATCATTCCTTATATACATATTAGGTCAAAACAATGAAATTGCCATTTTCATACATGAAAATGGTCAGTGCCGGCGCTTTTAAGAGGTCTGACCTGACCTTGGTGTGTGAGTACATATATGTCTTGTAGGATGTGTGTGTCTTTGCGTGTGAACACGTGTGTGTGGCGGAAACACTGTGCGTGCTTTACTCCCATTAATTTTTACAATATCCTGTAAGGCAGGTCCATTTCTTGAAGGTACGCACGTGAAAACAAGAGCTAAGAAAATACAAAAACTTGTCTCCCTAAGGTCTTCCAGGATTTCAATTCTGATTTCCAGCCCTGGGTCACGTAATCCCCATTCTAGGGGCTACGGCACAGTCTGCTTGATTCAGAATCATCTGGACTTCAGAGGCTCCCTGAAAAGAAACCCAGCTGAGGGGTCTTATGTTTGCAGACCTCTCCTCTTGCATCCTTTCCCGGGATATGGCACGGCACAAGGGAAGAAGTCGGCATGTCCCATGTGCACTCGGCCCCTTAGCAAACATCAGGATAATTAATGGGGAACATTTCACTGACTGAATGCTTCTTTCTCCAAGAAACTTTGAATTAATTCTTCAAGTCATGGGGAAGGGGGGGGCGGGAGGGAAAAATGAGGTTTGGGCAAAATCTTGCATTTATTTTAGAGAATTGTTAGCTTTCCCAGAACTCTGAAGGCAAAATATGCTTATACTATAGTTGAGCAAAGGTGTCGAGACACTGTGAAATCTAGTTTCTCTCCTCTCCCAAATTACAGAGCGTGAGAAGTGCTTTCCCAGCTTTCCGCTTCCAGCTCCATGCATGTTGGGAAGTGAGACCACAGCAGTCTAGATTTACACTGTTGGGATTTTTTTTTTTCTTTCAGTAAATGCTTATACAAATCCATCCTTTCCTGTTGGCTTTTGACTAGTTTGTTTGCGACTCAGATTCTTGGCTGAACTGAAGTTATTAAGAAAACCAAAAGCTTTCACTCGATTATAAAAAGCTGTGTTAAGCCCATTCACGGCTCACGGGTTTTGTGATCACTGGCAGAGAGAGAGCTGTCTTTGCCTGAAAATCACGGCGGCCTCAGGGCCCTCTGGGCGCGGAGCAGGACGGGAAGAAGTCAGCGGGACAGCCCGGCGAACCATGGGGCGAGGGCCCAGGACGTGTCTCTGCCCCACGACCTCGCTCCTTAACCGAAAAGGCAGGAGAGGGAGAGTCCTGGCCAGGGCAAACCTCGCCAACGAGAGGGCCCTTTGGGGTCACGGTTTCCTCGAACTGGGCTCCTCGTGGACTCACGAGTTTGTTCTCAGAGGGCCTGCAAGCTTCCTGAGAGATTTTTTTTCTTTTCTGTTTTCATTGTAACGGTCCCCTACAAGTCATCAGCATAAGCATATCTGGGATTATGTGAATGACCGCCTTGTAAACATGATTTCGGAGCCCATGTTTGTCGCTGTCCCTACAACTGGCTGAGAATTATCGAAAGAAAAAAATAAAAAAAGGCCGGGGGGATCTGAGCGGGCCGGGTGGAAGCTAACTGACGCAGGGCGTTTCGCGGGAAGCTTCTGGTGCAGCAGGGAGATGGGCGGAAGGACACGGGCCCCCTCGAGGGGGCCGCCGGGGGCGCTTGCACGCTGGCAGTCGGGACAGTTGCGGCCAAGTGACACCAGCTGTCACATTAATTCAATGTAGCGTATTTGAGACTTGCTGGGTTCATGGTGTTGAACGTATGTATTTTGTAAGTTTGTCTTGCTTGGGTGACCTTAGACGAGCCGTCGCCGTGGGGGGGGGCACGACAACGACGACGAGGACAACGACGTCCCTAGCGTGCTGGGTGGCCAGAGAAGCCCTAACCAAGCACTGCAGACTGCGGGGCTCTGACCACAGAAATCAGGATCTCGCCGTTACGCCAAGTCCAGGCATTGGCAGGGCCGTGTCTGCCCGGAAGGCACTGGGGGGCAGGATCTGGTTCCCGGCGAGCTTGGGGTGTGACTGCGACTCCGGGCTCCCCGCGGCGCTCTCCCCAGGTGCACGTCTGCACCCGAACTCCCCTTTCTGGAAGGACGCCCGTTGCAGTGGACGAGGGACCTGTCCCACTCCATCCAGTACGACCTCACCTTCATGTGAGGGCAAGGATGCCTGTCACAACCCTGTATCCAAATAAGGTCACGCTTCAGAGTCCCAGGGGTCAGGACTCCGACACATGAATTTGGTGGGGAGGGGACACAATTCAATCCAAAACAGGAAATAACATAACAAAAATACTTTGAGACATCACTGAAGAGCCCAAATATTTTTCCTCTTTAAAAGTGGTCTGCATATTGCTCAATTTTGAGAAACCATGCTCAAGATTGTATCATTCTGGTAAGGACAAGAATTCATGACTTCTCATTCACCCATAAGAAACCTTATAATAAATCATCAACTTTTAAAAATAAACTGATGGGTCCAACCCTACAAAATCTGGGGGGGAAAGTAGAATTGAATATTTAGTTAGACCTCTTGAAAAGGATGACTCTCTCAGCCTACAGGTAAAAGAAGAAATAAGAAGGAAAAAGACAAATAAGCTTAATGGTATAAAAATGAAAAAAAAAAAACGGGACACTTTAAAAAGACAGACTTGGGGAAAATATGTACAAACACAGAACAGAAAAGGGGATGGTGCATCCATTGACAAGGCACAGACGAAATGATAAGGGAAGCACAGACTGCAATAGACAAGTAAGTTAAAAAAAAAAAGAAAATTTTTAAATGAGGAAATGTGGGAAACAAATCGTCAAAGAAAGGGGACTTTCTCACTGAAGTATTACTTGGGAACATTGGGGCGGGGGCGGGGAGCCGGGCCCTTCGCCTGGCTGCCACCTGCCCCGAAGACACTATATTGGAAACACCCCGAGGTTTCTCAAAGTTCAGAAATGTACGGATGACTTAAAAACGTGTTTTACTGAGGTGAAACTCACATACGATGAAATTAACCACCGTAAAGTGTGCGATTCTGTGACATCTAGTGTGTTGCGCAATCAGCACGTACACCGAGTCCCTAAACCTCCTGGTCTTCCCCCAGGGAAAGCCCAGGTGCGTTAAGCCGTCAGAGCTCGTGGTCCCCCGGTCCCTGGCAACCTCCAGTCGGCTTTCTGTCTCTTTGGCTTTGCTGCTTCTGGGTATTTCATATAAACGAAGTTGTATGATACGCCATCTTTTGTGTCTGGCCGCTTTCATTAGCACCGTGTTCCGGAGGTTCACCCCCTTAAAGCACATACTTCGTTCTGCGTGATGGCTGAGTAACCGGCCACTGTGTACGCACCACAGTCCTTTCATCCAGTCCTCCGCCGGTGGCCGTGTGGGCTGTGTCCACCTCCCGCGAAGAGTGCTGGTATGACCACCTTCGGGAAAGAAAGAAATCCTATCTTTTCTTCAGTCGTTCTAATTCAGGAATTCTCCGCAAAGAGAATAAACTCTGGAAAAGTCTATATCCTTCCGTTTATGGCAGGGTTAGTAGTGTAACTGGGAAAAAACACGGCTGCAGTAAGACCCAAGCTGCCTGGTGGCTCTTGGATCTCAGTTATAACCTGCTCCCTGCTCCCCAGGAGCTCCACTCTCCTCCTGCCCCTAAAATTTTGTCTTCCAACAAGGGGCTGAGCACATGTCTCCTGGCAGGTGGTCAGGATATCTCACTTTCTGGCTAAAATCTTTCCATCATTTTCCACCTCATTCAAAATAAGCCCGAGCCCACTGTCACTGATTACGAAGTCACAAGTGGTCCCACTCCAGCCCCACCCGTACACACCCTGCCTTCTCCTCTGAGCACCACTCGGGCTTCCCTTCTGTTCCCGAATGACTGTTGGCTGTTCTCCTCCAGGTCTGTCCTATTCCTCCTCTTGGCTTCACTCCCTCTGCTCCCTCCTCACTCACTCACCACTACGGTCTGACCTTTGTCCTACCACTCGGAGCAAAAGTGCAGCCTGGAAGTGACTCATAGAAGTGATGAGGAAATGAACACCCATACGTTAAATCTTTATGAGGATCTCCGATGATGATGATAGCCTTAAAAATAAACTGCTGAAAAAAAATAGTTTTAGATATGCTTGAGCTTTTCTGTCAAGCCACCTCTGGAAACTGTTATGTTTAGTCTCTCTCACTGGTCCTCTTCCTCCCTCTTCCTCCCCTTCAGGAGGGGTAACCAGTCTCCAAGGGGTAGGCGATTTTCTGGCCTCAGCTCTTCTCTCCATATTGTTTCCCTGGTGACAAAAGGCAGCACAGACCCCAGCTCTGTTCTCGCAACTCAAGGTTGGTGACTTCGAATGCACCGGGAGCCAGGGTCCCCCAGTACGTCCCCTAGGCACGTGTTTCCATGCAGGGCGGCGGCAGCACGGCAAGTGGTTAAAGTACCTTTGGGATAGCTCGATCAAAAGAGCAGAGAGTGGACTTCTCCCAAGTCTGATGATATTTACCAGCTGGAGAATACAGAACATCGTGCGAGGGGCCTGGACAGGTGCGGACCAGGTGCTGGGCAAATTCAAACAACCCAAGCAATCCTGGAGAAAGAACAACAAAGCTGGAGGAATTACTGTCTCTGATTTCAAACTAGATGACAAAGCTACAGTAATTAAAACAGGGTGGTACTGGGACAAGCAGCCACAGAGATCAGTGGCTCAAAACAGGGAGCCCGGAAGTCACACTTACACGGTCAGCTGATTTACGACAAAGAAGCCAACAGTGACAATGGGGAAAGGACAGTCTCTGCATCATACGGTGTTGGGGAAACTAGACAGCCACAAACAAAAGAATGGAACTCAAATACCATCTCACAGAAATCAATTCAAAATGGATTAAAGACTTAAATGAAAGACTTGAAGCCATAAAACTCCTACAAGAAAACGTAGGCCATAAATTCCTTGACATATGTCTTAGCGATGATTTTTGAATCTGACATCAAATGCGAACTCAACAAATGCAAAGATAATTAAGGGGGACCACATTATTAAAAAGCTTCTGCACAGCAAAGGAAACCATCAACAAAATGAAATGGTAACTTATAGAATGGGAGAAAATATTTGCAAATCATATCCCTGATAAGGGGCTGATATCCAAAATATATTTTAAAACTCCCACAACTCAATAGCAAAAAAGCAATCTGATTTAAAAACGGGCAGAGGACCTGAATAGATATTTTTCCGAAGAAGACATACATTTGGCCAACATGTACATGAAAAGATGCTCACCATCACTCATCACCAGGAAATGCAAATCAAAACCACGATGGGGTACCACCTCACACCTGTCGGAATGGGTAAAATCAACAACACAAGAGGATGTTGTTGGTGTTGGCGAGGATGCAGAGAAAGGGGAATCTTTTATACAGTTGGTGGGAGTGCCAGCTGGTGACAACACTCTGGAAAACAGTGTGGAGGTTCCCCCCAAAAATGAAAACCAGAACTACTGCATACAGCAGCAATCCCACATTTGGGCATTTATCTAAAGGCAACAAAAAGGGGCACCTGGGTGGCTCAGTGGGTTAAAGCCTCTGCCTTCGGCTCAGGTCATGATCTCAGGGTCCTGGGATCGAGCCCCGCATCGGGCTCTCTGCTCAGCAGGGAGCCTGCTTCCCTTCTCTCTCTGCCTGCCTCTCTGCCTACTTGTGATCTCTCTCCCTGTCAAATAAATAAATAAGATCTTTATAAATAAATAAAATCTTTAAAAAAAATAAAGGCAACAAAAACACTAACTTGTAAAATGTATGTATTCCCATTTTATTGCAGCATTCTCTGTAACAGCTACCATATGGAAACAACCTAAGTGTCCATCAAGGGAATGAATGGATAAAGAAATTGTGGTGTGTGTGTATCTATATAATAGAGTATTATTCAGTCATAAAAAATAATGAAATCTCGCCGTTTGGAACAACATGGAGGGACCTCGAGGGCATTATGCTAAGCAAAATAGACAGAAACACTAATTCCACGAATTGTCCCTTATATGTGGAAGCTAAAAGCAAACAAAACCAAGCTCATAGATCCAGAGAACAGATTGGTGGTTGTTAGAGGCATGGAGTGGGAGGTGAGAGAAATGGTGAAGGGGGTCAAAAAGTAAAAAGAAAAAAATGAGTGAGGCTTATGAGCATGTGACAATTAAAGCAATATACATACTCCCTTAAGTTCCAGTGCATCTACTTTACACAGATGCACAGATATATACTGTCAACAGGAATCATGCATATCATATACACAGTCATTAAATGTGTGTATACAGTTACTATAGACTATGCATATTATAAAACATACCCTAAACTGAATTTTTTAATATAGTAACTGAAAACATTTGAAGATGCAAGGACTGAATTGAGAAAGTGTAGGACTATTATCCTTAATTTTTCAGCACTGTTTTAGGGTGATTTGCTCATTTGCTGAATTAAATCCAAAAACCACATGGGAGTCCCTGAGCCAGCTGCATTAGACACAAGACGATTCTGACAGGGT
This sequence comes from Nasua narica, assembly GCA_028533885.1. Taxonomy (NCBI): domain Eukaryota; kingdom Metazoa; phylum Chordata; class Mammalia; order Carnivora; family Procyonidae; genus Nasua; species Nasua narica. The sequence continues at coordinate 91,906,419 of CM052815.1, read as the reverse complement.
TGCAGTTCTTAAAGCTTAACGGATAATGTGGAGAAGACAGGAACGAAGGAAGCCCAGTAAGTAGCATCTTCTTCCCCATCAGGCTTCCGAACAAACAGAAATGAGATTAAAAAAATAATAATAAAAAGTAGATAAGTAATCTATCAACTTTATTAACCACAAAGACTAGGTCGAAGGACAAGGCTTAGTGTGAAAGCCGCATTGGGTTTGGGGCACTTTTGTGGTCACTATTTTTCACTGCTCCTTTACCCTGTAGTCTAGACTTTGGGACAGCCCAACAGAGGGAGAGTTAGGGGCTGCAAAGTAGACACACTTACTTCGGGTCTTAACCTCCCCCCGGTCAAAGTGGAGATGAGACGAGAAAAGGGACCAGAGGTGCAATCTCAGCACCGTTGATGGATTAACTCCATCCGGGTAAGATAACGTGGACCAAGGTGTCACCCATTGAACAGGAACTTCCCCCCAGAGGAAAAGTCAGCAAGCCAGGGACGTTAAGGGAAAAATCCTTCTTCACGGAAACGAGTAGAAAAGAGACCTTCACCCCCAAGAAGACATACACACAACCCTCTGTGCCTCAAATCTGACTCTGATTTCTGTTCTAAAAGTAGCGTGAACAATGCCTTCTGGAGACACAACAAAGAAAGGAATTGATGCCGACAGAGGTGAGCAGTACCGTATGTGCCCGGCATTCTTGTCTAGTTGCATCAAAAAGGTGAGCGGGGTCTGGACAAGTCTACCCAGGAAGGAACAGTGGGGTGAGGTGCGGACTGAGGGGCACAGGGAACGACATGACCAAGGGACAAACGTGAACATTCGCGGAGACGTAAAGAAACAAGCATCCAGCAAGACGGGGCAGGGTCATTGCAGGAGGCCAATTTCATCTGGGTGGTTTTGGGCTTGGCCTAAAAAGCAAACAGCTTTCAACTTTTTAAATGATTGAGCAATGTGCAAACGTACTTCGTCATGACTCAGGATGGGGTTTAGTTCGAGGGCAGGGTAAATTCAATTAGTGGGTGCCGAAGACGGGGACAAGAGTGTCTGTTGTCCAGGTTATTTGATGATTAAAAAACAAAAACGAAACAGTGAGGGGCGTTCTGATGGGCCACTTTGAAAGCAGACTTGTCAAAATGTCTCATATCCCAGAATAGCCGGCTTCGTACGTATGGAGGGGAGAAAGCAGGAGATAGGGATTTTTAAGAAACATTGGGTGAAATTCCAGAGGACTCGAATAACCTTCAAGTGAGTTTGTATTTAGTTCCTAGAAAATGGACAGCCAGAAGAGGGTTTTGAACAGAGTGACTATAATGAGTGCCATATGCATATGGGCATAAAGTGACACTAGCCTTCCAAGAGTTTGTATTCCCATCAGGACCGACGCGTTCATAAGTAATTCACGTACACGTGCAAGGAGGCACAGGGTGACCCATCAGGGTCACGTGTCAGAAATCCCCTCTCGCGACTGGGTGAGCCCTGGTTGGAGGCAAGGACTCTCACAGAAAGCAACCACAGTGGCTCACGGACTGGCCAGGGGGAAACGAAACCAGACGATCAGCAAACATCATATCACCTTTTTGATTTGCGCGACTTAAAACAATCGTTTTCGCATTTTGATTCCACACGCTCTGTTTCCCAGCCTGTGACGGGAAGTATTCAGACCAATTACCCAGATGCCAAGCAAACAGCCTTCCCTTTTGTTGACTTAACTCCACTGTGACCCAGCTGTGAAAAAATAATTGGGTTGACCAGGCTTGGGTTTGTCCACTTAGAAAACGATATGTTGGACTCCCAGAGGTTTTTATTTTGCCAGGAATCTGAGCCACAGTCAACGTGAAATGATGAAACTTGATGGTCCGGGGAGTACGATGGGAAGCTTCTCTTCGGGGGTGGGGGTGGGGCAGGAAGCACACTAACAGAGTGGACTGAAGGCAGCGGAGCTGAGGATACTCGCAAAGAACTCGCTGTGCGTGGGTGACTCTTCAGCTACGCCTGAAGAGCTCCTAAAATCAACTGCCCGTGGTGACACTCATTCATTCAATTCTCGGATTTTTATTGAGCGCCTCCAATGAGCCCGGCATTCTTCTAGGAGTTGGGGGCAAATGGAGAAGCAAATATAAGGGACAAAGAACACTTACTCTCAAGGAACGTGCGTTTTAGTGAGAAGGCAGATAACTCACCTTTGAGAACTGGAAGAATAGCGAGCGTGGCCAAGGGAACCCGGTGGTAAGGCTTACGGAGAAAGCAGCATGGCAGGTTGGAGGGCATAGTCATTGCTGGGGTGAGTGGGGCACACAGAATCTTCCCCGAGAAGCTGGCCTTTCCTCGAGACCTGAGGCTTGTGAGAGAGTGTCCCCCCGGCTTGCTCAGAAGGCTTCGCGGGTGTCCATGACTTCCCAGACCCCGGCTGGGCCCTCCGCGCCACCTCCCTATCCAAGTCCTCCGCCCAAATCTTTTAAACAAGTAAGGGTTCCTTGCCAACACACAACCTGCGACTTCATTTCTGCCTGGTTCGCCCACGCGGCTCCCTCTTCCTTGAGCGTGCTTCCCACACTCCCAGGAGTCTAAGTCGCCGGGGAGCCTGGCACGGCCACCGAGCAGCGCGTCTCCCGGGGAGCCCATCCCCCGAGTGGGTAAGGGCGGCTCTTGTCCCGCCCCCTCCCCCCCAGAGGACACACCGAGTCGCTCCCCGCTCCGGGAGCGACCGTCTCCCCCGCGGAACCAGGCAATGGGCGCACGTGGGAACTGACCCATCTTCGCGTCTCCGAGGGACATTCGTGGCGAAGGCTCAACGAGACAGGAAGTGCTTCCATGTTAGACCGAAGTCGGATGGTTTCCTCCACTGGGGACTCTATCCACAAAACAATAACCTCAGGCGGTAGCAGAACGGTTTGCTCTTCCCAACGCAGGAGCAGGGGGAACGTGCTGTTCAGAACTTTGCTGTTGGGGTCCAAGCAGAGGCCGCCCTGTGGCCTGCATGTGGCTGGTCTGTGCAGCGCAAGGGAGAGAACCTCCTGCTGACTCCAGACTCAAGTGTGGAGGAGCTGCCCACTTCAGGGTGACGCGGGAAAGAGCCGGCGGAAGCCACGCGTGGGCAGGAGGCTGAGGGCGCTCACTGGGAAGCCTGCAGGAGCGACTCGAATGTCGGCGCGGGTATGAAACGCTGGGCGCACAAGGACGCGCTGTGTGCCCGTGTGTGCACGCGTGCGGGCAGGGCCGGCCCCGATGGGGGAGGGCCGGGGCTGAGCGGCACGAGGGAGACTGCCCGCAGGGCGCAGGACCCGAGAGGCGGGGGCGAGGCGCCGGCCATGGCCTGCGGGGTGACGCGTGGACCTTCGCGTGGTTTCCATTCTCCGCCCAGCTTCCATCAGCCGTGTGGCCTCCGGCCGGCCGTGTAAGCTCTCTGAGCCCTCCCCTACACAGAGGGGATAGAGAAAATCGCCCCAGGCTGCCGGAGCAAGGCGGCAGGCCCTGCGCGCAAGGCCGCGGATGTGGGAAGCCATACCTGGCCGGTGCGGGAGCACGGGGGAGCCGGGAGGAGCTAGAGGCAAACCGCCGGAGGACAGCAAGTGTTGGAGACACAGGGGACTGAGGGTCTGAATGCAGGACAGGGTGTGGGACCGGAGAAGGAGCCCCGCGGAAGGCAGGACTCAGCCGATCGCAGGAGCCCGTCGGAGAGGAAGGAGGGTGTGAGAGGGACCCCAGCCTGCGGGTCCGCGAGAGGCCGGGGACCTGGGGCCGGGTCCCCAGGCTGGCGCTCCGGTCCCCCCGAGCGCGCAGAGCTGGCCGCCCCGAGCCTGCTGACCTGCTCCCGGACGCCCGGCCTGGTCTCAGAAGTCCTCCCTGGCCGCCCCAGGCTTAGCTCTGCCTCCTCCAGTCAGTCGTGCCTGCGGGCCGCTCAGGACCAGGTAGTTCGCTCTCCGCGTTGTGCAGCTTAGAGCCCTCGGCCAACCCCAGTTCTCCATCCCCGCGCTGAGCGCCAAGGCTCACCCACTCTTCTAACTTCTCTCAGCCTGGGGTCCACACGTACTCACGGCCTCTGGGACCCCACACTCATGGCTTCCTTTGCTCTGAGCGTTGGCGGTCCTTGAGAACAAGGATCGAAGCCACCGTGACCACCTCATAAAGAAGACGGGACGTTCGAGAAAGGGAGGGGAAGAATGAGCACAGAGCCTCCGAGGAGCAGAAAAAATCAAGTCAGCACAGTTGGTCGAGGGTTCCCGCTGTCGCCACCAGCTCAAATACACGCAACGCCTACCCTTTCTCAGGGTCGAGGTCACCCGTTCAGACCACACAACAACCCCGCAAGGTAGGTCCTAACCCTTCTCATTTCCCAGACGAAGAAATCAACCACTGACAGTGCGTGAGTGAGGGCAGAGAGAAAGTGGGATGCTACCCCCCAACTCGTCAGGTTGTGCCGGTAACCAGACTAGAGTAAGGGCTCGCGGAGGGAGGTGAGAATGAAATAGAGCTCGGGGCGGTAGAAAGAACCCGACCAGGACCAGAGGACCCGGAGTTGTGTCTGCAGCGAGGCAAGCTCGCTAGAGCCCAGCTCCTTCCTCGGAAGGTTAAGGGGTGAAGCTGGACGACCCTGTGAGACGCGTCCCAGCCCCAGAGTTCTGTCCAGAAGCGTCGCCTACTTGTCGATGTGACCAGAGGGTGGCCCGCATCACTCTCCAACACAGACACACGTGTTCTAGGGGGGGCATGGAGTTAGGAGGAGCGGGTTAATCTGGGAAGGTCACATGCACTTTTGAGAAGTGTTTTGAAACCAGAAAGGAAATGGCATGAAGTGGAGACATAACGGGAGGTCAGGCGAGGGGACGGTCAGAAAAATGACTAAAAGGAAGGAGTGCGTGAGTCATGGCCACAGGATCGC
>CM052815.1:91869895-91901046 GCA_028533885.1 Nasua narica | reverse complement strand
TTAATCTTTAACATTTTGTGTTAAAGAGCCACTTGTATAATTTAAAAATATATATAACCTTAGCTAGTCTGTGACTGGGTTTTTTGACCATTTCCTCAGTGATTCATTTGCATTCTTTATATATTAAGGAAATTAGTCATTTGTCTATGATATGAGTTGCAAATTTCCCCCTAGTTATACTTGTATTTTGACTTTAGGTTTCTCCCTCATGGATTCACTTTTTTAACTTAATGCAGTCAAATTAAATAGCAGTGCTTTCTTTTATGGCTTCTGAGTTTTATTTCAACTTAGAAAGACCTTCTCTATTCCTAAATCATATTAAAAATTATCCTATATACGCTTTATTACTTTTAGGATTTTGTGTTTCACATTCAAGTCTTTACACTATCTGGAAGTTATTTTAAGTGAAGGGAGAGTTTCAGGCTGCTATTTTTTTTTTCCTTAGGTAGCCACCTAAGATGTCTTACGGAACACAATAATAGGTGCTTGTTTTTGTTCTGAGTATAACGCTCATAAATTGTCATATAAATTATTGCCTACAAAAGCAGCAGATAAATAGTGGTAGATTCATGATAGCAACAATACAAATAATAACAATAATGCTAGCTCCATCTACCGGGTGCTTACTATGTGCCAAGCACAGCTCTAAGCATTTTATGCAAATACTCCCCGGTAATTATGTAGAGTCCTTGGAAATGGCCAGATCCCCAGATCATTCCTGCACGCCAGGATGACCTGGGGAGAATGTGAATAAAAACGGAGAGAACAAAACCCCTGGAGTTAAAATAACGTATTCACTGGGGTACCTGAGTAAATAGTAGTTGGCTGGGCATTTGTTTGCCCCAGAGAAGTGGGATGAAGACCCACGGTCCCGGTCCGTGGGCCCAGCACCGCAGGCCGTCCTGGTCCCCACGGCCTTGGCAGCAGCCGCGGGCTCCACGCTGGTGGCCGACACCGGCGCCGTAACTGGCCTCAAGCAGTCGGAGCACGCCCTCGGTGCCGCGTGCTGCGGTCACTCGTCCCAGCACTTACTACAACCCCACACGTCCGTGCCATTAGCTCGTCTCTCTGCACGTGAGACGGTAAATCCCCCGAGAGCCCCAAACGTCTGTTTTGTTTCGGGTTTTACCCAGGATCTAGCATCTAGTAGGTGCTCAGTAAATGTGTGTCAAATGAATGGCATCGTCACCCGTTGGGGAAGGACGCAGATCCAATCTCTAGTTGCCTCCTCCTGTCCGGCCTCGGTCGGGCTTCAGGGCCCCCTGTCCTTCACTTTCCTCACTTGAGAAGGGACGTGGTAGTGAGTGCTACCTCACAGGGCTGCTGCGGGGAGCGAGCGAGTCCAGCGTCATCACCACACTGAGTTCTTATAGGAGTTCTTACTCCAGGCCCCCGGCCCTGGAAAGGTCTCCTGGGAGGGCGCGGGCCGGGCGTGCCCTCCTGTCTGGAAAGCCGGCCCTGAGACGGCGCATCCGCAAGTGGAGGCTTCTCCTCAATCCTGTGACTCGAACTCTGGCGTCCGAAACCTACCCACACGGAGGCAGAGGGGGGCGAGGGACCACGCGGTTCCCTTCCACGCGTGCTCTGAGTTTGCCCACGGCGTCTGGAGCTGCCCAAACCGCGGCGAGAGACGCGCGCTTGCTGGGGTACAGACAGGACAGCAGCGCTCCCGTCACGCGGGCGCACGCGTGCGTGCGGCCCTCCCCGGGGGGGTTGTCGTTCGGGTCCCCGGCGCTAGGTGAGCGGCCGACCGGCTCTCCTGGACTCTTGACCTCAGGACGCTTCTTCACTTCACAGCTGTATGTCGGTAACATGCGTGTGCGTGTGCGTGTGTGTGTGTGTGTGTGTGTGTCCGTGTGCCTGTGCAAATCCAGTTCTTCCTAAGTTTCAGGCTGTTTTATCAAACTACCTACTGGACATCTCCATGTACTGTTGCAGCGTCTCATCTACCTCGCACATTCCAAAGGAAATCCGTCATCCTTCACCCCGGTTAATGTCCCCTTCACCTGCCCAGGTACCCTCGCCAGAAACTTGGGATGCGGCTTGGTTTCTCCTTCCCCTCATGTCCCCACATGCAATCATTCAGAACACCTGTCAGTTTCATCATCTGCACATTTCTTTTTCTTTCCTTACACCCTCCTCTGCCACTGTCTAGCTCCTGTCCTCATCGTCTCCAACCTGGACAACCACCCGTGTCCCCAGCCAGTCTCCCTGGCTCCAGTCAACGCCTCCTCTAACCCATCCTGTTCACTGCCACTCGAGCGATGGCTTCAAATGCAAATGTTATCATGACCCCTCAGTGTCCCAAACCTTCTAATGACTTCCAACTCCATAGGATAAATCCACACACGGCCCTTCGAGATGCACATGAAGCCCTGTCCACACATCTTGTCATCTCCACCCCCCACTGCATCCTAACATCAGCCAAATTCAAATAGTTAGAGCTTCCTGAACTCACCATGATGTCTCGTCTCCCTCACTCTGCAAGTGCTGTTCCCTCTGCCTGGAGTGTGCGTTCCCTTCCTGTTCTCCGTCTAATGTCTAACTGTCTTCAAAGACTCTGTTCAGGGGTTCAGGTGCCTCCTCCTCTGAGACCTTCTCTGACTTCTCTGAACTCTAGTTGATGATATTCTCCTTTATTACATTGATGAGGTTCACGTGTCTCTTTCTGCAGTTTCTCACTGTAGGGCGGTTTTTCTATGTCTGTCTAAACTGTAAGGGCCTTGAAACTCTTTTATTTAACTCTCAAATCCATCAAGCTCCCTCTCATCACGACACGTGCTAAGCCACCATGACCTCTCCCCAGAACGGTGGCAAAAGATTCCTGACTAACTAGGTTCTCTGCTTCCGGGGTCTCCTTACAACCTGTTCTTCACTCTGCATTTGGGGTGCTTCTTATTAGCAAACGGATCTATATCTATACCTATATCTATACCTGTCTATATCTATCTCCTTTGCTTCTTAACATATGTTAGTGGCTCCACATTTTCCTTAGGATAAAGATCAGAATCTTGGGCATGGTCCTTATACCCCTCAAGACCTCTCTGGGCTTACCTGTGCTTTTGTTCCCACCCTCTTCCTCTCTCTACTCCGGCCAAACCAGCTGCATCCCATCCCTGTATCTTACCGTTTATCACAAAGAGGGGCTTAGATTTTCCACAGAAGGAAATAAAGTCAGTGCAGACATCGGATCACGTGGGCACCATGACGCAACAATAGCAGAAAGAAGAAATCCATACCTATATTAATCAATCAGATGAATCCTGTGTGACCAGCCCCAATCCTGGCACATTAATCCAGGTGTGACTTGTCTGACAGTGGTGCCCACAAAATAGGCCGTAAGAAGGAGCAGACTTTTCAGAGAAAAGATATGTAAGACTCAGTGCCTGGCAGGTTGTGGAGAATGAAGAGAGCTACCTTATGACCCGGCAATTGCACTCCTGGGTATTTACCCCAAAGATACAGATGCAGTGAAAAGAAGGGCCACATCCATCCCAACGCTCATAGCAGCAATGTCCACAATCGCCAAATGGTGGAAAGAGCCAAGATGCCCTTCAACAGATGAATGGATAAAAAAGATGTGGTTCATATATACAACAGAATATTACTCAGCCATCGGAAAGGATGAATACTCAATTTTGTATCAACATGGACGGTACTGGAGGAGATTATGCTGAGTGAAATAAGCCAAGCAGAGAAGGTCAATTATCATATGGCTTGACTTACTTGTGAAGTATGTTACTCTGTGAAATCAGAGAGGGAGAGGGGCCATGAGAGACTGTGGATTCTGAGAAACAAACTGAGGGTTTTAGAGGGGAGGAGGTAGGGGAATGGGGGAGCCCGGTGATGGGTACTGAGGAGGGCACGGATTGCATGGAGCACTGGCAGTTATATGCAAACAATGGATCTTGGAACACTACATCAAAAACTAATGATGTACTGTATGGTGACTACCATAACATAATAAAAAAATTAATAATAAAATAATTTAAAAATAAAAAATACTTTCAAAGAAAGAAAGAAAGAAAGAAAAAGGAAGATGAGTCACATGAGAATGGTTCTCCTTACCAAGAGGGAACACTTGGAAGGGGGGTGTTCTAGGTTAAGAAGTTAAGACAGAGTCCTGCCGGACACTTGTTAGCTCAAACTAAGGGACACCCGAGAGAAGGAAATGTTCCTCTGGAGGCATGAACGGTACAGGAACACAGATATGGAAGCATTCCCATGGCCCAGTGGGAAGGGCAGAGGCTTGAGTAGATCTGCTGTCCTGGGAGAGGGTATAGAGAAGAATCCAGAGGGTCAGACAGAGCCTGAGGAAGCACCCAGAGCAACGAGTCAAGAGGAATCTGAGAAGCTACAAAGGAAGCACTAGCAAAGACGTAGGCAGAGACAAACGTGTGATGTCTTGAAAACGAGAACAGAGGAAGTTTCAAGAAGGAGCAGGTGGTCAGTGATATCGAGTGGCTCTCATGCAAGGTTATAGAAAACCCAAGACCAAGAGTATGCTTCTGGGTTTGGTAAAAAAGAATATCATTCTTGACTTTTGAGGGAACTTCATCAGAAGTCAACTAAGAATAAAAACCAGAGAAGAGAGTGCTAAGGAATAGGTTCTGACTAACTCCTGAAAACAAAAACAGTTCTGTGATCAGTTTAATTTACGTATTTTGAGAAGTCAAGAAGGCGGACCACTGTTCACTCAGCAGGCACCCAGAAACACTGCTTCGTGTTCAAGAACAGGCCGCCATGTTTTGCAAGCACACATGAGAGACCGCATGAAACAATTCTCTCAAGACTTCTAAGGCTGGAAAGGCTGTGAAAAATCCAGGATGAGATGTTTTCCGACGCTTCCCCCTCTTCCGTTCCTGCTTATTCAGGAGAATATGTGCAGTCCGTTGTTTTTCTAAATGATGTCTGTGTTCTAACGTGGCAACATACAAAAAGGCAGCCGGCTGCATCCTTCCTGTTTATGTCTTGCTCTTAAGTAACTCAGACCTGGAATAGTCCATGTCTCTAGCCACGTCTTCATAGGCTTCTTGAAGTTTTAGAAAACACCTAAACTCTTATCCCTTCATTCCAAACCTCAGTATAAACAGTTTTGCTCAGAAATACCTATCTCTCGGGGTGACTGGGTGGCTCAGGTCATGATTCTGCGGTCCTGGGAGCGAGCCCCATGTGGGGCTCCCTGCCCAGCAGGGGGGTTGCTTCTTCCTCTCCCTTTCTGCTCCATCCTGCTCGTGCAAATTCTCTCTCAAATAAATAAAATCTCTAAATAAGATAAAATAAAATAAAATATCTCTCAGCTTTCATTCAAGGAAATCAAGTGGCTATGTCCAAAAGGTCTTTAAATAGTCACTTTTATTTTATTTTTTATTTTATTTGACAGAGAGGCAGAGGGAGAGAGAGAGAAGCAGACTTCCCAATGAGCAGGGAGCCCAATGCGGGACTCAATCCCAGGACCCTGGGATGATGACCTGAGCCAAAGGCAGATTCTTAACTGACTGAGCCACCCCAGAGCGCCCCAATAATCACTTTTAATTACCATTTAGTAAATTTCAAAGTGCCAAATGCACTTTGCTAGTTTCTTAAAAGGAAATGAGTTCCTGGCCTCAAAGAGTTCACACTTTCCCCCCCATAGAATGTGTGAATTCCAAGAACAGCAAATAGGAAGATGTTTGAAGAGTCCAAGCCCAGCGCAGAGTAGGACTTCCCTGATGCCCTGTTCCCCAAGGGAAACACCGCATAGCATTGCTGTTCCTTGAAAATTACGCTGTCATTACAGCAGGTCAGTGGGGTAGGAACCAGGGCAGAATGCCAAGGACTCCGTGATGACAGATTATTTCACTTGACTGGGTACATGGCTTATACTTTGTTCTTTCCACTTTGGAGTAGATGTTAGTGGTTGTTTTCTTCTGCTTACTGGGAACCTAAATATTATGTGCTCTGAAATCTGCAGAGAATAAAGATTATTAGAGGCTTGCAGGCACTGTCAGTTCTTCATCTAAATGACCAAATGTATTCCTTCCTTTAAGTGGAAGAGTTTCGCTCAGTTACAGCAATGACTTCATTTTCCCTACCTGCAGGGGAAAAATGTCAAGCTAAGGGAAGCTGCCAAATCAACAAAACGTTTCTTCAAGATGTTTGATGTTTCCAACAGCAAGTCGAAAAGGTTGAAAGGAAGTTCGTTCAGAACCTGAAATGAGTGTGCATCTCACTTTATCCTATAATGTTTAGTGTTGGTCATTGTGAGGTATCTATGCAGACAGCTTTTCCTCTGGATGTACCCCTTCCTCCTCAATATATGAATTCAGCTCTTTGGTATTTGACTATCAATGACCATGATGATGCCTTGGTGAATTTCTAAATCTGTGCATTTTTTGATATTGGTAATGTTTTCTAAAGGTTACATTTCATTTATCCAGTAATCATTTTTAATGTATTAGCATTTTGTATCCTCATGCCTTGAAATTTCTCTTATTTTTCTGCTCTCAGTTAGAAGGTACCACACACACCACAAGCTTTATATAATGGTGGCCAGGAGAGAAGTTATGTCCCACCTTCTTGGTAAAAGAATTCTTGAAAATTCAAGGTCCATTAGGAATTCCCTAGAATGAAATACTGAGTTCACCTGGGGCTACCTTGCTTTTCTTTACATCCTGTTAAACAGATCCAAGCTAAATGTTCTCTAATTGCTCTGTGTGTATCGAGCCACATATTAGAGTAGGCATTAGAGCACGTGCTAATGATGCCAACATCAGTCCAAAATCTTGTATTTAACTTTTAAGTTTAGCCTTTATAGTGGGATTCTGAGCTTTTCAAAGGCAATAATTAATTTAAATTCTCTCTGGATCCTTTTTCCTGAGTACCTAGCAGGAATTAAAACATTTAGAGTCATGGAACTAGGGAGCCAAGAGGGACATTATATACCATCTAGGGCAGCACTGGCCAATAGAAATACTGCATGATCCATAATGAGGGCCACATATGTAATTTCCTAATTTGTAAGTAAGTATGTATTATGTTTCCTTGTAGGTAAGTTTCCTAGTTTTTGCATTAAAAAGGCAAAAAAAGGGCGCCTGGATGGTTCAGTTGATTAAGCAACTGCCTTTGACTCAGGTCATGATCTTGGAGTCCTGGGATTGAGTCCTACATCGGGCTCCCAGCTCCATGGGGAGTCTGCTTCTCCCTCTGACCTACTCTCCTCTCATGCTCTCTCTCATTCTCTCTCTCTCAAATGGATAAATAAAATCTTTTAAAAAAAAGGCAAAAAAAGTGATATTAATCTTGATAATATATTTATTCAAGTTAATATATCTAAAATTGTCATTTCAACATACATTCGGCAAAAAATACGAATAATATATTTTATAATTTTTCATACTAATCTTCAAAGTCCACCATGTATTTTATACCTGCAGCTCACCTCGACTTTGGCTGGCCACATTTCAAGTGCTCTGTAGTTGCATGCGGCCAGCAATGTGGGTAATGCAGGTCTAGGTGTAGATGAGAACACAGATGCAGAGAGCAGAAGCACCCCACCGGCTGAGGAAACGGACAGAAACATTGGGAGAGAGAGATTGCATAACCTGAAATTGCAGGATTTCCCTCCTGGGAAAGTTGGGATGACTTTTCCCACTTACTAAGCCCACGTAATGCCTCTCCTTTCTTCCCCCACCTCCAGACACCTTAACCCAGCAGTCTGGGTAATGCTGATGAAATCACTGCCTTCAAGTATGCACAAGCAACATCCTCCCGGGGCTGATGGTGTGTTCCTGCTCCACCCACAACCGAGACTGCACCGCTTCTGAGGGCGGCTGCTCTCACCATTCTCCGGATGTGCATTTTCAGATTCACTGACTAACTGCTTTCCAAGGGAAGAACAATTTCAAAGAACTCTCCTGATGATGGTCTTTCTTGCCCCTTGAAGACAAGATTTCATCCCTTTCTGTTCACGATCTTGTTTCTCGGTCAGCCAAAATGAGTGAAACCAGAAGTTAGAGAGGGAACCGAGAAGGCTTCCAAAAGGTCCAAAGAGATGGAGCAACGTAGAGGTGCAAGGTGGGGTCTGGCAATTTAGAATATATTCCCAAGGGACACCTGGATGGCTAGTCAGTTAGGTGCCTGCCTTCAGCTCAGCTCAAGATCTCAGGGTCCTGGGATCGAATCCCCCATCGGGCTCCCTGCTCAGCGGGGAGCCTGCTTCTCCCTCTGCCTCTGTCGCTCCCCCTGCTTGTGCTCTCGCTCTGACAAATAAGTAAATAAAAATATTTAGAATATATTCCTCAAAGGGTTGTGGACAGGGATGTGATGAGCACTGGGTGTTATACACAACTGATGAATCACTGAACACTACATCAGAAACTAATGATGTACTATATGTTAGCTAACTGAATTTACATAAAAAGTAAATTTAACTGAGAGACTGTGAACTAAAACATATCAATAGACCATAAAGAATGATTTGGGGAGAACGCCTGGGTGGCTCGGTAGATTAAGCATCTGACTCTTGATTTCAGCTCCGGTTGTGATCTCGGGGTCGAATCCCACGTTGGGCTCCGGGCTCACTGGGGAATCTGCTTGGGATTCTCTCTGTCTCTGTCTCTGTCTCTCTCTGTCTCTCTCTCAAATAAGTAAATAAATCTTTTAAAAAATGATTTGGGGAATTTTAAGGACAGATTGTTCGGATGAGTTGATGAGGGAGCTGAAGGGTAAAAATCTGTTCGCGTTACTAGTGCTTCTCCAGCGGCGTTGCTTTGGTTAGAGGGAGTCCCCCAACCGAAAGACACAACAAATCAGACTCCCCCTCCCTGACGGCACTCCCATCCCCACCACCGGCTCAGGCAAGATGGAGCCACACCTCCAGCTGCCTCTCCTTAAGGTGTCACTTCACATCCACCAAGTGAGCCCAGTTCAAAGGAGACTTTTCCTCGGAAGCGTCCCCTGACTCCCCCAGGGCACGGAAAAGGACTCAGTCTTTTGTGGGCCCAAATCCCCCTCTTGGAGCTATTTGACCACAGTGGGCTTTCCCTCCTCTTGACTGGCGAGGTTTTAAGAATTATTAAGGCGAAGTCTCCTAGAACAATTAAAATACAGCCTCTGTGGGTAGAGTCTGCTCTGTCACTGGTATTTTGCTGGAGACAGAGAGATTAAGCCCGACTTGCATTCTGAACAGTGAGACATATGGGCCCCACCCACTCCCCAGTGTCACCCTCAGCCCGAGGAACCCTGGCGATCAGGCTCATTCCCTCAGGGCAGCCCAGACAAAGGCCTACAGACACTGGTACCTGAAGTGGGGGAGGGCAGGAAGGGTCGGCCGCTTCCACCAATCAACCCTGTTCACACGCAGAGCTTTCACTCAGCTTCTGGGTACCTCTCTGCCAAAAATAGATGCAGAGCCAAGAACTGCCCGCTGCTTAAGTGAGGGGACTAGTGTGAGAGGTAGGGACCGAAGCTGACAAACAGGGGGAAAAAAACCTGAGGAAAGAGACAACGCAGAAGAAAACTTGAAAAAAAAAATTATAATGAATAGATCAAGATCCTCGGAAATCGAGGGTAGTTGCTCATGCATCCATGAAACAAGGAGTGGAGGCTAAGGGAATAAAAGGAGCATTCAGAAAAAAACCCAGGAGATACCAATATTCCAGAGTAGAAACTAAAAAGTCAGTAGAAGTAATGAGAGAGGAAATCTGAGGACGTTTCCTAGGACAGAGAAAAACAGACCATCATAAAGAGAAGGAGATCGCAAGATTGATCTAAATAATAGTAGTGATAAATTATAAATAATAGCTGTTTTGTTTTTTTTTTTTTTTTTTTTTTTAGCTGTTCTTTTTTTTAATAAAGATTTTATTTACTTGATGGGGCATCTGGGTGGCTCAGTGGATTAAGTGGCTGCCTTCGGCTCAGGTCGTGATCCCGGGGTCCTTGGATCGAGCCCCGCATCCATCGGGCTCCCTGCTTGGTGGGGAGTCTGCTTCTCCCTCTCCCTCGGCCCCTCCCCTGGCTCCTGCGCTCTTGTGCTCTCTCTCAATCTTTTTTTTTTTTAAGATTTTATTTATTCGAGAGAAAGAGCCGAAGCAGAGGCAAGGCTAGCATTTGTACAATATGAGAACATAGTCCTAGTACATTATAGGGCTCGGCGGTGCACACTTTGCCGGTGGTCCAAATGGACGCACTCCACAGGGACACCACCAAGACGGCGGCGTGGCCCCTGACGAGGGCTGCGCGCTGGACCCGTGTGGGGACTTTAACAGAAATGCTGACACCTGCATGTCGACCCCAGACACCCTGATCTCACTGGTTGGAGATACAGCCGAGGCCTTGACAATTTAAAAGGCCTCCCGCAATTCCAAAGCACCGCATTAGGTGAACCGGGTTGGGGGAGGGAGAGGGGAGCCAGAGCTTGGTGTACGACGGCTAAATTCTACTTTGCAGAGTAGGAATTCCTCCGCTCCGACATGAGAAGTTTCCCTACACATAGAATCCAACCCTACCCTCATACCCTCGAGCGGCGTTACTCAATTCCCCCTAGTCCTGGCCCTGCCGCATCCGCCTTTATTGCAAATTTGGTATTTTGCTTATCATGGGTCTTTGGCTTCATTTTAATTTTGAAAATATTTCATTAAAATGGTATTCATTTTGGCGATGCGGTGGGGGGTCATCTTCATAAGCATTGTGCCTGAAGCAAGTGCCTCCCTTGCCTCACCTGAATTCTGGCACTTGTAAGGATGTGATTCTGGCAAACTAGAGAATAAATTCATTACTTAAGAAGAATGATGGGCCTACCAGGAGGCCCATTAATGCTCAAGGAATTAAACACAGTTACCTCGTGGAAGCAGGGCTCAAAGGTGGGGAGAGATAAGGCAGGTGACCACTTTTTTCTGACTTTACAAGCCTTGATTTATTACTTGAGCTTTGGGACTGAATGCAACTTTCTTCTGCCAACAATGACACAACCAAATACCCTCCCCAGCTTCTCACACGACCATTTGTAGCTCCCACCTATGTCTCCTTAATTCATGCCTCTGTGTGTCCTCTGCCAGAGGTCAGGGCCATTCCAAGACCTTGAAAGTCCTGGGCATTCGGAGTTTCAGGGGTCCGTCCACATCATGTGAAACTCATAAAAATGCCCCCAGAGTTCCATAAAATCATATTTATTTTCATGTCTAAAGCGTGTTTTTGACATTTTATTTTGAAATTATCTGGCTTGGAATCACACTTTTTGGTTGGCTAAAATCTCTCAGCAATAATTTTGCATTCTTCTCAATTCTTGTAAAGTGAGAAAACCCGCCTTTGAAAGCAATCAAGTTCTCATCACTCTTCATTAAATAATTCATCAAATGGACACAGTGGGCACTTCGTCGCGATTTTAGTTATGCATCAATTTTTAGTTTTGCAATTTTCCATATTTTAGAAAACACCCTTCCCTTTCCAGTTCGCAGACCTGTGCTCAGCTCCTTCTGAGAACAGCTCCCAGCGGCTCCGCATTTTCCACGCTGTCAAAGAGGGTGAGTCATCCTGTGGGTTATTGCGACAACCTTCCCCGGCGCCTGCCTTGGGGGCTTTCCACCCCTCTCCCAGCTGGTCCGAGTGATCCTCCCTCCTTGGTTTCAGATTCTTCAATGGCAGACCACACAAGTCATTTCCTTAAGCACCCAGCTGCAGCGGGCTCCCCGCCTTCGGCACTCCCTCCTCCCTGTGGTGGTCCCACGGATTTCTTTCTCTGCGGAAAGGCCAGGCTCGATCTTGCCCGCGTGTCTGGGTCTGTGCGGTGTCTGCTCTTCGGGTTGCTTCCCCCCCTCCCCACGAATTGCCTCCCTCACCCCAACGTCACCTATCAAACTGGCAGGTTTGTTGTTTTTAACTTTAAATATTTGGGTTTTCTTTACATCATTTCTCCGCTGGAGCCCTTAAATTCCCATACGGCCTTTGGCAGGTCTGTGTTGTCGGATAGCGGCAGCGGGGCGCGCAGATCTCCATCCCCGATCGCCACGCTCCACGCTTGGCCCACGGTAAGGACAGAACTCGGGTCAGCGTCCGTAGTGGCCGGCCGCCGTCTGAGGGCCGTCTGAGGGCCGTCGGACCTGACTGCTCAGTATTCGTCCAGAACGTGTCACGGGTTTCCTGAAGTGGAAACAAACACTGAGGCCGGAGGGAAAGCCTCTTCCGTTTTGCCGTCCTCTACATAAGGCACTCTGAGAAACTTAAATGAATCCCAACCCTTAGTTTTCTCAGCATTTCTGCAAAATTAAGATGATGCCACCAGCCCTGCCTGTTTCACAGGGGCGCCAGGGAAATCAGACGGTTCTTCGGTAAACACACCTGTGCACAAATCGAATTGAAGCCCATGTCACGACAACACTGGTCACACGCTGTCCCGGGCAGTGACAGCCCGATGCAGGAGGGCGGCCCCTCCAGCCCCTCGGCGCACTGTGAAGGTCTCCCTCGGCGGCATGGACAGCCCCCCGGCACGTGAGGGTCTGAGGACCAGGACACAGGAAACCCAAAAACCCTTCAAGCATCATCATTCACTCCAGACTCATTAAAACCTGACCACAGGAGTGAGTGTTTCCCCTCAGGGGAAACAGCTTTTGTCTTTATAACCTGCAATGGGAGATTAGAAACTAAGTTTCCAGTTTGAAAAGAGAGCTTGTCCTTATTTCAGGAGAAGAAAGGTATAAACGTGGTCCTTCGCAGCAAGCTTGACTCGTGGAAACCCCACTGGCCGTCCAGTGAGGGTCCTGTGTGTTCTTGCCTCCATGCCCCGGGCTTCGAGTCCGCAGCTGTAAACCGAGGCTGGCGTGGGCGAGCCCCCCGACTCCTCGCCACTTGGCAGGTCCCCGATCCCCAGTGACGGGGCTCTACCAGTCCTGCCCGGCACCACCGAAATGTCCCCAGGAACGAGCAGAACATGAAGAGATTTCATGCTCAGTTAAGAGAGAGAACGCTGGGTCTGTTCACGGTGGCCAAGAAAGCACATCACTTGCACACAGAGAGAGGACGTGGGTGAGAAATCCAGCCAGAGCAGTGGGTCTGAAAACCCAAACCGATTTTCCCCTGCGAGGTTAGAAGCCAAGCAGTCTGAGGAAGAGTTAGATAACGATTGGTCACTCCCGCCCTCGCCGGCGTTCGCTCTGTTTCGGTGACCGCCTCCCCGGACCACCAGGGAGCTAGAGGTAAGGAGGCTCAATGGTCCCAAAGCCCCAGGCAAGTTCCCTACCGCCCCGAGGCCTGCTTGAGAGTTGAGCTGAACAATGGGTCCATTCGCTTGCCAACGAGGGGGAAAGCAGGGGACAAACAGCACCGGCATACTGTGGACCCTGTCATCAGGATGGGATCTTTATTCACTCACAAACGTGTGTGTATTCTGGGTGCTGCGCATATGGGAATTTAAAAGAAAAAGAGAAAGAAAACAGCAGGCGGATACCCCTGCCTTCTAGGAGCTTCCGTTTCCATTAGGATGGCAGCCAAGCCTACGGCAGGCCAGACGGTGACGAGAGCCGTCGGCTGCCAGAAGGACAAGGACGCAGCCGGGCTGTCAGGGGACAGTCCGCCAGCAGAGAGAGGGGGGCAGGTGCGCGGGCACCGGGTGGCGCGGGGACACCGACCCTGGGGACAGCGGGCTGTCTGCAGCCGGCGGGCTGGGCAGAGGGCAGTCGGAACTGAGGTCAGAGCCCTAACACAGGCTGGGCAGGGCTTTGGTTTTGACTCAAGGGCCGATGGAGCTGGAGACGTTGAATACACAATTAGAGATGGTGTAAAGGCAGCTGGAGATACATTCCTGGAGTTTAAAAACAAGAATGTCAGAACTAGAAATACACATCTGGGACTGATTCATGCACAGACGGTGCTCAATGTGATGAGGCTGGGGGGTGGAGAATGAAGGGAAGGGAAGGAGTAGGGTTCTGAGGGGGCGCATATGGGCATTCGGGTGTTTGGTGGGCAGCAAGGCAGGAAGGAATGGGCAAGGGAGCCTGAGAGAAAGAGGAGGGTGGGGGAGGGGAGAAATCAGGGGGCACGCTGTCCGGGAAGCCAAGTGAAAAAACAAGTCTTTCGAAGAAGAGAGATTAGCCAACTGGGTCAAATGTGGTTGATAAGCCAAGATGCGGAGAGAGAAGTGATGACTGGATTCATTAGTGAGGCAGACAAGAGCTGCTTCAGTGATAACCTGATTAACGAGGCTTCGAGAGAGACTTGGAGGAGGAGAAATGGTGATGACTGGTATAGGTCACTGAAGGAATTCTCCAGAACAGAGAACTGGGGCAGCAGTGGGAGAGGAAATAGTTAAGAGAGGGTTTTATTTTTAAGGTGGGAGACTCTACAGCCTGTTTGCCTTCTGATCTGAATAATTAAGGAGGAGGAGGAGAAAGGGGGTGGAGAGAGCTAGAGGAAGGAAGGCAAGAGGAAGGAAGGCAAGAGGGAAGGGGAGACTAGCACAGGAAGAAGAAGGAGAATGGGAGGGTAGAGGAAGGATTGAGGAGGGAGGAGAAGGGGATGCGGGGGCGGGGGGAGAAGGATTATAGGCTAACCTACTGAAAAGGAATAAAAGCGGAAACGATGCAAAAATCCAAAATCAGAAATCAAAGTGGGGACATTACGACCGATCATCAGAAATAAAAAAGGATTGTAAGACAATCTATGAACAACTGTAAACCAACAAGTTAGACAGAAACATACAAATTACCTAAATGGATTCAAGAAGAAATGGAGAATCTTAACAGACCTCTAACAAGTAAGGAGATTGAATCAGTAATCAAAAGCTCCCAACAAGGGGCGCCTGGGTGGCTCAGCTGGTTAAGCGTCCGGCTCTTGATTTCCTCGCGGGTTATGATCTCAGGGTCGTGAGACGGAGCCCTAGGTCAGGCTCTGCATTCAGCAGGGCGTCTGCCTGAGATTCTCTGTCTCTCCCTCTGCCCCTCCCACCACTCGTCTCTCTCTCTCTCTAAAAAAAGAAAAAAAACAAAATAAAACAACAAACAAAAAAGTCCAAATCCAGACAGCTCCACTGGTGAATTCTACCAAACATTCACAGAAGAGTTCATAGCAATCCTTCTCAAACTCTTCCAAAAAATAGAAGAGGAAGGATCACTTCTTAACTTCTTCTATGAAGTTGGAATTACCCTGGTGCCAAAGCCAGACCATGACGTCACAAGAAAAGAAAATTACAGATCAATACCCTCATGAATATAGTTGCAAAGACCTTCCACAAAATACTAGGAAACTGAACCCAACAGCATATGAAAAGGATTATATACCATGGGCAAGTGAAACTTATTCCAGAAATGCAAAGGGGTTCCATTTAAGAAAATTAATCAATGTAATATATCACATTAACAGAATAAAGGGGGGAAAACACATGATCATCTCAATTGACACAGAAATGGCATTTGATGAAATCCAACACTTTTCATGCTAAAAAGTCTCAGAAAACTAAGAATAGAAGTGAACTAGGAATAGAACAGATCTTCCTCGGGACGCCTGGGGGGCTCGGTTGGTTAAGCCTCTGCCTTCGGCTCAGGTCATGATCTCAGGGTCCTGGGGCCGAGTCCCGCATCGGGCTCCCTGCTCAGCGGGGAGTCTGCTTCTCTCTCTTCCTCTGCCTCTCCCCCTGCTCATACTCTTTGTCTCTCTCTCAAATAAATTAATCAATTCTTAAAAAAAAAAACCCCAGACCTTCCTCAACATGATAACAGGTAATTATGAAAAACCCACAGCTAACAGCTACTCAACGGTGAATGACTGAAAGCTTTTCCTCTCTATATTCAGGAACAAAACAAGGAAGTTCACTTTCACCAGTGCTATTCAATACCGGAAGTTGTAGCCCATGCAAGTAAGGAAGAAGTAAAATTGATCTCATATATAAGATATGAGATATATGAGATAAAATGATCTCATATATAGAAAATCCCAAAGAACCCGCAAGACAGCTATTTGAGCTAATAAATGAAATCAGCAGTTTTGGGGTACAAGTTCAACTCACAGAAATCAGTCATGTTTCTATATGCCATCACTGAAGAATCTGCAAAAGAATTAAGAAAGCAGTTCCATTTATAGTCACATCTGAAAGAATAAAATATCTAGGAATAAATTTAACCCAACAGATAAAAGAGTTACACACTGAAAACTATGCTGGAAGAAATCAAGGAAGATCTAAATAAATGAAAAGACTTCTTATGTTCATGGATCCTGTGTTCAACTTAATGTTGCTAAATTCATGTCAATACTACTCAAAGTGGCCCAGAGATGCAATGCAATTTCTATCAAAATTCCAACAGCTGGTTTTGCAGAAATGGAAGTCAGTCTTTAAATTCATATGGAATTTTAAAGAACCCCAAGTGGCCAAAACAACCTTGAGAAAGAAAAAAATGGAGTGTTCAAATTTCCCAATCTCAAAATTTGTTACAAAGCTACAGTAAAACAGTGTGGTCCTGGCAGGGATAGA
Organism: Nasua narica; assembly: GCA_028533885.1. Lineage (NCBI taxonomy): Eukaryota > Metazoa > Chordata > Mammalia > Carnivora > Procyonidae > Nasua > Nasua narica. The sequence goes on along the minus strand of CM052815.1, from coordinate 91,884,611 downwards.
CATGAGGTCAATGAAGTACACTTGAGAGTCTAGAATTAAATCCATACATCTATGGTCAACTGACTTTTGATGAGACTACCAGATTTCTTCAATGCAGAAAGAAGAGTCTCTTTGACAGACAGTGCTAAGACAACTAGATGTTCATGTGCAAAAGAATAAAGTTGGAACTGTACTTCACATCATATATAAAAACTAACTTGACATAGGTCAGTGACCTAAAAATTCCTAAAACTCAGAAGAGAGCATAGGGGTAAATCTTTAAGACCTAGAATTCAGCAATGGATTCTTAGATAGGACACCCAAAGCAACAGCAATGAAAGAAAAATAGATAAATTGAATTTCATCAAAATTTAAAACTTTGCACACCCAAGGCATTATCAAGAAAGTGAAAGGACAATCTCTGGAATGGGAGAAAATACAAATCACATATCTGATAAGGAATTCATGTCTCAAATATTTAAATAGGTATGTAACTTCCCAACAAAGACAATTCAGTTTCAAAATGGGTATCAAATTCAAACAGACATTTCTCTAAAGAAGATATGCAGATGGGAAATAAGCACATGAAGACATCCTCATCATCATTAGTCATCAGGGAAATGCAACCCAACCACAATAAGATATCACTTCCTACCTATGAAAATGGCTGTAATCAATAAAGCAATGTGTTTTTGAGGATGTGGGGAAATTGGATCCTCCTACACTGCTGGTGGGAATGTAAAATGGTGTAGCTACTGTGGAAAAGAGTTTGGTGATTCCTCAAAAAGCTAAACATGGAATTAGCACATGATCCAACAAAGTCACTCTTGGGTACGTACACAATAGCAATGAAAACAGGGACTCAAACAGATACTTGTACGCCAATGTTCACTGCAGCATTGTTCACAATAGCCAAGAGGGAGAAACAACCAAGATGTCCACCATCAAATGAATGGATTAACAAGGCATGGCATGTATGTATAAGAGAATATCATTCCTCCGTAAAAAAGAACAGAGTTCTGATATAATCTATAACATGAATGAACATTGAAGACATTAGGCTAAGTGAAGTAAGCAAGGCACAAAAGACCAGATACATACGATTCATTTTCTGTGAAACATCTAGAATAGATGTCACGTTCACAAGAGAGAGAAAAAGGGTTGAGGGGTGAGGAGAATGAAGAGTTATTGTTTCATGGTTACATAGAGTTTCTGTTGGGAGTGATAATAAAATTACGGAATGAGATAATGGTGATGGTTGAACAACCTTGTGGATGTTATTAATGCCACTGAGCTGAATAGTTTAATCAAATGTCAATTTTAAAAATTAATAACATAACATGCCAAAACAACTGAATCATGCCCGCTAAATGGGTCCATTGTATGACATGTGGATTATATCCCAGTAAAGCTGTTTAAAAAAATCACTGATGCAGAAGACCGAAGGGAGAAATGGCTAGAGTCCTACCCTTGAGTGGCAGGGGAAGATGAGATCTACCACTTACCCACAGGGGCTTGGCTAAGATCAGGACGTGGATAATTCATGCATAGTGACAAGAACTTAGAGAGGATGGACACAAACACAGGGAGCAGGTTTGTCCATTGTAGCTGCCTTACAGTCACCTGAAAGTCCCCATCCTTACAGTGCTTATTTCATTCTGCTGGGTGAATCCTTAAGTTGCCCTACCCGTCAGCACTCAACTGCAAGTTTCTTGAACACTATATTGATTTTTAATTTCCGTAGAACCTGGGATAGCATGCTGTTAAAACCTTCTGAATGAATGAGTAAATTACGGATATAATAGACAGTTGGCTTTGAAGAAGGCAGTTGGTTTTCACCTCCCATGTTCAATTTAGTCTACACTCTGCTTCTGTATCACACATAACTCAAATGGGCTTGGTGAGAAACCTCTGTAGAAGCCAGCCAACTATAGTCGTGTGACAGTCTTCTCCCATTCTTGTCTAAAATTTTGTTTTTTCAGGATCTTTTAATCTTAAGTGGAATCTCATCAAGTGTTGCTCTTTGCAAAGAGCAGTGGGAAAAATCCCAGGGAAAAATGACCCGCGGAGAAGAAACCACCGGGGAATGGGTTATCTAGGTGCAGGGAGAGAATATATGAGATTTAGAACTAAAATATTTATGATTATTACCACGAACAAATTCTAAATAATGTTGACACCTGGTCCAAGCTGCAAAGGGCTTCTACCCTCTGGGCTTTCACACTCATTTGCAATCAGTCAGAGAAGACTTTTTGGAGCAGCAGAGTTTTGAATAGGTTGTTAAAGCGGTGATAAACCTAGATTGAAGTAAAGGCAGTAAAGATCTTCTCACCAGGGTAAAAACAGCTAAAGCAAACAGATGTAATGAGAAAGCTAAGTAAAGGAGAGGGGCTAATGGGGGATAAGCAGAAGTTTTGCTCTCATAAAGCTGAAAGCTGACTGGGTGGCTCAGTCAGTTGAGAGTAGGACTCTTGATTTCGGCTCAGGTCACGATCTCAGGGTCATGAGATCGAGCCCCATGTAAGGCTCTGCACTGAGTGTGGAGTCTGCTTGGGGTGTCCTCTCTCCCTCTCCCTCCGCCCCTCGGGCACACTCTCTCTCTTTCAAAAAATAAAAACTAAATAAAGCTAAAAGTTAATGACTTAACATTTCAAACTTCAAGTCATAATTCTTGTATAACATTTCGTTTAAAGCACAACATATTAAGAAATATTTAAATTAAAATAAGAAAATGAATCCAAAAATTACTCATAACAGAATGATGCAATCCAGGAAATGTTTTGATACACTCGAAGGAACCCACAAAGTCATTATTATTCTGCCTCGTGTTCTTATAAAACCTAAATGCCATTGCAGCATTGTTTTGGAAATGGTATTCGAGCTAACATTTATTGGGTGCTTACTCCAGTCCGCACACTATTTGATGTGGGTCCACATGCCTTTTGCTACTTCCTGCAGCCAACCCATGAGGCAAGGCTTCCTAACCGCCCTTGTTATAACAGTTGAGGAAACGAGGCCCAGAGATCATTTAGCCATCTCAAGGTCATATGACAGGTCAGGATGAGATGACATGTGGCAGCTTTTCTTCAAAGCCATGATGGCAGTCAGGCAGATTATCCCCTCCACAGATCCACCTGATGGGGACGGATTTCTAGGCCAATGTTGGTGGAGGCAGGGGGCAGGAGACGCATGAGCCCGGGTCCCATCAGCCCGGGAGTTGGCTATGGCCTCACATGGTTTCTAGCTGAATCGAGGGTGTTTTTGCTGCCACAGTGCATGCGGCCTCCAATTGACATTATGCTGGGTGTATACAAACCCTCCTTTGCCATCATCGTGTGAGAGCCTGGCTTGATATCTTTTCATTAAAAAAAAAAAAAAAGAACAAGATAGGAGAAATAGTTTTTGCCTCTAAAACATATAATTGCTGGGAAAGTACAATTAAGTAGAAGGATGCTGTGTATGATAATACCAGGTGATATTCCTATTGAATATATTCAATAGGAATATCCCAGATGCAGTGTTCACTCTACGGTCTCAGCCAACAGGAGATGTACTGAGCGCTCCCATGTAAAGCGGCAGAGGGAATAAAAGGACACATGAATCAGTGATTGCGCTGGAGGCGTCTGGTGGGAGAACAGCGGTGACATTGAACATTTATCCCACGCAACTGAAATAAATCCTATTCTTGAGGCATAAGAACTGTGAGAGCACACGGAGGAAAATGATTAATTCTGAGTGGGTGGTGGGGAGAACTTCAAAGCGGAGCGAGCCTTTGAGCTGAGCTTGGGAGGATAAGCAGGATTTTCATCTGGTAAAGCAGCCCGGGAAGCACAGTCTGGGCATGAGCAAAGGGTGGGCACGCGGAAGGCCGCAGGACAGTCAGGTGTGACGCTGCCCCAGGGGGGCGGTGCAGAACAGGAGGCTGGAGAGGCCTAGACTCCTGAGAACGCACCACACTGAGCACGGGACTTAATTTTTAAGGCAGTGGTGTCTGGCCTGTGTTTTGAGTTATAATGTAAGCTCTCTGAAAGCAAAAACAAGATCCATGTCTCAGTCATTGCTGAATTCCCTGTACCTTCTACAACACCTAGAACACAATACATACACGACATGGAGAAATGAATAAATGGTTGGATGGAGGGATGGATGGATGGGTGGATGGATGGATGGATAGATGGACAGATAGGTGTATGAATAGATGGATGGGTGGGTGCATGGATGGACAGACGGATGGATGGATGGATGGATGGATAGGTAGATGGGCAAATACATGTATGAATATATGGATGGGTGGGTGCATGGATGGACAAACGGATGGATGGACGGATGGATGGATGGATAGGTAGACAGATAGATGTATGAACAGATGGATGGATGGGTGCATGGATGGACAGACGGACAGATGGATGGACAGATGGATGGATGGATAGGTAGATAGATGAACAGATGGATGGATGGATAGGTAGACGGACAGATGGATGGATGGATAAGTAGACAGACAGACAGATGTATGAACAGATGGATGGATGGATGGGTGCATGGATGGACAGATGGGGCAGATTCTATATCAGCCTGAGAAGTATAAATGACAAAATTTAATGACTAACGGGATATCTGAGCATAAGGAGAGAGTCAAAGATGGCTTGAAGTTTCATAATGCAGATTATGGGGAGTACAAAAGGACAAACTGGTTTGAGGAGATGAGAACTATTTTAATAAAGTTGCATCCTTCACCTGAGAATGTGGAGTTGGGGGAGAGGGGTAACACACTGCACCGAGGAAATGGAAGGCAACAAAGCAGGTCAGCACAATCTAAAGTCCCTGTGTCTGTGGGTGGGATACAGGGACAGCCATCACTCCTCTGGGCCTGGGTTAGCTTCTTCAGGGTTCCTTCAGGTAACATGAATGCAGTGCCCTTGGGCATAGGGGGAGGGTAAGGAATTTCCCTCAAAGCTTCCTCTTCTCCTGTCTTCAGCTTTGCCTGAGATAGCCACCCCATCTCTGCCCCTGCTCCCCTCCTTGCTCCCCTCATGTCAGTGCTACCCCACAGGCCAACCCACCTGGGGAACGGATGAGATGGGCTAGAAATGTCCTTGCAGATTATCAACTTCTCATCAATCTTGTCATCCTCCATCTGGATTTCTCTGGCATTTTAAAAGTCTGCATAGATCACTGTACTCTCAGAAGGAAAAGGACTGAGTTTCTATGCATAGGGATAAAAAGGGGAGGAGGCTTTACTCAAGAGAAAAGCTATTAGCAAAACCGGTGGAAAGTGCAGAGCCACGGGAAAACCCCACTAAATGTGAGTGCGTAGCCGAGTGCATATTTATCAAAGGAAGACCTGTGTATAGCACAGAGCCGGCAGTAGCCCCAAACTGCAAAGAACTGGGGTGCAGCTTTGACAGAACAGGACTGATTCCTGCATCTGTGTAACTAGAGCAGCTGAGCGGACTCTTCCAAGCCTGCGTCTCCTCATCCCTCCAGTGGGTTCCATAACACCTCCTTCCCAGAGTCCCTGCGATGAGGAACCCAAGGGCCCGCACACAGCTCTCCGTGCAACGTCTGGCATAAAGAGGCGTTCGGGAAGGTTAGTTCGCCATTTCCTATTGTGAACGGACTTGCTGGGTGCTGGCTCACGTCCACAGACAGAGAGGAAGACGCTAAGCGCGGGCTTGGTTTTGAGGGAAGACGTGGACAATAGGGGAATAATGGGGTTTAGGGCACGGAGACAACCAGTGATTTCGAGGACCCTGCAAATTGTGCTTGCCACGCCCTCCTCCTCTGGCTCTCCCCGCTGCCTGGTGATGACTAACCACCCTTTTAGACCTGGGCAAGGAGGGAAGAAAGAAGGGAAGCCCAAGCAACAGGCAGTGGCATGCCGCTAAATTGCTTGGTCTTAACTCTAATTTGAGGATATGATTGAGGTCACCTAAGGACTTCGACATTTTCCCCCCAGTTTTGAGAATATGATAATTACATAAAATCAATGCTGATTGAGTGCATTTTAACCTCCACAACCACATTTTTGCTAATGGAGCCTTTGCTGCATTTAAATAGGGAAAATGCAATAGGAATCTAGTTTCCTTGTTGCCACTTACCAGAGACCGGGGCTGCGGTGTGCGAATGCACGGTGTGATGTCCCCAATCTCCAGGGACACCCGTTTCAGTTAATCCCATAAACTGAGACGAGGGCTGGAAAGTTTTCAACAAACGAACACGTACTAGATTTATAATAAGAAAATAATCCAAGCACAGGGATGCCTGAGTAACAGCGCGGCAGGCCCCTCCCCCAGAAGACAGGCGGGAAGAACAAGAGGCCCACAACCCTAAGGTCCCTATAAAACAGGTGCATCTTGCTTGGGTTGTAGTCAATAATTTGGACTCTATGCATTCCTTCAACCACCCCTCCACAGAATGACTAAGAGGAGGAACCCCCAGCGAAGGAGAGAACAAGAGAATGTGGTCTCTGCCACAGAACTAATGGATATGGATATAACCAGGACGTCAGAAACTGACTTCAGAGTAACGATTACCAAGGTGACAAGTGCACTACTGGGTATTTACCCTAAAGACACGGATGTAGTGAAAAGAAGGGCCACATGCACCCTAATGTTCATAGCAGCAATGGCCACAATCGCCAAACTGTGGAAGGAGCCGAGATGCCCTTCAACAGATGAATGGATAAAGAAGATTTGGTCCATATGTACAATGGAATATTACCCAGCTGTCAGAAAGGATGAATACCCAACTTTTGCATCAACATGGACGGGACTGGAGGAGATTATGCTGAGTGAAATAAGCCAAGCAGAGAAAGACAATTATCATATGGTCTCACTTACTTGTGGAGCATAAGCAATAGCATGGAGGACATCAGGAGAAGGAAGGGGAAAAGGAGAGGGAGAAATCAGATGGCCGATGAACCATGAGAGACTATGGACTCTGGGGAGGGGGTGTGGGGGGTGAGCCTGGTGGTGGGTATTGAGGAGGGCACAGAGTGCATGGACCACCGGGGGTTATACACAAACAATGAATCGTGGAACACTGCATCAAAAATGAATGGTGTACTGTATAGGGACTAACATAACATAATAAAAAAATTATAAAGGAAATAAAAAGGCTGAAGCAATAAATAAATGAAATTAAAAAAAAAAAAGAAAATCCAAGCATATGTAAAAAATCAATCTAGTATGTCAATATCTAAGAGAAAGATCGTGTTTTCATGGTTCTGATGCTAAAATGCTCTCAGTGATTAATGATAAAAGGAGAAAGGAATAACCTGGGCCCAAAAATGAATGGATGGCCCAAACCCTCGATACAGACAAAATTTCAACACGTGTCTGCATCAAATCTTTCACAGGAGCATGACACAGAAAACAGATTTTTCACACCAGGGACAGCAAAGATTGGGAAAAGGCAGCAGAGAGGAATAAAGAGGTCTGGACTATGCACCAGATTAAGTAACTGGCAACCAAACAGCCTTTTTTAAATTGACTAGTAGCTGCCTAATTGAGAATCGAGGCAGTATGAAATCAAGGTTTGGTTCTCAGACAAATCAGGGTCCAAGCTATCTCCACCCTTTATGAACAAGTCGAGTCTCACTCACCACATTTTTAAAGTTAGAATATAATGGTGCTTCTTCAATAGGCTCTAGAATTTGCAACGCCTAGGACACAGCCACTGTTAAATGAAGAGCAGTGATTATTATCACTTAAAAATTTTCAGGGGCACCTTGCTGGCTTAGTCAGCGCAGCATGGGACTCTTGATCTAGGGAGTGTGAGTTTGAGCCCCACGACGGACATAGAGATTACTTAAAAATAAAAATCCTAAACAAAAAGAAGTTTTCAGACTCATGAGCAGTTCAGCTCTATAATCTTTTTAGATGACATTAACAGTAATAGGCTATATTTTTATGATTCTTCATACTGTTTAAATTAAATATATTTTTTACAAAAGTATTGCCAGTTCACTGATGAGACGTTATAATATCCAAGTAAGCCATAAGAAGGAAATCTTAAAAATCATAACCATCTCACTACTTAGAAACAACCAGGAGAATATAAACACACACACACACCCACACACACGTATATATACACACATATATGTATTTTAGATCTTTATATAAATCTATGAAAATGGTGTCATGATATTATACTGTATAGTAATTCACTTTTAAATGTAATAATGTGGAACGAAGATCGTGCCATAAGTATTCACCTAAAACATTATTTTTAACGGCTGAGTTTTCTTCCACTGGATCAATAAATAACATATATATTCAGTGCCCCTTTTAATTAGCATTTAGATTTTTACTGATTATTAGGTGTGATAAAAGTGTTGTAGGTAATCTTAGTGCACATCTTTAATAATTTTTATTTAAGTTAAAATTTATTTTAATATTTTTTAAAAGTTTGATGAAATTTCTTGCAAAAAAATGGTTGTAAAATGTTAAGGTCTTAAAAACATATCACTAAAGTACCTTTCAAAAGCAGGTATAAGTTTATAGCCTCATCAGCTGTGCACGAGAATACCCTTCCCTTGCACCTCCAATCATAAATTATTTCTTTCCATAATCTTTGTTAGTCTGATAAGTAAAAATTATGTTGTTTGAATTCATAGTCTTTTAATAAGGCTAAATTTTTATGTTGATTGGCTACTTGATTTTTTCTTCCATAAATTGTTAGTTTAAATCCTTTATAAATTGGTGTGTTCATCTTTATCTCATAAATTTATAAAAGTTTTGTTTTCTTTAAAATTTTTTCCAATTTTTAAATTTAATTTAATTAAAAAAATTTTTTTCTACGACTTGTTTCTAAAATTTACATGAATATCAAAAACACTAGAACGGTCAAAGAATAATTGCTAAGGAAATGTTGAAAAAGAAAAACAAAGCTGGGGGCATCACATTGCCTGATTTCAAACTACTACAAAGCCGTGATCACCAAGACAGTATGGTACTGGCACAAAAACAGACACATAGACCAGTGCAACAGAATAGAGAGCCCAGAGATGGACCCGCAACTCTATGGTCAAATAATCTTTGACAAAATAGGAAAAAATATCCAGTGGAAAAAAGATAGTCTCTTCAATAAATGGTGCTAGGAAAATTGGACAGCTATATGTAGAAGAATGAAACTTGACCATTCTCTTACACCATACACAAAGATAAACTCGAAATGGATAAAAGACCTCAACGTGAGGCAGGAATCTATCAAAACCCTAGAGGAGAACATAGGCAGTAAACTCTAAGACATCAGCCACAGCAACTTCTTTCAGGACATGTCTCCAAAGGCAAAGGAAACAAAAGCGAGAATGAACTTTTGGGACTTCATCAAGATAAAAAGCTTCTGCACAGTGAAGGAAACAGTCAGCAAAACAAAGAGGCAACCCACGGAATGGGAGAAGATTTTTGCAAATAACACTACAGACAAAGGCCTGATATCTAAGATCTATAAAGAACTCCTCAAATTCAACACTCACAAAACAGATGATCACGTCAAAAAATGGGCTGAAGACATGAACAGACACTTCTCCAAAGAAGACATACAAATGGCTAACAGACACATGAAAAAATGTTCATCATCTTTAGCCATCTGGGAGATTGAAATCAAAACCACACTGAGATACCACCTTACACCAGTTCGAATGGCCAAAATCAACAAGACAGTAAACAACAAATGCTGGAGAGGATGTGGAGAAAGGGGAACCCTCCTCCACTGTTGGTGGGAATGCAAGTTGGTGCAGCCACTTTGTAAAACAGTGTGGAGATTCCTCAAGAAATTAAAAATAGAGCTACCCTATGACCCTACAATTGCACTACTGGGTATTTATGCCAAAGAAGCAGATGCAGTATAAAGAAGGGCCACATGTACCCCAATGTTCATAGCAGCAATGGCCACAATTGCCAAACTGTGGAAAGAGCCAAAATGCCCTTCAACAGATGAATGGATGAAGAAGATATGGTCCATATATACAATGGAATATTATGCCTCCATCAGAAAGGATGAATATCCAACTTTTGTATCCACATGGATGGGACTAGAAGAGATTATGCAGAGTGAAATAAGTCAAGCAGAGAGAGTCAACTATCTTATGGTCTCACTTACGTGTGGAGAATAGGGAAAATCATGGAGGGCATTATGAGAAGGAAGAGAAGGGTGAATGGGGGGAAATCGGAGGGGGCCATGAACCATGAGAGACAGTGGACTCTGAGCAACAAACTGGGGGTTTTGGAGGGGAGGGGTGGGGGGGTGGGCGAGCCTGGTGGTGGGTATGAACAAGGGCACGTATTGCATGGAGCACTGGGTGTGGTGCATGAACGATCAATCTTGTAACACTGAAAAAATAAAATAAACATATTTGGGGGAAAAAAAAAGAACTGACGGGGCTGAATTTTAAGACTCCCTTTACATCACTTTTTGGACTTTCTGACTTGTGTAGATTAGACTCAGAGATTAATCATTTCATATGATCAGCTCCCAGATCGGGTAAACCAATGTTGTAAGTGTAAACTTTTATGTTACTTAAGTGAAAAAGAAAAAAGCAGCACTCAAAATACCCCAAAATTGGAACATATTACCATCATGGATAAACCTCCGGGAAGGCCTGCATGTGGACTAAAACAGATCATAATATGAATAGGACCCGTACATAAAATGTACGGATATATATTTAAAAAATGAAATGCTAATTGCTTTCAGATTAAGATCACATTAAGCCTGTAAGAGAATGACGCATATTTTCCACCCCAGAGAATATTACTAATTACCAAATACAGGAAATAGCAGAGAGCTGTGTACATGATTTCAGCAATCAAGAGGATTATTTCCTTAAGCTAAACATAAATGCTGATCAATGGCCTCATTTCACTCTATTTCCAGAAACCTACCCAAGCCAAGACTGCCCTTATTTATGACAAAATTCAAAGTGACTCAAGAGCCAAGCTGATGGTAACTAAAACAGAGTTCACAATGATTTAATATTCTTGGTCTTCTGATGGAAATAGAACTAACCTTATAAAATATCAGAAATCATAATTATTCAGGGGAGTTCCTGTTTGGGTCTTTATCGATCACCCAGATTGCAATAAATCTTCTAGAAGGAAAAGTCTTTCCACCTGAGGCCCACTGACCCATGACCTGTCTACACAATTTGAATAAACTGAATAAACTAACTGGTGTTCATTGCAGGAATGTTAGTTTAGGTAGAGAGATTCTGCTTTTTTTTTTTTAAATGAGATTTTGGGACACAACACTTTATTCAACACACTTATAAGTATACTTTCATTCAACTTTGTTCCAAAGAAGGGAAGAATCCACGTAGGGAAGAGAGGGATAAGAACAGGAGAACTAAAGGTAAGAGAAGCCTACTTTTGAGAATGCATTTAAGGAAAACTGTTCAATTTGAAAAGACTGAAGAGACTAAGGGGCAGAGATGGGGAAGCAAGAAAGGGGAGGGAGGGGATGGACGGGAGAGTGCAGGTATACCTCCCGCAGGTACACAAGGTAATTAGGGAAGGAGCTTACGAAGCCATGAAGTGGGAGAAAGTAATTAAACAGAAGGGTGTGAATACTTAGAGAAGAAATACAAAAAAAAAAGAAATACAAGTTATCTACAAATAGATATGGGTGAGCGCCCTAAAATCAAGTCGTATTAGCAGATCTGATTTCTTTCCGTAACAGGCTCATTCCATCTTTAGATAAAGGGGATCCTTCCATTGATTTAGGATAAACTCTTAGTTCTTCTACAAATAAAAGAAAGGAAAATTAAATTTGGATGTTGGCCAAGTAAGATAGGTGGATGTCTAGGTGCATAACCATGGCCCAGCACGTGACTCAGCACCTCTCCTCCAATCCATCGGTTCATTGTCCAGACAGACCTCTATGAAGCAGATACCATCTACCAGCCACAACGTGAGCCTGTGAGATCCTCTGGGGACCAGTTCACAGGCTGTGGCCTCACAGTCTACGAGGGAGACGCGCTTCTATCAGAAATAACTGTAAGTGCTTAAGTAACTATAAGAGTAATTAAGATTAGCGGGAAGTCTTTAATGAGAAGACACACACAGTGTTTTCCCAGGCCATATCTTCTTGGATATTTTTATCAGTAATGTAGCTAACAACGGAAAGGACTTGTTTATCATTTTTGCCGATGTCATAAAACCTGTAGAGGTAGCTACTTGTGGGTAGGTAAAAATAAGAAGTGACTGGCATGACAGGTTAAAACCACAATGAATTAAATCAACTATAAATAAGCACAGTGATCTACATTTAGGTTAAAAACCACAATCGCACGAACACAGGCCCCAGAAGACAGAGCCTGGCAGTGGCTAGGACCTGACCCTTCGCCACACAGCCTGGACCTAGCTTGGCTCCTGCTGTCACAGAGGTAAATGCGGGCACAGCCCAGGGCTGTCTTATCCAGCGGGGGTGTCCAGGCCAAGGGCCGCCATGACACTGACTGTGTGCTGGGATAGCATGGTGACCCTGCAGCGTGGGGGGCCAGTCCTGGGCACACGTTTGGGGAACATCTGAGGTATCATGATGGGTTTTTACATGAAACCCGTCCTTTTCATATTTTTAAAAGTATGTAAGGAAGCAGAGCTCCCTAGAGTAAAGAAAACGAGATGTAATGAGATGCGCCATTGTTTTCTTTAAGAATGAGTAGAATTATTCTATGAAGTCCAGGACGTGAAAGAGGAAAAACCAACTTTTCTGTTCGGATTTATTCTTTGCAAAGGACCGTTTGCTGGGTGATGCTGGTTCTCATAATGCCCCTGTGGGTTAGGTAATGCAGGCCTTTCACACCTATTACCAATCACGGAAACTCTACAGGCGAGGATCCAGGTTCAGAAAGGTTGGGACTTGCCTCCTGTGAAAACATCGGGGACCAGATTCCAATTTTTTGACCCCAGGCCTAAGCTTTCTCCACAATTCCATGCCATCCTTCTGCCTAGAAGCAGATTTTATCTCACTATAGGGAAAGCCTTTCTAATCGTAATGACAGTGCAAGAATGAAATGGACCACCTCACCAATTAATGACCTAGCTTTCCAAGAAGGCCAATACGGGCTGGTCAGCTTTGTGTCAAAGACAGTTTGGAGGTGACTTCTACTCACAGAAGAACTTGGGTCAGGGGATCCCCAAACCCACTTGAATCAAAGTTCACCATGGGGAGAACAGGGAAAGCAAACCAGCAAGAATTTTGAGATAGATTTAAGGTGATATTCATGAGACATCCATAGAATTCTCTCGTTCATTTGGCAAAGATTCACTGACCATTGAGTATGTGACACTAAATCCTGGAGCAGTGATGAGGGTACCAGACTCGAAGAGAAATCTTGTATTAAGTACTTCCTGACTCAGTTATCAACCATGTGCCTCCTTGAGGATGGAATTTTCCACACTGTGGATAATAAGTTCATTGTGAATTGTAAAATCCACCTTGAGAATGGTAAGGATTGGATGAGAGAACATTTTTAAGCATTAAGCACATAGTAGGAGCTCAACAAAATTAGTTCACTTCTCTTTGATTATGAGAGGGGCCAGGAAGGTCCGAGGAGGTAGTCTGTATGGATCGAGTGTGACAGGGGAGGACTCCCATAAGAGTCCTCCAGATTTGCCTGCAAATAAGGAATGTTCCACTCAGTAGACCCACCAGTTACACGTCTCCAGTTTGACAATCGAGCTCCTTGGCCATATCCAGAGCAGCTTAGCACACAATATTTTAGGTAATTTTGCCAACTTCATGTTCTGAGCAGATATAAGAAAACATTGGGGACAATGGCTAATTGGTTGGTACATAAGCCCCCTCCAGCTGTGGAAACCAAGCCTGTAAACACAACTTGCTCATCCTGCTGAGCTATTCTTCCAGAAATAAGACTCAGCAAAGACTCATTTGTTTATTTTTTCCTGTTTTTCTTCAACATATAAATTAAATATTTGCTCTGTTCTGACTTAAATTGCTACCGGAAACTGCGAACTCTTACTGAATACGGAACTGGTTTCCCCACATTGATCTCTACCTTGTACACAGAAAAGGTACCATACCACAGAAATGGGGGTTAAATCTACACTTAGGTGTTTTCCCATGTTGAGAATATATAGTCAATACACAGGAAGTGATTAAACAGCAATATGAAATGCATTTGATGCTTAGAAGAACTGATACATACTCTTATGTAACCTCCTGTGTGCCTGCAGCCATCCGAGATGTACAGGCTGGTGAAGGTGGAGGGTGTGAGATACAGAAACACCTGGAGCAACGAGATAACGGAAGGTGGGTTTTGTTAGCTTTTAGGACTATGGGACTATCAGGAGGCTATGACGGAGAAGGTTGGACTATGGGACTATCAGGAGGCTACGACGGAGAAGGTCGTGTGTCTGTGTACACACACACACACACACACACACACACATGCACATGCACACACGAGAAAAGGCCCCGCTCTCAGAAATAAGTGTCTTACTGAGCCAAGCATCATCCTATGTAGCTTGAAATTACATAGTGCAAAGCTTAAAAGGAGTGCAAAATAGGATTTCATTTTCTAGCATATGAAGGGTCAAAACATTAATTCTCACCTTCTAAATACCTAAGAATAACCTGGGAGCATGACTCCTGAGAGTCATTACCCGAGACGCAGACTCTCAGCCTCACCCTAAGACCTTCGGTTTGGTAGGTCTGGGATGCGTCGCTGGTGCCTCAGTTTAAAAACACCAGGTGGCCGTGAGATAGAGAC
>CM052815.1:91849046-91869395 GCA_028533885.1 Nasua narica | reverse complement strand
GTCAGACATTCAGGTGGTTTCCTTCCCCTCCCAGCTACAAACTCGGTTATGGTGAAAATCTTTTGCAAGTTTATTTATCCTTTAGGATAAATTCGTAGGCATAGAATTGGTGGGTGAAAGGAGAGAGAAGCATTATCACGGTCTTTGATTGTATCGCCCCCTAAATGCTTTCCAGAAAAGGTCCTGCCAGTTCATATTCCCTTCAGCAAAATATAGAAATCCTTGTTTCCCTGGACCTCTATCAGCCATGAATATGACCAGTTTTAAAAAATCTATGCCAGTTCTGGAGGCAAAAACGTCCTAATTGTTTTAATATGCATTTCTCACTTGGATTTACACCTGATTATAACTTCCATAGGCCCACATTAAAAACAGGCTGCGATGCAATGCCTGTCATACAGTGAAAAAAATACACAGAAGATAATTAAACAGCTTACAGAAGCAACATCATTTACCCATCTGTTCATCTTCATTTGTCCACTGACTGATTGCTTTCCCCGGACTGCGGGTAGCTGTGAACAGCAAACAAACTAAAGGCAAATCACCATCCTGCTCTCAAGGACATCACAGTCTTGTAAAGAACACAAGTATGTAAATATACATTAGAATACAGTGTGGTCAACGCTCTTTTAAAAAGAGGGTATATACAAAGTTGACAGCGGCTCAAAGATGGGGGGAAGGAAGGGAGGTTTCTTAGGATGAGGGGGAAACCCACGGTGACTGCAGGAGGCCACAGGCGTTGTGGCTTTTGGGCCGAAGGGAGAAGTTACAACAAACCCAATCTTACATCATAAAGACCAAGCTTGCTGTTTCCAAGTCATACATTCCGAGGGAAAAAAGAATCCCATTTTCCCTTCGTCGCCTGATGGCCTGCCACCAATCATGTTTCCATTGTGGTATGACAGGAGTCCGAGTCAGGCCAAACTGGCCAAAACTGAAGACAAGTTACCAGTGAAGGAAGAAAGACGGCGCCTTCGTAAGTAAAGAGGCGAGCAGTTAGAGCCAACAAAGCGTGCGCCCCAGGAAGCTCCTCTGTAAGGCGTTTCTGCGTGGTTTACTCGTGGTTTGCCTCTCGGTAAGGCGGCATCCTTAGACACCATGTCGGCACGAGAAGCTCGTGACTTACTCACCCCACGTAACTGCAGAGCCTCAGAGCAGTTGCCAAGGGTCCCCAAAGCCCTTCTTCGGGTCATGAGATCCAGTGGCTTTGCATGTTTATTTTCCTTCCCGCCCGGTGACAATTTACCGGCACCTCCGAGGGCCCTCCTTGCCGCTAGCCGGGACCGTCCGCTCGCTGTCCCCGCACAGACGCGCGTCGGGAGGCCCGTGTGTCGCAGGAGGCTCCGCGAAGCGTCTCACCGGCACTCTGGAGCACAGTGTCAGTCCCAGCACTGGTCTTCCCTCTGCTTCCAGGAACAGGGAGAGGGGAGCCACACTACTCTCGAGGCCCCGGGGCCGGGAAGCAGCAGAGCCAGGCCCCCGCCCCCGCCGCTCGGAGCCCAGGGCTCTGTCCACGCCGCACCTTCCTCCTCCAGCTGTCCACCACACGGTCTCAAACCCCCAGGTCGCCCCCTCTCAGGACACCCGCCCGCAAGTCTCGCTGGCTCTGAGGGCCCGTCGGGACTCTCCCTCCTCTGAAGCCCGATGGCTTGCTGCTCAGATGCGAGTGGCGCCAGCTCAGCAGATGCTTCGAGCGGTACCCACCCCGCTGCTGGGTCAGGAACCGCGCCGGGCTGGGTCGTGCCGCAGGACTCCGGCTCCGCTCCCGGTGAAGCTCTGCTGAGCTCCACAAACCTGGCTGACAGCCTCCTGGGAGCCAGGCCCACGATGCCCGAGCGAAGGCACGGCACCCCTCGGAACCCTGGACCGGAACGCAGACGCATAAACGTTTGGGTCCACAGGCGTGCATTTGCTCAGTTAGTCATCCACTGATGAACTAAGTAAACTCTAATTTACTGGCCCCGTGCCGCCACAGGGCACAAAAAGACCAAGGCGACAGGGCCCGTCTTCCCAGGGACTTGCAGTTTAGGAGAGAAGACTGACCTAAGTGTTTCCGTTCACTCGATGCACATCTATTAAGCCCTTACTACTGAGTGAACACGGGGAGGGGGGGACTCATGTGCCTTACGGGGTCTCTGCTCGCAGAGCTGTTTCACCACCGGGGGCTGGAATCCTCAAAGGCAGAAGCTGGCAGCGATGCTCTTGCTTATCCCTCATGGTACGGGGCCCCAGTGAGGCCTGCGCCCACAGACACCCACTCATTCCTGTCTCCATTCCGGACCTCTCTTGCAGTTCTCACAGATCTCGCCCCTCTAGACCACGTCTAGGACACGAGACTAAGACAGAATGGGCACAGAGTTTATCCTTCTAGCATACACATTTCCAGCGACGCTCCAACTACTTCTCATCCTGTTCCACGTAAAACAATGCCAGCCCCTTCCTGGTTTCTATCCGGAGAGTGACACAGAAGTTTCTAAATAGAGTCACATGTTCTGTTTACGTTGGACAGGGCAAGGCACGCACGTGGACGGAGGGGTTTTCGCGACCCGCTGGTCCGAAAGCCAGGGGCTCCTCCGGGCTTCTCGGAAGCAGTCTGGATCTTCGGCTCCAACCAGAGCATGACATTTGACTTTGTTTTAAATACTGTGCTTCTAAATAAAATTTTGTTTGCAAAACAGTCCTGCTACTTAAAAGAAAAAAAAATTTAAACAACTGGTTTAAGAGAATCAAACAGTATAATAAGAAATTTCAGTATTTTGGCTTTATAATTTTTATATCGCAAAGTAAGTCCCTGCTATGAGGTCAAATCGATGCGCTTCCAAGGCAGCTGAAGCAGCCAATGTTACCCAACACTCAGTACTCCAATGTTACCCAGCACTCAGTACTTGCTGCCAAGTACACTCGGGACTGATCTCGTTAGTCCTGCTTAGTATCCCTCTGAAAATCATTTCGCCACACAGCCCCAAAATAATAGAATAAAGCAAATTAGTTTGTATCATTGATATGAAAGACTACGTTCATAAGACGTTAGCATTTTTGAGTCTATCTGATTTGGTGGATCAACTTTTTCCCCATTTCTTCAATTCTATAACAGTAACAAACACTCAGTGAATACAAACCCATCCTACACAGTCCAAATGATGTTTTTCCAGATGGCAATAAAGCTAATATTTACTGCACACCATTTCACGTCATCCTCAAAACAATCCTCTGAGGTCATTGTAAGAGCCTCATTTTACAAGTAAACAGAGTGAAGAACTAGCCTGTACAACGAGGGACCCCAAGAGAATTGAGGAAGAAGGAAGGACCCTAGAAGAATATAAGGTGAAAAGTGGGGAAAAAGGGAAGAGGACCCTTATTCCAGCAAGCTCCTTTCACCTCGAACTTCTCGAACTGTTACAAGCCAGGCAGGAAGACGTGTCCCTCTTCCACATTGATCCTTCTCCACTCGGCGACGATCAGAAGCCTAGCTCTCCTTCTCGATGGATAGGCACGGGGACTCTCCACTAGCCGCTCCTGGTCATGGCGGGAGAGGAACACGGTTTGGAAGAGGAGCAGGGGCAGAGATGGAGAGTTGGAATCACCCCACAACCACTCTGACTCGCGAGTAGGAGAGCCTTCCTGCAGGGAACTGTTTTGTGAAGGAAGCAGTCCCCCTCACTGGTTTCCCCCTTCTTCTGTCTCTTTTCACACACTCTGAAGTAGCCTAAGTACCAAGCCCTGTGATGGGCACGTGGGGGTGCCGGGGATAAAGGAGCGAGGGTTTCTAGCCCTGCCGGGAAAAACAGCGCGACAGAGCACAAGCTACTAAGTGCGGCGAGGGGCTGCGCCAACGCTGCTCTAGGCAGGGACCGTGTTCCACTCGTCTCCGTGGCGCCAACTCTAACCACAACTGACAGCGCAAAGCCAATGGCTCTCTACATTTCTGGAATAAATCATGCCCAGAATTCCTTCCGGTGGGCTGCAGACTCTCTTCTGGATCTCTGTGGCTGGGGGCTCCCTCTCGGATCTTACCTGCAGTAAAATACACCTGTTCTCTTGAACTTTATACGCAAGTACTTATTATCGACTCCCAGTCCTGGATGTGCTGAAAGCAACCATGAGCCTTACTTGATGCTTTCCCAGCAACAGAAAATTCCTGGCAGACAGTGAACTTGTCAACTGAGAAGCGAGTGCATTCAGGGATCGGGGCTGAATCCAGGTGCTGTTGGGCTCAATTAATCCCAAGTGCGGCTCTGCAGAAACTAGAGGCAAGCCTGCCCCCTAGTGCCCAAACTGAGAAACTGACTCAGAAGGGCAGTTCCCAATGAGCCGAAGGACGGAGCGCCTCAGACAGTCCTCAAGTGTAGAGCTACACGGTCTCAAAACGAAGCTTCAGTCCAGGAATAGAGTGGACTTCATCCTTTAAGTGCCACGTCCATATGTATGCTCTCAATCTTGACTGTTAAATCTCAGTGCTTCCATAACGTGATTCCTGCACGGAGACAACAGGAACACTACACATTTCTTCCTGAAAAATCACAAGTCAGCCCTCGGTTGCAGTAATCGTGTCTTCACTGGGGTTTTGTTCTCTGCCGCACCTCCTCTCTCAGCGATTGGATCCGGTCCTGACTTACGCTGCTGACTTCCGAGTACGGTTCACCCGCCCACAACGTGGCCACGAGGGGCACCACCCCACGCCGTCAACTGCCCCTGTGACTTCAGACTCCCCCAAACCTTACCTCTAAGACCTGATAACCGGAAGCCTTAGTGAGAACACAAACAGCCAGTTCACGCACATTTTGTATTCATTGTACGCACGTTATACACTATATTCTTACGATGAACCCTGAAATGTTTTCAAATCATAAGGAAAATGCATTTACAGTAACGTATTCAACAAAAAATCCACATGTGAAGTGGATCTGGTTCAAACGCGCTGTTCCAGGGTGAACCGTGTATGCGTGCGTCTAGCTCAGAAGCCCCTCCAACTCCGGACTCAAGTATCTCCCCCCGGCCTGTCCTACACGCCCTGGGAACATGGAACAGGTCCGTCTAGCAGAGCACGGCCCCACCAACCTCCCCAACCTGCTCTTCCGAGGGTTCCCTCTAGGAGTAAATGGCTGCTTCATTCCTCAAACGGTTCGGCCAAAAATCTGATTCTTCCTTCTCATACTCCTCATCCAACTCATCTGCGTAGACTATCTCCCCTACTATCAAAATATATCCCGCATCTATTATTTCCATTGGCCTTGGCCTCATCCGGATGACGCCATTTTCCATCTGGACTATTGCATTACCCTCCTTCCGTCCTTGCTTTGATCAGAACCCCATCTGCTTCCCACCCCACCTCCCTCTGTGAAGGCCTGTCCTTAGAAAGGCCTACAAGGCCCTCTATGATCACCGGCCATCAGGCATGATGGCCACCCCCGTCAGCTTCCTAGTGCTGGCCACTCCTCTGTTCCTGCTCCCCACCGCCCCAGTGCTCTCCTTGCTGGTTCTTGAAGACACTGCGCACACTTACCCAGCTCGGGGCCTTCACGTGAAATATTCCCTCTGCCTGGCGAGCTCATATGCAAACATATGCAAACAGCACAGCGGTTCACGGCCTCAGATCTCTGGGATCGCTGTCCACGCACAGTTTACAAGAACGATCCTATACTCACACGCTCCCTAGACCCCTTCCTCGACTTGCTTTCCCTTAATTACCTTGTCATATGATGAGCTACACACACACATGCACACACTCAGGCCTAGAACACTTGCTGACACACACCCGTGACACACATATACACATACCCACAGGACACATAAACACATCCCAGATACCTGGGATTTACTGAAATATTTAGTCCTAGAGGAATATGAATAAGCCTGGTTATAAAACAAATGGGACAATAAAACAAGAAATCCCAACAGTTTCAGTTTATACAAGACAGAAAACCTTGTTTAGGAAAACTACTATAACGCACCGTTTTGGGTTCAAATATCAAGGTGTATTACTCATTTAACGCTTACTGATAAATGCTAAGACAAGGCCCCGCTTGGACTTCCTAACAATTCTGGCAGCTGCTAATGCTATCCTACACAAGGTGAAACTTAAGAGAAAACAGGTCAAGTGACTGATGTAACAAAACATGGCAAAGAGAAAACCCACCCAGGTTTCTCTGGTATTACCTCCATAAACTCTCAATATTCGGTCTTTCAAGGAATGATATGAATCCAAAACAAGTCGGGTTCCTGCACCTAGGAGTCCGAATTCGTTTGCATGACAGAATAATACAGCTAAAATACTCGCGGTAAACTAACACCCACAAAAACTAGTTTTGCTAAGCTGGATGAATTAATGATACTAAGTCTCACATGGCAAGTTGTTCAAGTATTAAAGTGCTTCATGTTTTGTGGCTCAAACACAACTGGAGGCAATCACACACGAAAGCAAAATTCTTTCACCTTCGGACGCGGAAAGAGCTGCTATGCACAATCTTGTTTCCTACACGGAAAAATAAATTATAAGCAGTAGTGTGCACACATTAAGTCTCTCTCTCTTTCACACACACACACACACACACACACACACACACACACAGAGTTTCGAGTAAATCTGGCCTTCTACATATCCATCTTGCTTACTGCTGTTAGGGTCTAAGTATGGCATCTGGTTATTTCACAATATCCACAATTTTAACTTAATACTTGAAACAATCCAAGGAAGGATTTTCATTAATACTTTAAAACTGAGAAAATCAAAACACAGAAGGATAAAACATCTTCAAAATGGCAGAATTTGGGAGGAACTAAGAGATTTCCAATGAAACTGTTTTATTCTAACTCTTCCATTTACGGACCATAGACCCATAACATAAATACAAAAAAAAGGTCTAATAAAATTGGCACTGCAAGCTAAGATTCTATACTCATATTAAAGTCTAACTTTATTATATATTTTAAGGAATATTTAAGACATGGTAAACTAGAACTCATGCACAAATGAGCCATACTTCAAAAGACCCTAACAAATGACAGACAAAGCATACAAAATAAAGACAAAATGGTCAAAATAGTAACAAGTGGTCTAGGGAAAGAGCAAGGGAAGCACAATCTGTACAGGACTCAAAGGACCGTAAGGTGGATAAAGCAAATTTAAGATGTTTTATTAAGACTGGTGTTTGGGGAAAAAGTAAATAAATTGTGCATTAAAAGCTCTAAAGGTGTGTGCCAATGAAATAGAATTTCAGTAGAAAAATCTCTGTAATTAGTGACAATTCGCCTGAGCTGTGGGGCTGAAGCTCCTCGTCCCACAATCTATAATCTACATACATTTATCATACAAGGGAGACGGTTTTTGGGGTTTCCACAGTACCACTCATAGGTAACTGGGATGGTCAACAAAATAGACCAGGTCTTAAGCAATCTCTTTTTCTGGTTGTTTATGAAGCATTTATGAAGCTAATAAAACTACATTCGTTAAAAAATTACATGATACAGAATATTCAGATTAGCATTTCCTATTGAGGAAACCAATGAGATTTTGCTCTTTTTCTTTTCTGAAAGGAAAATGAACTCTTCTTTGAATGTTTCCTCGTAACGATTTCCACTATGACTCAAGAAGTAATAGTTCCGGGGCACCTGGGTAGCTCAGTGGGTTAAAGCCTCTGCCTTCGGCTCAGGTCATGATCTCAAGGTTCTGGGATTGAGCCCCACATCGGGCTCTCTGCTCGGCGGGGAGCCTGCTTCCCTCTCTCTCTCTGCCTGCCTCTCTGCCTACTTGTGATCTCTCTGTCAAACAATTAAAATCTTAAAAAAAAAAAAAAAGAATAGTTCCTCAAGAATTCTTTAGGAATAAGGTTAAGATATTACTGTGCCTTCTCTTAGTTTAACAAAGAAATGCACTTGAATTCTGCGTTAACGTATCCCTAATTTATTTGACATTTGACATACAAGATATGCCACGAAACTTCAGGTGAGAGGAACCCGGCAAAGCCCAGACACAACTTGATCCGACTACCAATTATCGCACTTTTTGAAAAAGTACACTTCTTCAAGAAAGCCGTAAAACAAATCAGCCGTCTTATTATCTGCTTCTCACGCTGACCACAAAATATATTCCAGTAAATCCATTCCTAAGTTCACAGGAGCAGTCAGACAGAAAGGACGCGTCTCGCTGAAGGAACACTTAGGTCGAAGCGCACTGTGTCAACGTAAATATACTGCTTCTGTCCGGGATCTAAGCCGCTCCACACACCCCTACGCCTTGAAATTCCGCCTTTCTCTCCTCCCCGCCCCTGCACAAAGTGATGGCATTCAAGGTTGCGAAAGGTAAGTGTTCGGTTTTCTAGATGTAAAGGCATTCGTTGTAAGAGAGACGGTGCGCAGGGTCCATCTCCCATCTTCCAGAAGGCTCTCACATCCCAGCTGAGGAAACGCTCATCGAGAGGACTTCAAACAGAGTAAAACCCAAATCAACACAACCTATGCGTTATCCATAAAAAGACTATCGCTGTCAAAAACGCATCTGTTAAGAATTTCACTGGCAGCATTTAGAGAATAAGAAATCATTAGACCACAGAAGACACTGGGATGCCGATCAGCCCTTGACAAAATGTCCCTTTTTACTTCCCATTCAGGTCAAAGTGTGGAAGCTGTTTGGCACCAACACGGTGTGACCTGAATCTGGCCATTTCCTGCAGAAACCAGGTCTGGTAAAGCGTACTGGCTCCAAGGGGCCAGGGGACAAGCTCTGCCCCCGCTAACAGTTGGGAGCACACCCCGGCCCCATCTCCTTCTAGCAGTGTTACACCGGTAGCTACGCTAGAAGCACGTCATTTCCAACCATAAAGCACCAGTGAGATTTCATCCTATGCAAAGAAAGTCATTCAGAAAATTGTACAACCGGATCCCTGGGAAGGCCCTTGAAGCTCACCAATAAAAAGAAGAGCCTCGGCAGTTAGGAGACTTTTTTAATATACTGCAGCCTCCTTATTACGGTCCTATTTGCTTACACCACTCAACCTCTTCTACTTTTCCCAATAAATTAACTGCTGTTCAAATATAAATCAAGAGATGAAAGATAAGGAACAAGCCCAATCCTGACTGATGGATTAGGGAGAGTAAATCGGCCTCTGCAGTAACCAAATGTTAGGACTCTAAGGAGGTGAGAGAACTAGCAGGAATAACAGAGTAAAGCAAGCGCGGCCCAGGAAGGATTGGGCTGTTGACTTGAAGGGGAAAAAGAGTTTCATTTTATCAGATTCCAAAAGTTGACATGTACTGTGGATAAGTGCAAAGAGTTTCCGTTATTTTATTGTTTTTAAGGTCATCTGTAAGTTCTGAGTGTTCTTTTTTTTACTTAAATAATGAAGACAACAACAACATTACTATTACTTCAGGCTATAAATTGACAACTTGTAAGATTTCACTTATAGGTTTTGAAGTTAAACAAAAGTGGGCGACATTCTTCAAGTTTAGAAGTTATGCTTTGCAGGGAAGAGTCAATTAAATTAGAAAGATTCAAATATCTAAAAAATCTAAATGCTTTACTTACAATAAATTTTATATTAAAACCTCATTCATATTGTTGAATCGTAGCACTGTCAGTATATACTTGGTTCTAATTCAGTGATTCTAATACTTAGAAGGAACATTTCAGAAAAATCATCCTTATTGATAAGACATTTAGGAAAAACAAGTTTTTACACTGTTTTATCAGTGTTTTACAAAGTCATACAAAGTGGTTTCATTAAAAGGCAAGTAAAACGTAATCACTTTTTCCCAGCTCATTAAATAAATCATAAAAATCTTTAAAATGTTATTTTCCCTTATGTAGTCAATACTGAAAGTCACTCATTAAATAAATTCA
Organism: Nasua narica; assembly: GCA_028533885.1. NCBI lineage: Eukaryota > Metazoa > Chordata > Mammalia > Carnivora > Procyonidae > Nasua > Nasua narica. The sequence continues at coordinate 91,859,557 of CM052815.1, read as the reverse complement.
TCATACAAAAATCAACCTTTATCTTAAATCCCAACAGAAATGTCCTTACTGTGGAAAAACAATCTATTTATTTCCTTCCACTCATACACTGAAATTAGCAATGCTACTGAGGTTGTGGCTGGACCGTGAATGGGATGCTGGATGGTTTGAAAATCAATGTCCAAACAGCCCTGCTCCTCGTCCAAAAGATGCCTTCTGTGCGAACTGGGAAAGGCTTTCCTTTCCTCAAGATACTTTATTGCCAACATTTAGAAAATCATGACAATTAGCAACACTGTGATGGCACTCGTATAAACGGTACCCTTGAGCTGGGCACCATTATGCCCAGAGCTTTCTCAAGACTCCTCAATTTACTACATTCTCTTCCTATATGTATCTTAACTCAATCCACAACATCCGAGCTAAGGTACTCTTTGAAGACCAAAAAAGGTCCCTCAACTGTATCACGGAATGACAGGGAGATCATACACATGCCACTAGTGAGGACAACAGTGACAATCATACGACTTCAATACTGCTCTCGATTCTCTCATCAGCCTACTTTTGGGACCATTAACACAGCAACCTGGCTCTTTCGAACAGAAACGGAACTCTGTAATTGACAAAATGCAGAAAACTAGAAAGTCATACTAAGAACATACATGCAACACCGATGACCGATTATTGACAATACTATTTCGCGGTTGGGAAGCAAAATACCGGGACAAAATCATTTCAAGTCTCAACTTTTCAGGTAAAAGTTGTAAGACCACATGTGTTTAAGACCATGGCTGATTTCACAGAAAACCAAAGCTGAGAGCCGGAGAACTCCCAATATCCAGAAATGTTTTTTATTAGCTGTATCAGAACATCATTATCCCAGAAGCCAAGGCCAATAGTCTTTCTTCCTAATTGTTCACAGATGATTATGATGAGCCAGACCATCAGTGGACTACGTTGCCAAATATTGTTTTAAAATCTTTAAAATTCCAAATTCATGGTGAGAAACATCCTCTAAAATTTGAGAATTAAAACGTACAAAAATAAATACCACTCTGACACTCAAGGGAGATCTTCACTTTAAGGCCTTTGTCACAAATCTGAATCTTTATTTTTCTGAAATAAATGTTATAAACATAACTCAAAACAAAAGCTTCAATATTCAGTCTTAGAAGAGGTGTGGCTCAATGCCCATCACATGTAACAAGAAAACTTCCTTTAAAAAAAAGGAAAAAAAAGTACTATGAGAAGTCTTTCGTAGGAATGAAAATGCACCCTTTGGATTTTTCCTTGTCTCCTTCCGTATACACGTGGGCGCCAAAAGGTTTGCATTTTCTTCACATTAGTTCTTGCTATGATGTTTGACGGATTTTTTGCCACTCAACAAATTCATCGAGAAGAACAGGCCCTAGAAATAAAGAAGCCATTCTTGTTAGAATTGAGTGAACTCACCCCTCCATCTACAGGACCCGCCGCCCACGAGCCCTGTGCCGCGGCGGGGTTCTGCTCCCTGTCCCGCTGCTGGACTCCCCGGAGCTTGCTTCCCCAGCCTTTTCTCTCCAGAGAGAAGGGACTTCCCACCATGAGTATTTGCTGCAACTTCCTTCGCAAGGTTCAAGTGCTTGAAGAACTCTCCAATAACTAAGTTAAGATTAACCTCTCCCTTTCTCTAGATGTTCACAGCATCCTGTTTTTAGTTATTAAGGAATACTGAGAGTGTTTAATGTAGTATTTCCAGGTTCCCTCACCACCAAGTGTGTAAGCCTGGTGAAGGGGTGGCTGGTAACGCCCTAGTATGTTCTAAACATGGGCAGCAGGTGTCTATTCAATAGCCGACCTAAGAACTATCCTACAAAGACATTTTTATAAAGTTGGGGGGGGGGGGGCTGCAGACTCATTTCCTAACAGAAGCCAGGTAGGCAGTTTCAAGGACCTCACTGTTCTCTCTCCCTGTCTTTTTAAAAATTGCAGCTCTATTTTCCTTAAAACACAAGAAGTTCTGGTGGTCTTTTTCCCTGCTTTCACAGACACACTTCTCTCCTCTAAGACGAGCAGCAGGCAAGCCCAGCTATGAATGGCAGCTGAAGAGCAAGCTGGCCGTTGGCATAAACTGCAGGCGAGCAAAGCGGCAGGCAAGTCCAACACGAGCTACTGCTTGGCTTCACTCACTAATTCCAGGTTAAGTTTTTTTTTTTTAAAGATTTTATTTATTTATTTGACAGAGAGAGATCACAAGTAGGCAGAGAGACAGGCAGAGAGAGAGAGGGAAGCAGGATCCCTGCTGAGCAGAGAGCCCGATGCGGGGCTCGATCCCAGGACCCTGAGATCATGACCTGAGCCGAAGGCAGAGGCTTTAACCCACTGAGCCAGCCAGGCGCCCTCCAGGTTAAGTTTTATCAGATTTTCTGATTTTTCAAACAAATCTGGGAGCTTTATTTTTATGCAAAACTCCTAATTTAAAAGTTGACTCAAAACACACATGAATACATACAACTGTAGGCCACATATAGCCCTTAGGCTGCCGGCTTACTGCTGCAAGGTACTGTTTCTAAAAATATTAAGTGTCATACCATTCTCTGGGGAGAGGTGTACACACACACACACACACACACACGGAGAAATAGTTACCCTTCTTTAAATAAGTCCACATTTCATTCCACGTTTACAGGAATGTGTCTCACCCCGTAACTCTTCCCAACACTAACACAACACATGCAACCAAACTGGAAATGGAAAACTTCTTGCAGTGTTTTAGAGAATATGGCTTACCTAGCTCACCATTATTTCACAGACCTGTTTTAAGGTATGCTGTCCTTTCCACTGAAGAATATTGACAAATAACTTGAATGATTGAAATACTGTATTTCTTTTTTTAAAAAAGATTTTATTTGAGAGAGAGTGAGCATAAGACAGAACAAGAACAAGTGTAGGGGGTGGATGGAGAGGGAGAGAATCTCAAGCGGACTCCCCACTGAACACGGAGCCCAAAATGGGGCTCGATCCCATGACCCTGAGATCATGACCTGAGCTGAAATCAAGAGTCAGACACTTTAACTGACTGGGCTGCCCAGGCACTCCTGCAGCATAGATTTTATAATATACTGCCCAAACTAAGCTCTTGGTCTACATTCTACACCTGCCTTCCCCACACTTTCCATAAGATTAAGTAGTAAAAGTTACTGCTAGGAAATCTAAATCCTTTATGGCAATGCTATACAAATGTATATTCTCATCTAAGAGTCGTAAGAATTTTATTTTCATAGGAAAACATACTTACAAGCACCATCTTCATCATAGTTACTAAGATCGGCATGGACAGTTCTGCTGAATTCTAATACATTGTACCATTGATCTTTGTTCATAACACGATACTTTGATTGCTGTAGAAAATGATATGAATATTTTGAATACAGAACAAGCATTATTTATTAGGACCTGACTTCGATAAATCTAGTTATAACATTTTTTGTGATTTGGTCTTTCTTAAAACATGTATTTCTCTTTAAATTACTTGTGCTTCTAAGACAAATCCCAGGGACATTTGCGTGTTAACATTACCCAAGTTACGTTTCCTTTATCTTTCCTTCATTTTAGAGAAATAAAAGAGGCACCGCGTAAGGGTAAACCTCGTCTACTTAGGTACATACTTGTGGAACCACACTGCACTCAAGACCGACGGCCTTCGCGGTGCACACCGCCACCTCCCACGACGCCCCTTCCCCACTGAGTGTCGCTGCTCAGCCACATTCAGGAGGTGGCATCTTTGCAGGCAGTGCAAAGAGTACTGGCTTCGGTTCAAGCCCCACTTCTCCACTTACTTGGGTGACCCTGGGAGCATTACTTAACAACAGAGCGCATTCCTTCATCTGCTGAAGGAGGATAACACATAATTCAAAGCAGTGTTATAAAGGTTTAAAGAAACACTGTATCCTCCACATAACAAGTACTAAAAATATTTACTTCTCTCAGCTCCCTTTAGAGGGGAATATTTTTACACTCAGTCCTATTTATTTGTGCCCAAAACTACTATTAAGAGGAAAACTGATAACATCTATCGAAAATATCTACTATACTAGCCTTCATTACATCCACTTTTACGTTTAAAGATTTAAGTGTACATGAAACCCACTCAAGTCTTTTCCTTATCATTGCTTCTTTCTTTCTTTTTAAAGATTTTATCTATTTATTTGTCAGAGATAGAGCATAAGCAGGGAGAGAAGCAGAGGCAGAGGGAGAGGTAGGCTCTCCACTGTGCAAGGAACTGGATTCAGGACTCGATCCCAGAACCCCGGGACCATGACATGAGTCAAAGGGAGAAGCTTAACCAACTGAGCCACCCAGGCACCCTGTATCATTGCTTCTTATCAGAAGTTTTAAGCAAAATTACTCTGAGGAATTCGCTATGATAATCAGCTTTATGAAAAATCACTCTCAAAGCAAAAAGAAAAAGCATCTGTACTCTAGAAATGGTGAGAGCCTACTAAAAAAAAACCCTAAAATTGAAAAGGCACAAAAACAGAAAACCAAAGAAAGCAATGGAAAGAACAGTATCTCAGAACCACTGGGGGCTGTGGGTGCTATGTTACACTTTCTAAAAGAATACTTTGTCCATGAACTCAGCATATGTCCCTTATTCATCAGTACACCGAAGTACAGGATTACAGCCATTCTCCTATTTGTGAACATAAAGTATTTTAATTCTAATTATTTAGATTGAACGTAAGTGAAAAATAAAAGTTTTATTATTGCTACACCCAGTTCCCTTGTGTAGATTTCAGCCTAAGATATGTATTAAAGAAATCTGATTGGATTGCCTGGGTAGCTGAGTCGGTTAAGCGTCTGCCTTCCACTCACATCATGATCCCAGGGTCCTCGGATCAAGTCCCGCCTCGGGCTCCTTGCTCAGCAGGGAGCCTGCATCTCCTTCAGCCTGCTGCTCCCCATGCTTGTGCACTCTCTCTCTGACAAATAAATAAATAAAATCTTAAAAATAAAAAAGCTCCTTATTTAGAACCCTGATTTTGATTGATATTTGTATACCAGAATCAAATCTCTCCTGTCAAAATCCCAAGAAACTAATTCTGCATGAAGAACATCTTTGCTAAAATGCATTTCCTGAAGGTTACTTTTTTTTAGGGGAGGGATGCAGGGCTGGAATACAAGTATTTCATGTACAGAATGTAGTAACAAACACGACCTTGTGTCTAAAAATGACAACATATATGTATACACTTTAATGGAAACTTTTTACTAAAGCAGATTTTTTTAAAAGAACGGTATTTAAAAATCTGTTTGTTTTTCCCTCAATTAAAGGTATACTTTCAATCAAATTAAGCTTTAAAATCAAAATTAAAATTTAATATTCATTAGATTAATATTTTTTTTAAAAAAAAGTAAGAACATACATACCTCCAGGTACTGGTAAAATACTGAGAACAATGGCCATGTCCTTCCAAGCAGAAGAGCTAGCATAGACTTAGCGGTATCAATATCAAGGCTTCTCTGATCTTTATCCTAAAACATAAAGAAAAGTTCTCCTGAGTGTGGTTTCAAGATTAATAAAATGTTAAAATTACAAAACATGGAAATTCCACCTACCCTTGCAAAATCAAAGGCATATCTGTAGATATTCTTAAACGAAGAAATATCATTCAACTGTGAGCGCAAAAAGTCAAATTTGTTCTGTAACTTTTCTGTGCAGTCACACCTTAAATTAAAAAAGCCAAATACATTATATAATCCAAAAAATTAAATAAAAGTATCTTTAGAGGGTTAGGAGAAATGCCGTAAGAGAAAAGTGAGCGCATTCATGAAATTAATTTTAGGGTTAAAATTCTGATTCACAAATGTAGAATTACTAACAAACTTGTTGCCCTGTAACTACCAGTGGAATAAAAAAAAAAGAAAAAGGAAGAAAAGAGAAAATATGGCAATCAGTGAAAGTTCAGTTCAATGACTTTCCTTTAAAAAAAATACAACTCAATCAAAAACTCCAGTAAAATCACAAGTATCTTCTAAGAAGAGGTCTATTAAAATGCGCTTTCACCACTTGTGAGGTTAAAAAGATGGCAGAACAAGGGAAATGAATCACGTCTCTGTCACGTTTTACTGGAACGTTCTGAGGCACCAGCTTGGTGAAAAAAGAGATTAGCCATGAGTGGTTTTAAAATTTAGTCTGGGAATATAACAGAGAAAATTAACACATTCTATTAGTGCTTCAGTCATAAATTCAGATTCCTACATTTTTAGTGACAAAAGTCAACATAAATAGCGGCAGCACCTAACCCCAAATAAGGTACGTAGGCGGAAGAGTGCAAACAAGTTTCTAAGTTATTTCTAAAGATCAGACAAGAAGCATAAAAAGGCCAACAGAATGCTCAAAGATCTTCCCTGGCGTCCTGACTCACTGGGCTGGGACATGCTCCACTGCTGAGCAAGAAGCAACGCAGAGGCCTCCTTTCATGAATGGCTTACAATGCATCTCCTGGCAGCTCGAGTTGTAGCTCACCGACTCTGCCCGGGGGCTGCAGTCTTGCACTAGCTCACCAACCCTGCTTGGGGGCCGCTGCCCTGCCCTAGCTCACCGACCCTGCCCGGGGCCACAGCCCTGCCCTAGCACACAGTACTGCCTCTATCTGAAAGGCATTCCTGCCAACAGTTTCACAAAATACCACTCACTGACACCTAACTTGTATTTTGCCATGGCTGACAGATCATCGGACTCCCTTCTGTTAAATCAGTGTGGCATCTACTGTGACCCACGGTCTCCCACTCAAAACTGAGTTTTAGTACTCACCATGTAGCAGACATTTAGCATTCTCAGATTTAACAAAGACCTTCACTATTCTAAATCAACAGTGTGACATGTGACTCATAATTTTATTGAGGTGTAAATATTTTGGATACATTTCTAACGTTGATTAAACCTTGCATTCCTGGAATAAGCCAAACTGGATAATGTTACCTGTTTCATACACTGCTAGATTTTTTGGCTACATTCATAAAAGAGATGGGCTTGTCAATTTCATTCTTCCACACTCTTTACTAATTTTGATAACGAGCTCATAGCATAAGCCTCAGAAAGCCTAAACGACAATTATTGCCTTTTTTTTCCCTCTTTTCTGAAAAAGTGTACTGCATACCAGACCTAGCTTTTGTCCAAAATCAGCTGAAAAACCACCTGGGTCTTTTCACTGTGGGAAGGAATTTTTAACGACTCAATCCCCATTTTTAATGGTTATAGGATCATTCAGATTTTCTACTTCTTTTTGAATCAACTGATCATTGACATTGTGGTTTTTTTGACATTGTTTTTTGATAATGTATTTCACATATAATTTTATTTGCAGATGACTAAATTTATAACATTTTCTAATATGCATTACTACTTATTTTTGCTTTTTTTTTCTTAATCATCTTGTCAGAACTTCCTAATTTTCTCAATTGCAGCTTTGCTTTCTCTATTAATGTCTGAACATCTTTTTATCTCTTTTTCTTCAGGTCCATCCTTTCTCTAATTTCTTAAATTACATTAGTTCATTTGGATTGAAGGTTTCTTTCTCTTTTAAAGTAACAAGTAAGGCTACAGATTTCTCTTTTAAACTAACAAGGCTACAGATTTTCCTTTAAGTACAATTTTAGCTTCGGCCACAGTTCTGATGGATCTTACTGCTTTATCCACTTGTAAATAGTGGCTCAACAAGACGGTTTCAGAGGACTGGAAGGGTAAGAGTCTTACCAGGTTTAAGAAAGACTGAGAGGAGGGGGTTGGAGAAAATAAGTAAAGGTGATCCTCAAACAACACACATCTTAACGGTGCGGGTCCACTTATACATGGAATCTGTTTAAGAACATTTTCTTTCCTCCACTCCTCCAGTTGACTTTATCGCAAGACTACAGCATATAATACTTTCGACATAAAAAGTATGTGCTATTTGACTGCTTATGTTATGGGTGAGGCTTCCAATCAACTTCCAACAGCCAGTAGGCTATTAATCAATGAAGTTTTGGGGAAGTCAGAAGTCACACACGGATGTCTGCCTGTGCAGGAACTGCCACGCCCGCTAACAGTGATGAGGACTTCCCTCCCAGTCCTGCAGAGGTGGTGTTGGAGGCAGCTAGCTAAAACAGAATGTTTATGTAAGATCCAGAGTTTTAGAACATAATACTCAAAATTTCCAGGTTTCAATAAAAATTCCCCCACTGGAAAAAAAAAAAAAAATTCCCCCACTGTTCAAGGAATCAACTGTACAGACAAATGCTTCCAAAGAATTTGCTTCTAAAAGGGAGCAGAGAAAATTGACACTTTACTAGTGTTAGATGGAAGGGGACAGAAGGTTTGCTTTTCTTTCTTCTTTTTTTATTAGACAAACAACTTCTGCTTTCAGGAAGATGAAGTCAATGTATTTTTTCCCTATGTGTCCTGCTAATTCAACTAAAAGCCCTGGACGTTAGCTATACAGCTAGAAGAATCTGAAAGACTCTGAGTAACAACACAGTGGTGCGTTTCCTGGGTTTTCTTTTGCCTTATCTATCCCAGACCTGGAGATGAAGGAGTCAGCAAACCAGAATGTCAATGGGGTAGACAAAAACAAACAAAAAAACTCAACAAAAACCCGCTCTCCCTCCCGCAAAAATCAAGCAGCCGAGCAAGAAAGAAAACTTTTAGAAAAAACACTCTTCTTTACTCAACCACCACAGACAAAACTGGCTGCATGCCCACCTACATCAGCAGAGACTGGAGGAGGACCTCAACAGTTCACCCTTGCCAGGACGTGAGGAGGCACCCCTCCTCACCTCCCGCTCTACCACTGGAAGCCACAGAAAAGTGTGAACTTCCACTCCAGCAAGTAGTAAGGAGCAGTGCCCTGGGGTGGTGTCAGCAGAGGCCTCGTGGGGGCCTGCCAACAGCAGTGAGGAATTCCCTCCTCCTCCTGAGGTGGTGGTAGGGAAAGGTAGCTAAAATAGAAGGTTTAAATAAGATCCCGAGTTTCATAACATAATTCTCAGTATTTTCAGGTTCCAATAAAAAAAGCACTTGTCATACCAACGACCAAGATGTCAAGCAGAATGTAAAAAGAGAGCCAATATGTGCAGATACTGAAATGGCAAGATATGTTTAAAATGATTTGATGCAGATTTTTAAAGGAGCTATTATGAAACTGCTTCAATAAGCAATTAGGAGCAAAGTAAAACAAATGAAAAGATAGAAAGTCTCGGCGAAGAAACAAAGTCTAAGAAAAGAAATCTAACATAAAAAAGAATCAAACGGAAATTATTGAACTGCAAAATACAGGGCAGACTTAAACGTTAATGTATCAATAATTATATCAAATGTAAGGGGTCTACATGTGCCAATTAGAAGACAGAGATCCAAAGAGTGGATTAAAAAGACCCACAAAACCAAATGCCCCAATGATATGCTATCTAGAAGAAATAGATTTCAAATATGATATAGGCACATTGAAAGTAAAAGAATGAAAAGTGACACATCATAGAAACATTAATCAAAAGAAAGGACGGGTAGCTTTATTATCAGCTAATGTAGATTTCAGAGCAAAGAAAATGATCAGAGCAGAGAGGAACATTACGATAAAAACATCGATCCAGGGGCGCCTGGGTGGCCCAGTGGGTTAAGTATTGGCCTCTGGCTCAGGTCATGATCCCAGTTTTGGGATTGAGTCCCACTGTAGGGCTCCTTGCTCAGTTGAGAGCCTGCTTCTCCCTCTTCCTCTGCCTGCTGCTCCCCCTGCTTGTGCTGTCTCTTTCTCTCTGTCAAATAAATAAGTATAATCTTAAAACAAAAGTCGATTCCCCAAGAAGACGTAACAATTCTAAATGTGTGTGCACCAAGCAAAAGAACTGCAAAATATGTGAAGCAAAAACTTATAGAAAAGGAGAAATAAACAAATGTACAATTATTGTTAGAAATTTCAAAACTCCTCTGCCAGCAATAGGTAGAACTAGACACAACACTGGCAAACAAAGAATTCAACACCATTAACCAACGAGATCTAATGGACACTAATTGAACATGACACTGAATGACAATAAAATAAGTGTTCTTGTCAAGCGTCCACACCACATAAACCAAGAGAGTCCACAGCCTGAGCCATTAAGAAAACCCTGACAAATACAAAAGAAGTGAAATCACACGGTATGTTCTCTGACTACAATGAAACCGAACTAGAAATAGCAGGAAGATAACAGCAAAATCTCCGAACACTTAGAAACCAGACTCCTGAATAATCCATGGGTGAGAGCAAGTCTCAATGGAGACCAAAAAATATACTGAACTGAATGAACATAAGAACACAAGTCAAATTTCCTGAGACACAAAGAAGTACTGAGGGAGAAATTCATACAACTAAATGCAACTATTAGAAATGAGGGAACCAAAATGCCCTTCAACAGATGAGGGGATAAGGAAGATGTGGTCCATCTATACAATGGAATATTATGCCTCCATCAGAAAGGATGAATATCCAACTTTTGTATCAACATGGACAGGACTAGAAGAGATTATGCGGAGT
>CM052815.1:91827235-91848546 GCA_028533885.1 Nasua narica | reverse complement strand
CCTCTACATCTACCTACTTCGTAATTCAGTTTTAAATCTTGAGTATTTTTCACTTTCAGAGATTTAATTACGCATCTGAAATCTGATCGGACACAATTCTTTTTTCTTTAAATATAATGTACTTATTTTATGCTGAAATTACAATTCAAAATTCTAGCCTTAGAGAATCTAATTCTGAAGTTTAAGATCTGTTTCCCAATATGCTTAGTGATTTTTGATTGTTAATTAATGAAAACCGAACCTTTCAGTTTCAGAAATTGAGGCTTCTGCTTAAACTGTATTCCTACACAGAAGAATTGCTTCCACTAAACACAAGACTACTTACCTGGGACATTTGTAAAACAGATTTTTGACTTGTCATACCAATAATGAATTCCAGCTTTCATCTGCACGATGACAAATTTTTTTTACAAGAATTCTCTCGGGGATAAGCCCTTCACTGTATGTAGAATCAAGTGCAGGCAATCATATCTCCATCTACCAGGTAGGTATGATATCAATGACTTAATAAGAGAATTTTGATCTGATTCTAACCCTACTCAGGCCTTGCAATTTTGTCTCTTATTTGCTATATGGACCACAGGTTAATGGCCAGACCCTAGGTGACTAGGAATAGGTAGGTAACCTTAAGGTAAATGCTAGCTCCACAGAACCCTATGGTATTACCAGCTCTTGTCATTTCTGGCCTCTAATTATCTTCTTTAATTTATAGTCAAGTCCAGGCATGCTCTTTACAAGATGCTTTTATGTTTTACCCAGCATTTAAGTGTTTTACATGATAAATGATTTCTTCGCACATTTAGTCTGCCATATGGGCCAAAAAAGAAATCAAAATCTGGATAAGTTAACTGTCCAATTTGTCTAGGGCCTAGTTCCTATATATGAATGAGCATATATTTCATGCAGAAACAAGAAAAGTTTATTGTTACTATTCATTAAAAATGTATTATACACAATTTCATTAAGTGGCTTTTATCAGCACAAAAATTCTTCATTATGTGAAAAGTAAAGCTTTAAAGGCGTTGAAAATTTAGTTAACTTCTACCAGAGATCCATATACACAAGAAACAAAGTCTCTAATTACACACTCCTGTAATGGTGCTTGACAATTTGGCTGTCTTCAGCATCCCCGGAGTGATCAGCTGGTAAAGTTTGGGGGTACTACATTTTAGGGAGCCACTTACATCTACTACCTTCCTTATATGCCTATCTTAAGTAGATGCCTCATCTTCTAAATCTTTGTAGCTTTCTGAAGAAGTGCTTTTCATCTATCTTTTAGTAATGTGACTCACATTTTCTCACAAAATCTCATTCAGAATCATAACACACTTGAGACTCAGGAAGGCAAACATGACGGAGGCTGCTTCCCTATGTTCAGAAGTTCCTCCTCTTACTGCCACCAGAGTTTGAAATCATTCTTCAGGGCCTGGCATATCAAAGCATTCCAAAATTATTTGTTAAACAGAAGTATGAATACCAAAAAGAAGCCACAAAGTAAAAAAATAAAAAGAAGGCACAATGTATGTATTTATTTAATTATAAAAAGTTTCAAAATCCCTCCCTGGGGAAAGGTTAGCAGGGAAACTGTAGTTCCAACAAAACCATCAAGTGTTTAAGAGGTGACTTACAAGTTACCAAGGAGTTAAGAATCCAAGAAATCACAATCTTTTCCAAATACTTTACATCCCACAAGTACACAGAGCAACAATATTATTTAGGCTATGATCTCAGTAAGCTTAAGACAGAAAGTGAAGAACCAAGTTTCCAGTCAAACAGAGAGGGCATGACAGGGACAGGAACAGACAACTGGGAGGCCAAAGAAGAATACACGAGTTACACGATCCCAACAGTTCTTAGCTTGAGATGCTCCTTCTGAGGCAGGCGGCTTAAAAATCACCTGCACCCTGCTGTCTCTGTCCAAACCACTTCAGGCCACTCCTAACGGTCTACCTCAATCCCAGGCAGAGAGAATCTCACAGAACAACAAACAATCCATGTTCCCTTCTTGGAGAAGAGTGAGAGAGACAAGAGAACAAAGTTTCACTTTCAGTACCCACATCACAGAAACTGTGAAGGACCTGGCAAACCCGATGAGCATACCCAGTCACTAACACTTCACAAGTCTTACCGTTAACCTAGCTCAAGACAGTCTCCGAGATTAGAAATGTCCACGCCTTGGAACTTGGGAAGATTAGGAAGAACGTTTCCCTTGAAGTAAAAAGAAATGCATACTACACTAGTACATACATCACGGAAAGCACGAGAGTTTCTAAATGACAGCTACACAAACCCCAGATATTAGGTACCCTAGCACCATAGGATACCATTCCCCAAGGTGACTGTGGTTAGAATGAGTAGAAACGGGTTTAAATCTCAACATTAGGACTTAGACATTAATTTCCTGAGCATTGCTAAATATCTGATTAACGGGAGGCTTTTAAATTTCTGCTTCTTTAAAGACCTCCAAAATGAGAAGAAATCATCATTTATGTATTAGATCTATGAGAGAGTCTCTTCTTCAGAGAAGTCTCAGTAAGTATGCTGTGACACACTGACACACAACGGAAGAATTGTACTCACAAAGTTCTGTATCTAGAACTTTCTCTGAATAAGGTCTACTGACCAAAACACAACAGTACATCCCTGGGGTACTTGGAAGTGTGCAGAGGGGCATTTACAATTGTCACGGAGATCAGAGGAGAAGAAAGCTAATGGCAATTAGCAGTCGGACCCCAAATGCTAAACGAATGACAGTCACACACAACGCGCAGCACAGCACCCCGTCCACCTCCCTCTTCCATCCTCACCGAAAAGCCAGGTCAGGGCTCCCCCTTCCTGTGTCACCGAAACCCCGTCAAGCCGACGGCCGCCTGGAATCTCCACGGTCCCGGCTCGCCGCAGAGACCAGACGGTGGACAACATGTGCCGCAGGACGGGCAGCGCGGCTGCTGCCATCCCGGGATCGTAAGCGCGGACAATCTGCTCGGAGTTCTATGCTGGCGCTTTTCTCCTCCACCACTGCGTTCCACCCTTGCTTCAATCCCCGCCAGCCGGCAGGCGCGACCCGACCGACCGACCGAGGCTCTCTCGGGGGCCGCCAGGAAGCACCCCCGCAAACCCGCACGCACGGACGCAAGACCAGCAAGACAAGCCGGAGCCCCGCGCGGGCGCGTGCGCAGGAGCGGGGGGCGTGCGCGGAGGCATGCGCGGGAGCAGGAGCGTGCGCGTGCGCGTGCGCGGAGCAGAGCCGGTGCGTCGTCCGGGGCTGAGGCCGCGCTCAGCACGCTCTCGCGAGAGCCTGTGCCCAGCCGACCTGAACACAAGCGCCCCATGGCCAGCTCTCTGCCGGCTTCACGCTGCCTGGAGCTCGGGCTTGAGCTCCGTCCACGTTATCCCCACTATGTGCAATTCCAACCTATTCTGTCAGTTTTCTTTATGGACCTTTGGACGAGAACCAACCAGACTACTTCCTCGCACACACACACGTTTTCCCTTCCCAAGGCTCAGCTATGACTTCCTTTCAGAAGTAACATTTCCTGCGTCCTTCACCACTGAAACCCTCAACCCTGGGCTTCAAGGCCCAGTTCAAGCGCTCCCGTCGACGCAGCCTCAGTTAACCCGATCCGCGTCCGCCCGGACGGGGGAGGACAGCACCCGGGCCCTGGCCGCCGCCAGCTCGCTCCGCGGGGGCACAGCCAGCCTCGCGCCTCGGGGTGGTCACAGGTAAGCGGCGCAGCGCCCGACAGCGCACAGGTGTGCACCGGGCGGGTCTGCGGATCAAACCCCACCCGAGCGGCGGTCTGGCAGTTACTGAACAAGGATGGGCACTAGCCCGTGACATCCCTGGGAAGGAAGTGGCAACTGCGTCCTCCGATACCTGTGAAACGGCCACTCCAGTCTAATTCTACACCAACTCACGCCACAAATTCTTCCACGCAAAACAGAAAGGCAATTCATATACAGTCTGTGTGAATAAACAGCCTGAAAATAAATGAATGTACAGACGTATTCTATACAATGACAGATTTCAATCAATCACGGCTGTTATAGTCTCCTGTCCTTGAGCACAGTCTAGGTTTTAATTACCAGGCTGTTCTATTCCTAAACGGAGCCCTACTAAAGTTTTCTAAGGGTTAAAATAATTAATTTGAAACAACTGATAACTACATTAAGACAATTTAGGAACCATCACATAACTATGCCCAGGTTAAATCCTAGGAATATGAAAAATCTATGAAGGAAATCATAGATTTCCCCGAGTTTGTGAAGTTTTACATTCTATGACTATACGTATTAAATAAAACCAAGTATACCACCCAACGACAAAATAAAAAATTAAGACTTCTATAGGTTCTTTTGTTTGTCTTGCTTTCAATTTTAGTCTTTGCAAGTTTTTTACAAGAAAATTCAGGAAAGTAGTAAGACTTAGCTACCTGACAAGAGATACCTTGTACTTCACAAAGCAATCTAGATTGTGGGGAAAAAAGCAACTATTTTCCCAGTTAAGAGCACTTGCAGAATTTGAGCAGTGACAAGGCTTTTCAGCATAGAGTAAAGCAGAGGGGCAGGGGATAATAAATGAGTGAAACAGAAACCTCAAGGTTAATTTTAAGTGTTCAATAACCGCTTTTATGTTGTGTAGCTCATGAACTTTCTACAGAAAAGATGTGCTAATAAAAATTATATTCAAGGGTTAAGTCAATTTCTATTCTTGTACCCAAAGCCATATGCTATTCTAATTATTCGAAATGCTTTGTGTTGCCACACTTCTGTTATACAAAGACTCTATGTTATGTCAAGTTATGCAAAAACAAATAATGAGAACTTTTTGGTTTAAAAGTACATGAACACTTGTTAGCTGGGATGTTAAAAAAGCAATATACAAAAAAAATTCAACAGGAGCAACACAAAAAACTATTTATAGTGCCAAATAAAATGTCTTACAATCAATAAGCCAAGTTACAACTGATACAACTTTCAATAAAATAGATAAAAACTATATGAAAACTAGTTTATATTTTTTGCATACTTGTCTATATATTTTATCTTTTCTAAAAAGCTCATTGAAGGTTGGATATTTCCAAAGAATTTCAGAATGAACATCATTTTAATTTGGTATGTTATGACACCTTAGATGAATGACAGAATTCAAGCCTGGTTGTAAATACTATGATTCAAAATGTTAATAATAGCCCTCCTCTTTTATAAAGAATGCTAACACATATACAGAAAGATAATGCAACAGGAAGTACAGGATGCTAGACTGGTAATCTGGAAATTTAAATTCTAGGTCCTAGCTGGGCCACTAAATAGCTACATAAACCTTGGCAAATATTTTGTTCATCTCTCCAAGTTTGACTCCTTATGTCACCTATAAGTAATTGAAATGACAGGGTTGATTTTATGTTCTACTCTTGAAATTATAATTTGGCTCATATAAGCAAAGGTTTTTACCTAAATATAAGAAATATCTACATGTTAATACTGGTTAAAAAGGACAACCACAAAGCATGTAATGCTGAAAATTCAAATATAAAAATTCAAGTTCCGTTTGAACAGATACACAAAAAATAACTGAGGTATTCTGAAATTTAAGGACATGCAAATCAGTAATAATGAATAGTTAAATTGTTAATAAAAGCATAACCACAACAGGAAACCACATGGCTAATTAACCCCCAGTTTTTGGCTCAAAAGTATTATAAATTAATGCTTCCGCTATTTTAGAATGTTGGTAATTAGTAACATCCTGCATGAACATTAGGAACATGACATATTTTAAAAATAACACATAATTACTAACGGTTTCTGAAACTAACCACACTTTACTCTGTAAGGTCAAAAATCACGATTTTTATACAGAAGCAATTCTGAAACTTCATGAAAAGAGTTCAGAATGAACTCATGCAGAGCTCCAGCGTCTGAAAGTGAGTAACTGGAACGCGGCTGGGGCTGCAGGGGAGCCTCACAACCTTTCTATTTTTCTTTTTGTCATTTTAATTTGGCAAAAAGAAATAATAAAAGTGCCATGTAACTTCATCTTCACATATCTTTTCAAAATCAAGCATCAAATTGCAGAGAAGAAGCCCCAGAGCTTAGGACTGCCCCAAGAACAGACTCCTTACAAGCAGAACTCTGTATTCAGAGAAGGAAATCCCTTATTGCTCAATCGGGACGTAAATAACTTTGATCACAGACCTCTCATTCACCCACCAAGAGTCAATGATTTTAGTAAGACTGTACTGAGGTTCTCAGAGAATATGAAAAATGTGGTAACTGTTCATTTTGTCAAGACCACGATATAAATTCTGTCACTCCCTGGTTGTTACACATCAAACCAATTTGAATCTTTTAAGGTGAAACCTTACTCCTAAAAGTTATGAAGCACAAAATATCAATTAAGATCTTCAAATAGGCCATCAAATTTTTTTTTAAAAAAATGTCTTACTGTAATGAAGTCATCCCCTTTAACCATTCTTCCTTGGTAAAAAATCCCATGCTTTCAGCCTCCAATTTCCACGCTAAAACTAACATAATAATCTGGAAAGAACAGAACATAAAGGATAGGGGAAAAGTCAGCACAGAGATAATCACGTCTGTATTTATCATGGAGAGCATTTTTATACAATTATTTCCATCCTTCAACTATTAAAGAGTACAACCTCTGGAATTATTAATTCCAAAGAAATTTAGATGGGCCAATTTCTTAAAAGTTTCTGAAGGTAGAATCTCTCTCACTCTATTACAAATGACATTTGTATCACGAAAGGGAATACATGCCCAACTTAAATTGATTAAAAATACTAAAAATGACAATCTACAGCATTAAACATGAAGAAACAAAACCTTGATATTAAGATTAAAGTGTCCCGAATTTTAGAAATTTACAAATACGCTATTATACCCCACTTGTATTCCATTCTACTTAGAAATAAAACATACATTTTCAGGTTCAACACCAATGTCTTCACAAAATTTTTCCATTCCTTCTGGCCCTACAACTTCATCAGGACCTTCAAAGACAAAAATAATTTATATATTTTATTGTTATAATTTCGTATCAACATAAAACATAAGCCATTGTACTAAAGGCATCTATGAATACACCATAACATTTTTTGTAAATAACAAAATTTGAATTTTGACAGATGTTTGAAAAATGTAAAATTTTTGAAATATTCTTTAAATACACTACAAAATGAAATTAAGGGGAAAAAATGAAGTAGAATTAGTATCATTTATTTGTACAGTAACTTGAACCTATCCATTAAAAAAAAAAAAAACCTTTACTGAGAATCTTCTCTAAAGAAAATTTTTGGCAATGCATAAATATAAAGAACCATAAAAAATTTTACTAGAACGTGTAGGACCAGCCCACAATTCAAGACAGTAAACAGAGAATACCTGTTTTCTTAACAAAAACATAAGGTCATTTATTACCTTTTGAAATACAACCGAATAAAATTTAATACTATAAGAAGATACACATATTTTGAAAATATTAACTTAGGAAAATACTACTTTCCTTATCATCTTGGTTTTAAATAGACAGCAGAGCATTACTTATGCCACTTTAATAAAGAAAAGTTTAATCCCTCAATTAACTTATGTCTATCACTTGTCCACAAATGATACTTAGCTTGTTTCTTATTTTTCTCCCTTAGTAGCACTAAATATAAATCAATACACCAATTCTCCTATTTCTTTATGTTATCGGATTCCAAAAAGATAGTGATTACATCATTATGAAGTCTCTTTTGTAACTCGCTAAGATTACCACAAATCTGTGACAACATGAATGGACCCAGAGAGCATTATGCTATGTGAAACAAGTCAGAGAACGGGTAGATAACATATGATGTAACTTATTTGTGAAATCTACAAATAACAAAAAACCTAGAACTCATAAATACAGAGAACAGACTGGTGGTTGCCAGAGGGAGGGATGGGGGTGGGAAAAATGGGTGAAGGTACTCGAAAGGTACAAACTTCTAGTTCTAAAACGGATCAGTCCTGGGATGTAATGTATAGCATGAGGACTAACTACAGTTAATCACAATATACTGAGGGGCGCCTGGGTGGCTCAGTGGGTTAAAGCCTCTGCCTTCAGCTCAGGTCATGATCTCAGGGTCCTGGGATCCAGCCCCACATCGGGCTCTCTGCTCAGCAGGGAGCCTGCTTCCTCCTCTCTGTCTGCCTCTCTGCCTACTTGTGATCTCTCTCTGTCAAATAAATAAATAAAATCTTTAAAAAAAATAATATATTGAAACTTGCTGAGAGTAGATCTTAAAAGTTCTCATTACCAAGAAAAAGAATTTGCCACTACGTATGGTGATCATTTTGCAATATATACATATGTTGAAGTATGTTGTACATCTGAAACTAATATATCTCAAAAAAGACTGAAAACAGTTATTTAAAATAATTATGAAATATGATAGAAACATGTTATCACATCTGATTTTTGAAAACATAGTCTTGAAATATTAAAGTGGCCAAATAACCCGTCTTCCTTTCTTAAGGACTTATAAAAATCCTGCAGTTCTACTAGTCACGGACTGGCCCATGGCTACTCCATGATGGTGGCACTGTACACCGTCATCGTTAGTTCACAGGTATAACATGAAGCCAACGCACAATGGTTTTTTTCTTCACAGAAGAGTAGAGCCATCCAGTATGTGGGCCAATACGTTCTTGCTGTTTCAGATGAGATCCAGGCTGCTAAGATGATGTTAAAACACAGTCTGAAACCAAAACCCTTAATTTTCTGGTTTAAATAAGTACTGCAGTTATTTATGCAGTGAGCTGTTAAAAGGTGAGAGGGGTGGTAATTACAGGACAGTTTCACTTCCAAATATATATTTGGAGGATTTTTTTATGAGAATGTGTTAATTATGTAATTTTAAAAGCATACACACACAATAAAGCTGTTAAAAATATAACTGAATCCTTATATATTGTTTGGTGGAAGTAAAAATTAGATAAAAAATTTAATATGACAAAAATGTATTATAAATTTTTCCTATAAAAAAGAAAATTGGGGGCGCCTGAGTGGCTTAGTTGGTTAAGCGACGGCCTTCGGCTCAGGTCATGATCCCGGAGTTCTGGGATTGAGTCCCACATCGGGCTCCCGGCTCTGCGAGGAGTCTGCTTCTCCCTCTGACCTTCTCCCCTCTCATGCTCTCTCTCACTGTCTCTATCTTAAATAAAAAAAAAAAAAAAAAAAAAGAAAATTGACTTGCCCTCAAAGCTGCCATCATTAACAATCAGAAGAGAGCGCTCAAGAGTTGTGTCAGGAAGTATCAGTTACTACGGTAAAATACAGCCTCCCTAGCAACTGCGGGAGAAGTCGTTAACATTTGATAAGAATCAAATTAAATTTTTTTATAGGGAGATATATAAGACATACACAAGACCTTTCTGTAAATGTTAAGTGACTTTCCCAAAGCAATGCAAATAATTACAAATCTAACTCTAAAACAAGGTCAATACCAATGTTCTTTTCCTGAACTGCATAATGTTAGTTCTACTTACAATAAATCTACTCTGCAGCTGAATTTAACTCTTTCAGGCAAAAAAAAAAAAAAGAAGTTTCCACTCAATTTAAGAAGCTATAGGGATGATTTAGTCATTCTACCAGCGGGGAGAACTTTATTAGAAGTTAGCAATTCTATCCTGTTTTTTGGGTTCCTTGTAACACTCAAGATGAGAGGTCTTTTGAAAGAGCAAAATCATCAGGCTTAATACACCTCACCTATGATGTATTAACAAAATTAGTGGTAAAATATTTTTTTAAAAAAAAAAAATCAGTTTTCTTTTTTTTATATAGCCATAAAATGTTCCCAGGATTATCTGCATTGTCTAAAACCATGCCAGCCACAGCAGACGCTCAGGGAAAAAAACTGTGCTCAATGAATGACACAGCACCTTCAACATGAGCCACACAGGAGCTATGCTGTTAATCCTGGGACAGAACTGTCAGAATCTACAACCAGTAAATCTAATGCTGTAATGCTATTACCGTGTTAATAAGAGCTCACATTTACTGAGTTCTGACTACATTCCACGTACTGCACGAAGTACTTTACAGGTATTATTCTCAGTAGGCAAAATGACTGTCTCCATTTTAATAAGGGATAGCCCCATTTTAAGACAGAACAGTGACTATTTATTTGGTAAATGACCAGTTCTTCCTTGTTAGTTAGGTGTCTGCCCAAAGTAATGTCTAGCGATGCCTTCTCTCATCACCCTACTTGAAAGTCCAGCCAAACTTTCTACTTTCTATCCCTATACCCTGCCATATTTTTACTTTTACAATGCTCCACGAACTGGAGGTGTCTTGCCTCCTTAGCTATTTACTGTCTTTCCCACTAGAAAGCAAGTCCCTTGAGGGCAGGGATCTTGTCTAACTTGTTCACTACGACATCCCTGGCACTTACCAGTGCCTGACACACAGCGAATGCTCAATAAATATTTACTGAATGAATCATTCAATAAATGACATAACATAAACTACCCTCAAGTGCATTTACTAATTATTTTTGTATAAGGAAAAGTAGTTGCCATGTACATATTTTAAAAAGGAAATTATACGATTGTAATAAAAACAATAGGCTCTGTAATCAGAATGATCAAACGGAATCCTGGCTTTTGTCACAGTAAGATTTTAGGCAAAATACTCAACCTAAACCTTGGCTTTCTCGTCTATAAAAAGGAATAACACCACCTACTTAACAGAATGATTTTAAGGAAACATTATATAATTAAGCACGATTTTTGAAATAAAGACAGCAACTATTAGGCTGACTACTACAAAACTGCTAGTATCAGAAAGAAATGTTGAGCTAATTAGAATATTATGCTACCCATGAAAGTCCCAAGGAGAGGAAATACAAATAAGCGTGAAAGAAAAAAAAGAAATTAACTAAATTGTGGTATCTCTTTATAAGTGAAATAAGATGAGTGAGACCTTTTGATTCTATATCATGAATTCCAATAAAACCGGCATTTTGAATAATGGGTCAACATTTAAATGGAGGTCAGTAAGAAATGAATTCCCTTCATTTAATTTGGGTTAGACATTGTCTTGGGAGGCCAGTAATAGCAGTTTTTCTGGTCTAGAAAGAATCAGTTCTGTTACTAAATAATTTTTAAATTATACTTTGGGGATCCCTCAGCTGGTTCAACAGTGAAGTTGCTGTCCCCCATCAATAGTCTTACTTTCCATAGTCAGCTTCAACTTCATCTTAAGTTCACAGTACTTTAGGCCTTTACTTTAGGCCTTAACTGATCAGCACTAAATATGAGCATGATGGCATATACACTGTTTTATTTTAAATGCTGAGAATGACAGCAATAAAAGGAGGGAGAAGCTATAAAACCATTAATTCCATAAGATCGAAACTATTCTGAGGAAAAAAAAAGTTTTCACATATGCTTATGAAGGAGTTACTAATAAACGGGAAACAAGTATTCTTTTTCGTACCTGTGTTTAATGGCGACGTCTCCTCCCTGGCTCTTTCACCCCCAGGCTACAGCCCCACCCCAGGCCCAGAGCTTCCAGCACTTAAAGGCTTTCGCTTCAGTTAGCTCCTTCCGGAGGCCCTTCCCTGACACTCCCAAGGCCAGCAGACATGGGCTTCCTCTGAACTACTGCAGGACACCTTTCTAATGCAGCATTTATCACACTGTATTAGTATCGGTCTGTTTCCTTTCGGATTTATTACCGCATTTCTAGTAGAACTGAAGGCTAACCAGCAATGATGAAGAGGCAAATGTGTTGGGTAATGACAGATCTGAATCTTGGATTTTTTTGTACTATAGATCCCCCAAAGTTTCAGAAAATGTCAGTTTGGGTTCAGAAAATTTTCAGGATGGAAAAGAAAAGACCTATATAAAGCATAAAATGTTTTACTACACACTTTGTGTTTTCCAGGATATTAAGTTTACTTTAGCTAATGAACATAAACCAATAAATATATCTCTTTACAAACTGTATCAATAGTAAATGAGTTTCACCCCTCCCACTATATACTGAATTACATATTTAAAGAAATATCATGCTGACATGGCACCAAATTCTCAGTCTACCCATAATCCTCAGTCTTGACCCTCATCCCAGGACACGGCACTAACACAAAGCAGGCCTGCAATAAATGATTTGTTAAACGAATGAACCAAAAAAATTGTTAAAGCATGTGACTGTTATCTTCTTATATTAATTTCATTACCTGCATACTCATAAAACCAAGCCAGGCACTTCTTGCTTGAAAAATGTTCCTCTCCACTTATTAGTCTAGCAGGGGGTTGGGATCTGCAATAGCTTAGAAAACACACAAATGCCTAAGAATTTTATCAAGTCTCAACTTTCAGTGAAATGCTAAGTTCAATATGAACTACTTCAATTCAAAGTAAACAAAGTACTTTTTTTTTACAGTTGGTATTATAGGAAAAAAAATCGGAGTTGTTTAGTATTTGCAATTTGAAACAGTAGAGTATACGTAAAATTTTCTTGCTAACAAAACCCAAATACTAGTTTGCTATCAAAATCCAGAAATATCAGCTAAAATCATTTCCCCAGATTTCAAATGACCACATGGAAGCTCAACCTAATGGTCTCAAGACAAGACTAGTAGTTGGCAAAGTATTAATCTTCAAAGCAATTCTTCTGCTGAGTTTTATGGAAATTAGATTTGGGTCTAATACACGTACATTTGAAAAAAATCTTGTAAAATATATTTTGATACTTAAGGAATCAATATTTAAAAAATAAAAGGTTAACAATTGTTTATCATCTGCCAAACTTAAATAGATATTTAAAGAAAGAAGATGATTTAGGACCCAAGAGTATAATTAAATTCCACAGATTAAAAACAAAGGTAACTGTAAGTATGAAAATAACCATACGAATAATTGGGCCAAAGCCATTTAATCCCAAAGCCTCTCTCTTCCACAAAGTCATTAAAGGTTGGGAAGTTCATAAATGGCCTTTAGGATTTAACGAACTTCAAGGAGCTCAGAGTTACACCACCACAATGACCTAGAAAGGCTACAAGTCTCGCTACTGGGTAATGTCATAAATAAGGGTACCATATTTAATATTTTAAATTGATAGAGCAAAGTATCACCTGAGTTTTAATAACGCTGACTGCTTGGCTATTTTAATGTGCTTCATTTAAATCATTTTGATATGTTATGCACTTAAAATGGCTACAAGTTAGAGTAATAAGAAACCAATATGTTTCTTAAACTATGAGCTGGTGGAGTAGTGCTTACACATTCTAGTGTGAGCTACCTAGATGTGTAAGAAAACCTTATCATCTTTCACACTAATAGTCCCCAAATATCCTTAGTGATAAAGTAAAAAATTCCATCAACTAGAAAGGTAAGATGCAGACTAAGTAAGTTGGCTCCCTCACTTCTGAAGCAGCTCTCTCTGTAAGGAGAGCTCTGTCATTACCTGTCTATAATGCTGACTACAGTCCTCCGTTAATGGTAGCATCTGAAGTTGTTACATCAAGTGCCAACCAGAGATACAAACACCCAGTGAGGTTTAGAAAAGAGCCACTTCTCGCACCTAAATTGTAATGATTTTGTGCAGCACACAACGTTGCTGTGATGCCTCGTGACATGCTACAGCGGGATCAAAGAGCTCTAATTACAGCTGTGCTCTATCTTTTTTTTCTCCAAGAGGATACTGAGCAAAATAAGTCCCAATTTATTAATATTGATGCCGAGAGCTAACAGCATTTTGAATGCTAGAAAACAAAACCGCAAGCACGCCCTTTCAACTCTGCACGTAGGGACTTGGCGCAGGCGGAGGTACTATCCTTCCAGAAAAGGGGTTTCCTGCTGGGATTTTCCGGCTTAGACCCCTCCAAAGTCTCCATTTCGGGGCCAATTAGAGCACAGGGAGCTTTCCTTCCTACCCCCAGGCGGTTGTCAGGTCGACATTATCCAAGCTCCGCTCCCTTCCTCGCACGCAACAGAGATTCTAGAAGTGACCCTTCCGCCGACCTGGCCTCACTTGCAGGTCTGGACGAAAGTCGGGGCGGGGATGCAGGGAGCAGGGGGCGAGGGCGCAGCTGCCGCGCGCAGTCCCGTCTCCCCACCCTCCAGGACACGCGGAGCCAAAGGTGAGACGACTCCCGTAGCCCCTCCCGGGGCGCACACGCCGAGCACGAGGTGCAGTCGGGCGCAGAGCCTGGAGGGGTCCTCCGCCCAGCAGCCGGCTTTCTCGGCAGGGGCTCGCCTCCCCAGCCCGAGCCCCGCAGCCCCGGCCCGCCTGCTGCTCCTCTCGCAGCCCAGCAAAGGAGGGAAGACGGAAGGCGGGGGGGAGGGGGTGGGGGGAGGCGATACCTGGAGATTTTACACTTTTTGAGGCCTCCGTCTTCCGCCACTGCCGCTGCCACCCCAGGGGATTTTCTCTTCTTCTTCACCGGCATCTTCCGCCCTCCCCGGCAGGGCGGCCAGGGGAGCCGGGGCAGGGGGTCGCGGTCCGCCGGAGGCGCCTCAGTGCTGGCAGCCGGCTCCCAAATACAGCAGCAAGCGGAGGAGCAGAGCCGCCAGCCCGCGGCAGAGCGGCCCAGTCCGGCCGCAGCCCGCGCCCGGGTCTCCGCCCGGTCCTCCTCTGCTCGCGGCCGGGGGCACTCCTCACCGGTGGACGCTGCAGCTCGCTCGCACCGGGAAGAGAGAACGCGGACAACGCGGCACCACCACCACTCACACACTCCCGGAGCGAGAGGCTCGCTTTGACCCGGATGCGGACCGCCCCGGGCCGGAAGTGACGCCAGCGCGGCGCTAGCCGCCGGCAGGGGCGTGGCCGTGCGTGGCGGGGGTGCGGTGCCGCGCGGGGGATTAGCGGGGTGGTGTGGCTGCGCAGGCCCAGCGGTCTCCATCGGTAGCTCGCGGGCTCCGGCCTTTGTAGTAGGGCCGCTCCCGGTCCCTCGTGCTGTGGGGGAACCCCTAATCCTCTGCGGCCCAGAGCGAGCAGGTGGAGCAGGCCGCGGGGCACCAGCCTCCGGGGGCGGCCTGGAGCCCCAGCTGTGGCTCTCCCGGCGCGCGCCGAGCTCGCCGTCCAGGTGAGGGGCACGCGGTGGCCGCTGACCTAGCGAGGAGGGCCCCTCGCAGACTCCCCCACCGCCGCTGCAGCGGAGCAAAGCTGGTGCGCTTAGCCTACGTGCGGTCCGAGCTGCAGGTGCACCCCGGCTGTGCGGCAGGGTAGCGGGCGACTCTGGGGCCGACGTTCACCCCGGGGGCTGCAGCTCCGGACGCGGTGCCTCCTCCGCCCACCCGCCAGCTCGGGGCACCCCGTGTCCTTAGTGCGGTGTGGACGGACCCGGCGCGCAGTACGCTTTCTCTGCCCACGAGTTGGGCTTTTTCCTCTGCTGAGATTCCCCGGAGCAGTGTGATCATGCACTAGTGTAACCTGTCTTATTTCTCTTAGTCTGGTGCCTTCAGGATCCATCCACGTTGTCCCAAGCGGTAGGATTTCTCTCTCTTTCTCTCTCTCTCTCTCTCTCTCTCTCTGGGGGTGGGGAGGGCTGAGTAATACTGTGTTGTGATACACACAGATAGATCTCACACAACTTCTTCACCCACTCATATACGGATGGACGTTCAGGTTGTTTCCCCAGGTCTGGGCCACGGGGGTGCAGAGAGCTTTCCGGGTTGATGTTTCTGTTACCTTCGACCCTAGAACGACACAGGTTTGAATCGTGGAGCTCCGCTTACTCGCAGATTTCTGTTTCAGTTCTGTAAGTGTGCTTCCGTTGGGATTTTCTTCATAACTTTTTTCTCTGACTTTATTGCAAATACAGTGGATAATACGTTTGACCCATGACAGCTGTATTCATCAACTATCTATGGGCTGGGTTAAGGTCATTAGCTGTTGGCAGTAACGTTTCCTGGGAGTCAAAACTTTTCAGCTAAGTATGGGAGTGTCGGTGCTTCTAATGCCCCTGTTGGTGCTTCTAATGAATGCCCTTGCCCATGGCAAGGGGCACCTGTATTCCTACAAGTAGAGTTGCTGGGTCGTATGGTAGTTCTATTTTTTAGTTTTTTGAGGATCCTCTATACTCTTTTCGCGAACAACTGCACCACTTTGCATTCCCACCAACAGTGCACAGGGGTTCCCTTTCCTCCATGCATGCCAGCACTTGCTGTCTCCTCTTTCTGACAAAGGCCGTTCTAACACACATGGGGGAATAACGCATTGTGGTTTTAATACGCACGTCCCTAAAGACGGGTGATATCAAACATCTTTTCATGTATCTGTTGGCCTTTCATATATGTTTGGAGAAATGTCTATTCAGTCCTTTGTCCGTTTTTTAATTGGGTTATTTGTTTCCTTGCTGTTTGTTGAGTTGTATGAGTTCTTTATATGTTTTGGATATTAACCCCTTATCAGGCCTATGGTTTTCAGTTTTTATCCCCATTCCGTAGATTGTCCTTTCCCTTTATTTTGCTGTGCATAAGCTTTTTAGTGTGATATACTCCCACTTATTTTTTATTTTGTTGCTTATGTTTTCAGTCTTACAGCCAAATGCCATCATGAAGACCATGTCAGGGGGTTTAATTCCTGTTTCCTTCTATGAGTTTCATGACTTCAGGTCTTACACTTAAGTCGTTCATTAACTTTGAGTTAATTTTTGTGAGTGGTGTACATTCAGGGTCCAGTTTCATTCTTTTCCATGTGAATATCTAGTTATCCCAGCACTATTTATTGAAGAGACTGTCTTTTCTCCATTGAGTATTCTTTAAAGAAGAACTCTTACACAGCAGCTACAGCTGCTTCTTCCCAGACCCAAGGAAGAAGAACTCACCACACCTGGACTTTTGACTGGATAGGATCTCACTTGCATCTGTGGAATTCTCTGGGAAAAAAAAAAAAAAAAATGAAAGGGCGAGTCTATGTATGGTATTCACTCATTAAGTTTATTACTCACACAAAACTTAATGATCACTTAAACCAGGAATTGTGCTGGGTTTAGGGACATAAAAGACAGGAATGAGTCCTGCATTCATGAATCTTAACAGTCTTGGGGGGGGAACAACGTGGGGCACATTTGTGTTTAAGAGAATTTTAGGAATAAAGAATAGGGCCAATAATTGACCCTTATGAGTGATATTAAAGAGATGATGTTTTCCAGAGTCATGGGGACGGTTTTCTTCACTGTCTTCTTTGATCAGTACCCACTGCCCCCACCGTATCTCTTTGGTCAGTGTGGACCATTCCAGCTACTCACAGAAGGGGCATCACTGCCCGTGAGCCGTACATAAGCATCGAGGTATGTGGTTTTTATCTTTTCTGTTGCTAATACATGGACAATACATTAGTTTCCATCAAGAAGGCACCTGCCGGGGAGAAGCAAAATATGACACAGCACTGCGCTTGTTTTGTGTAGAATTTCTTTAATGAAGATAATGAGAAGGAAGGGGGGGCATGAAGCATTTACTGTAAGCAGAAACTCACATGTTCTGGTTTCAAATTCACAGGTGCTCAGTGACTTTAGGTAAGACATAATTTCCTTTATCCTTCATTTTATCCTACTGTAACATAGAAGGATATAGAAAAATACAACTAAATATCCATCTCTCCCAGCACCAGACACGTATTCATGCCAAATAGGGCAGTAAGCAAAAGGACTGAGCCACAACTCTGCCGTTGACTCAGCATCTTGATTACACACACACCCTTAGCTTTTGAAGGTTATAGAAGGAAGTGATGAAAAAGGTATTTTAAAACAGTTGCATCCGAATCAAGGCAGCCAAAAATGGCCCCCTGAAATGTGTTAATTTATATATTCCCTACACAGTTTATTTTTTCTAAACACCTCTTTAAAATAGGGCATTGGTACTTGCTAGAAAAAGAAGCAACACAAAAAGTAAATGATTTCTGGGGTGCCACATAGAATTTTGGTGCTGGATCTACATAAACACTCCCTTCTGTACGTTATCATTTATTTTCAAAACAACCTTACAGGCCAACATTGTATAAAATATTTCCATACACATAAAACAGAAAGAAAACTTGGAGGAGAACAGTGGAAATGAGATGCTAGAACATGACTTTTTTCACACAAGTCCACGATGACTCCTAGTGCTTGAGAGAGGCCCAGCAGCACAGAAGTATGGAACACATGCCGGGGGTCTCCCACATTCTGAAGTGGGGTGCTAGGGCACATCGCCTGCAGCCTGACTGTGGCCGTGGTTCCCTCCGGGACCCCAACATGGAGTAGCCACCATCTGGGGACACTGCCTCCCATTACGGTGGAGGGAGCAGAAAACATGAATCGCATGTTGGCTGTCCAAGGGCCTGCTTTGCAGCGACACATACCACTTCTGTTTCAGTCCTGTGGCGACACCTGAGTTCATCAAGACCTGAAGGTATAAGCCTGCAGAGAGAGGCACCAAATAAAAGGAAGTACAGTCTGCAACAATATGGAGTTAGAATGACATTTTATTCAGGATCCAGGGAAAAATGAGTTGACATAGTTTGGAAGGGACAGTAGGGAAAAGCAAACCTCCAGCCTCACAGAGACCCCCTCCAAGTCTGAGCCTCATGCAGCCCTGGAACCCTGTTCCTAGCCAAGATGACCTTCAACATGTAATTTTAAAGTAAAAAACCCAAACCAAAGCGTTCTTTGCATTTCCGATTTTGTAGTCCTAGTTTTCCTTGAGGCGATGACAAGGACTCTGACCCTGTATATGGTCACAAGCACACACATTTTTTCAAAATATTTTCTCTTCACAGGCTAAAAAACACAGGCAATTCTCAGACAACCTTGAGTGAGTTGTTGCACATCCTGTCTGCAGCCCAGTCTTCCATCCACACAGGTTCCGGGTAGAACCCACATGCAGGCCCAGCTACATGATCTGTGGGGCCCAAAGTGACCTGAAAACACAGAATCCCTTGTTCAGAACTCCCTGGATACTATGCTCTGTGAGAGCCGACCACTGAAACCTCTGAAGCACGAGGCCATGTGTGACCACAGGGACTGCCAGCCCGGGAGGTCAGAAGCAAGCCACGGCCCACGGTCATCCAGTGGACTTCCCAAGTCTGTGCATCTCAGGGAGCTACGTGCTCACGACCTCATTCTCTCCCCTCCCTGAGACGCGGCGAGGTCTTCCCACGGTCTTAGGCAGTGGGGAACCGCCACCACAGTCTCCTGCACCAGGCTTCGCTCTACCCTTCAGCGGGCCAGGTTCAGACAGCTTTGGAGGGAAGTCTGTCGTCTGGGGGATGCTGAAGCCACGAGACGGAAGAGGATGCCTGAGCCGTCGCACAGAAGATGGCGGCCAAGCGCCACAAGCAACTGTCAACTGAAGGGCAAACCAAATTCTCTTACGTTTGTTTAGCTACTGAAATTTTGAGGTGTTTGTAACGGTTGCTGCACCTCGAGTGTGTCCATCTGATGCACAGGGCAGTGTTACAGTGACATCCCACACCAGAATCTCATTGTCTTACAACACAGATGTAGTCCTTGTTTATGATACACCATCAAGAACAGTCTGCTCATCATAGCTAGCCACTCGGAGCTAGGCTGATCAAACCCCCAAGGTGACTACACCCCCTCGATTGCCACAGCGCTGGGCGAGACCCATGGTAAATCATACATTGGCTTTTACAGTTTCTGTGCCTATGGGATATGTCACTTCCACTTACATTTTAGACTATAGCAAGCCATGTGGCCATACCCATCTCCAAAGAGAGCAGAGACCCTACTGTTGCCTCCAAGGTGTAAATAAGTTGTCAGCGGAGGAGAGATGACTATTAAATCTAGTCCAAAGTTGCCTCAATGTCTTGTCTTTTCTAAGCTTTGTTGGAATACATTACACCAGAAGTGATTTGCAACACGTTGTCTGTTGAACCCTGGACCCATGTAATGCTTTTATCCGTTCGAAAAGGAAGGAATTTGATCAAAGGAAAACCATCTCATGTACTTAGCCAAGGAAAAAGCTTTCGGGACTTTCAAACATCTTTTTCCCATCTAGGAACTGCTATGCAGCTCAAATTAGTAGGAATGACTGACACATTTTTTTGTTTTGAACAGCTACGAGATACTTTTTGGATATATATATTGCCACATTCTTAAAACTTTGGATGACAACATCCAATTCGGCACCTGTATCCTCTGCTACTGCTTTTTAACCTTCCTGGAATCCATCTTCTAAAAAAATCAAGACATTTTCAGATCTGGAAGTAAAAAAAAAGAGCAAAGCACTGCAGTCCCACTATGTTCCAAGAAAGGGGAAATCCAGACATAGTTGGCAAAGGAGAGCAAGGACTCTGGTGTGAATACAGATGCGCGTGCATTGGAAGAAGGGCACTGCCAGACAGAAACTCACAATTTGCTCAGAGCACGTAGGCAGCAGACAGGAAGCCGCAGATCGGAAGGCTGCTGAGCTGGAGAGCCCTAGTGTGCCTGGCTAACCGATCGGTCACACTGTCCCCAGTGAGAAGTAGAAGGTAGACCATGAGCCTCGTGAGACCCTAACCCTCTGGGAAGGAAACGGAGGCAGAGTGGTACGTGCTAGATACAAGTTATCTGCCCTTAGCAAGGTCTTCTAACAGAGGGGGGAGCTCAGAGGAGAATTGGTTGGTGTCTGGAAGAGGTAGACAGAACCAAGGAATTCTACATGTCAGGGTCCTTTTAGAGTTAGAAAAGCTGACTGCTCCTAGACCCTAGGTCTAGGTAATAACTTTTCCTAAAAATTTTAAGTGGCAAAAAGGCACTAAAAGGTCTCAGTTCAAAAAAAAAAAAAAGTGACACAATCTTTCCGCACAGATCAGATGAAAGGTTTTAACCATCCAAACAGTGTTTCGTGGAGCCTTCAGATAACCTCGTTTGTTGAGAGAAAGGGGCACATATATGAGGAAGCAGAGACGAATCATTCTTGAGAATTTTATATGGGAAAGAGCTGTGAGATTTACAATACGGGAACTAGAAGCACATGTATCAGAAAGCCAATTTTTAAGGTAATTATATTGGTAAAGAAACCACGTGCACCGATTTAAATCTGTCCTGAGTTACCCTCTTGAGTAATTGATGCCACCAATCTTCTGATGATCTATTCTCATAGCAACAGGCTGTGATGTCAGAGGTTATCTTATCACAGAAGTTATCCCAGAAAAGATGCTGAGCTGCAAAGCAGAAAGCTGCCGCTTAATTGCGTGTTCCTCAACGATCACTTCACGTAAATAAAAACGGGAGTATACTAACACTTCACGTGCACACTTTTATTAATAGTTGCCATGGCATGAAGAAGCTTTCCTTTCGCACTTTATATCAGTGGTTATGTATTTTTTT
>CM052815.1:91792974-91826735 GCA_028533885.1 Nasua narica | reverse complement strand
GGATTGCTGAAGAAGTTGTCCCATTTCCAGTCCGGGCTTTCATAAGGAAACCTGAGGGTGATATGCGGAAGAATGGCCTCAGGCATGGCAGGGCTTCCTACATGCAGGAAAGACTTATTGTAAAACCTCTTCCTCTCCTGTTTGTCCATTTCTGAACGTCCAGCAGAGTCTGCACACACAGCAAGCCTTGAGTGCATTTTTGTTCCATGATTGAGCCATTCACCGCATTCACCAGGAATCTGTAGTCTTGGATGTAATTTGATTCCCTTCAATAAACTTTGATTTTGAACTCAACATATGCAGGGCACTTTGCTAGGCTCCCCGGGTTTAGAAGACACTCTTCATGCACTGCTTTATGCCCTTGATGTGCATGGGCTCAACATTCACAGCAACCCTGTAGAGAGGGTTTGTCTTTATTTCCATTTTATGGCGAAAGAAAGAAGTAAGGCGCAAAGGTTCCATCCCGAGTGATAGCCATTCCACTGCTCTCGTTGGTGGTAGAATCCAGAATGGGAGTGTCTGCCTCTGCCTTCCTGAGCGACCCTCCAGTGGCCTGCGGTGACCTACACCACTCCACAACAAAATCAGGATGCACTGTTGTAAATGGTGCTGTAAGTTTAACGAGAGCGTAGTCCAGTTGGAACACGATGAGGAAGGGTTTGGATTGCTGAAAATGTGTCTTGGGTTGGGTACTGAAAATTGAAGTGATAACTTTTTTAAGATTTTATTTATTTATTAGTAAGAGCACAAGAATGGAGTGAAGGGCAGAGGGAGAAGCAGACTCCATGCTGAACAAGAGCTTGATGTGGGGCTCGATGCCAGGACCCTGGGATCATGACCTGGGCCCAAGCAGACTTCACCAACACTTCAGGTGCCCTGCACCTGAAGCATTAACTCCTTCAGGTTATATTGCTGTTGCTGCTAGAGCCCAGCAATATATTTTCTTTTTGGTCATACACCACACTACAGGCTTCCAGTTATGTTTGAAATGTTTTGTTGTGTCTTACACTGTACCGTAGATGTCTGACAGTCAGCGGGATTTAATAAGTTAATAAATATCGAGTACTTAGAATGGGCCTGGCACTGTACGGCGTGCTTGGAATAAAGCCACGAACACAGCAGAATTTGTCTTTAAGGAGCAGAATTCCAGTGCACGCAGACACATAAATGTGACATAATTTGGGGCATTGGTAAGTGCGGTTAAGATCAAAATAGAAGGGCGCCTGGGCGGCTCAGTCGGTTAAGTGTCTGCCTTCGGCTCAGGTCATGATCCAAGGGTCCTAGTCCCTCTGGGGCTCCCTGCTCATTGAGGAGTCTGCTTCTCCCTCTCCCTCTGCTGCTCCCCCTGTTTGTGCTCTCTCTCTCATAAATAAAAATCTTAGGGAAAAAAAAGATCAGAATAGAGTAATGTTAAAGTACTGGTGGGGGGTGGGATGGGGAAGTGCATTAAAATGGAGGGGGAGGGCTACCTGTCTGGACTAGTGAGTTTTGAAGTGAGATTTGGACGATAAGCTGTAGGCGGACAGGAGATTTAGAGGAAGCATGTTCTAAGCAAAAGATAAGTACCAAGGCCTTGAGCTCTCTTGACAGAGCCAGCCAGGCACCCTTCCTCATTTTTCAAAAAACCTGTTTTCGCTTGTGTGCTGTGCAAATATAGGCAGCAGGTTGTGGTAGGCTGATGCCTGATGGATCCCAGTAGGTGAGAGAATTATCTCGGAGCCTCAAAAAAGAAAATGTGTGTACTTTGAATTAAGAGGTATCAAAATTTTGTCAGTGAAGGGAAAATTGTAGTTGCCACTGCTAGGGAAACTGGCAGGAAAGGCAGCTAGGAGAGCCGGTTCTGTTTTCCTTTTCTTGGGAACGAGGAGCCCCTGCAGCCTACTGATGCTTGCTTAGGACAAAGCTCATCATCCTGACCGATGGCCAGGGAGCCTTGGCCAGTGACTGTGGGTTCTGTTTTCAAAGTTTGATAATAAGTTTTATCAGAATTCTCTTTCTTCAGATAGATGGGAGAAAGAGAGTACAGGGGTATGTACAATTTAACGGCTAAAAAGTGAATTTTTCTAATCTACCTATCTGTAGCTTGTTTTTCTCGCTTGTATTTGGAATAAAATGATCATATGGCAATAGAATTTTAATGTATGCAAATGGTAGTTTGTGAAATGCAGCAATACCGAGTAAATGCCAGTTCCTTTTTTGTGCCTAGAAAATATAATGATTAGGGTAAAAGAAAAGTAGCATGAGATCTCACTCATCTGTAAGGGGTTTTCATGCATAGCACTGAACTTGTTTGAAAGCTTTCTAATACATGTACTTCTCTTGCTGGTAAAAGAAATGAGAGCACCTGTGAAAATGCGTATATAATGCAAAAACTTCTTTTGGGTAATACACTTTTCAGCTAATGGACTAATTACTGTGAACTGACCTATTTTAAACATGGCTGCTTTAGTGAATTCCAATTTAGCTCATCCAGTTCCGACTTTAATCTAGTTATACAACTTAAATGAAAAAGTCTGATGCACAAATACTTTAAGGAAAAATTTTTGATTCAGATGAAGATAAACCTAGGAGATAGACAACTTAAGTCTGCTTTATGACTTAAAGCAGAGTTTGAGTTTATGACTTAAAAATTACCTTTAAAATTTCTAGTTTCAGCTAAGAGGGTAATAAACTTCCTTGGTTGAGACCTTTTGGAATAGAGTGGAGACATACACTACTAGTCAGTGTGTACCTGGGGTGCACAACTTTGATCTGTAGTATTACTGAATCTGGTTAGAGTGGAGTAGTTAGCAGTACCTGCCCACAGTATTTACATAGTACCTTCTGTTTATAAAGCACTTGTCACAGTCACTTTACGATACAGTCACACATAAGTGAGGATACATTTTAAAACCCAGATACTCTTAAGAAGCAGGGATGGATTGGTTGTAATATTCTATAATTATTTTAAAGTAACTTTTTCCAAGGGATAACAAACACAGTAATAAAACAGTTTTAGGGAAACATTTCTTTCAAATACTTTCATGAAAGTAACATTAAAAATCATTTGTTTATCACTTAGATTGACTTTGCTGACACAAAAGATAAAGTGCTGGTGTTTTTCAAGCTGCGACCTGAAGTAATTACGGATCAGAATCTACATACTAACATACTTGTTTCATCTATGTTAGAATCACCTATAAATTCTCTTTACCAATCAGTACGGCAAATATTTGCACCAATGTTGTTAAAGGTAAGTAAATTAAAGGAGGTACACGGCCTTTTTTTTTTTTTAAAGCTAGGTATTTGTATAAATATCTTTATAAACAAAGGTAAGTATTTGCTGTTAATATCATTAGTATTTTAGTTTTTTAAATATTAAAAAATTATATTTGAAGTCAGCTTTGTTGACAAATAGAGAAATGGGAGAAAGAGATAAATGTAATCCACATCAGCTCTTATGTTGCTATATAGTAAATGATTTTATAAAGTTTTAACTGTTGAAGGCCTTTTTTTCCTCCCTTATGAGACGGAGGGCAGTGGCAGGCTTTACGTGAAATGGGTGTATTTGGACTTATTTCTCTCAACAGTATTTTAAGGAAACCAGTATGATCAGAAAACTTGTGATCAGTGTTTGCTCTTGTCTCTTTTTCTTTAGGACCAGGAATGGAGCAGAAACTTTGATCCCAAACTTCAGAATCTTTTGAGTGAACTAGAAACTGGGTTGGGTATAGTTCTACGAAGATCAGACATTAGCTCATCAAAATTGAAATTTAAGGAAGATGACACACGAGGTATAGAACTGTAGCTTAATGAAAGAAAGTCAAAACAGTTTTCTTATTAGTTCATTAGTAAATTATTATATTTTTTTCACAGGTTTATTTCCGCACTTTTGGATCTTCTGAGCTTCAGCTTCTTCTTTTATTTTTATTTTTTATTTTTTTTATTAACTGAGCTTCAGCTTCTTTTAAATGAATAGATTTACACGGATTTTGAGAGGAGGAAAATATAATCTTTAACAATGTGCAATTCATGGACATAGAAAATGTAGTTGGCTCTCATTATTTGCAGTAGTTATGTTCTGCAGACTCACTGTGGATATTGAGTTAGTAAATACTGGACTCTTGGTCCTAGGGGGAAAACAAAGTTAAGTTCCTGTGAGCCTCTGGTCATAACATTTTTATTGACTTCTCAACATGTGACCTTATTTTATATATGTTTCTGCTTTTAATATATTTTATGTGTGTTTCTGTTTTAATATAATTAACACTTTTTAAATATAGATTGTTGATTTCTAAATATAGGTTGTTGATTGATTAAGGTAGGCCTCATGGACAGCAGCTGTGTAACTCATGCCTGCAGGAAACTTCCCTAAGTGTTCTCTCTGGAGGTCACACCATAGTGTTCTTGTCCTTGGCAACACTGGACACCACTCTAACACTGTGCTTGGGAGCCATTTTAAACAGAGAAATGGTTAAAAAAAAAAAAAAAGCACAAAAAATTAGAAAACATCCAACCGAATAGGTTACAGAAAGGATACTTGTTTAGAGTAGGAGATAGGAAGCAGGAAGGCAGTGTCGCATGTGGAACAGGGGTGGGGGGCAACTCCAGTTTTTCATTGCTCTGGGCACATGTGTGAACGACTATGAAAGCATTGCAAACATTGATGTTAGATTACAGATAAATGTGAGGAATAGAGGAATTCCTAAATCCAGCGTCCATGAGTAATGAGGATTGACCCTTGTCTACTTTGCAAAGACAATTGACTTTTATTTTAAAAATGCGTTTTATCAGAAGCAAATTATTATTTTATTAGGCCTCTAAATGTTACTTATAAACAATTAATACAAAATGAATGACCTACATAATCATTATTTTATAATGTTGGATACAGTTTTATATTTTTCTTGAACAGTAAATTAAATGCTTTTTGAATACCATAGACCCAGAAAGAATAATGCACTTTCTATCATGTGATTAAGCAACTAGAAATTGACCAGTTCATTGAGAAATATAAAAGCCAATTGGAAAGGAAAATTATTTTAATTTGCATATATTTGAAACTAAATCGTGGGCACTGATTGATTAAATTGTAGTCATCCCTAATTTGGGGATGATACTCCCTAACCTGAAGTGTGATGGAAAGCCTTGTGTTGGAGAAGCAACCTTCCAGGTAGAAGGTATAGACTGATGGAACAGAGGCAGATGGTTTACAGAAACACGAGAAGCATACTGAGCAACAGACCTGGGAAGTGTGTGGACATTTGTACTGTTAGTTGTTCGTAGTGGATTTAAGGAAGAACTTTCTGTCCATAGAAATTGTGAGACCAATTTTCCATACGTCTTCAAGAGCACAGGAAATAGGCCAAATCAGCAAATGAACCAGAAAATTTTCTGGCTTTTTGTTTTGAACTGATATTTCTTTTTTTCCTTCTCACCTTTTCAGGTATTCTTACACCAAGTGATGAGTTCCAGTTTTGGGTAGAACAAGCTCATCGTGGGAATAAACAGATTAGTAAAGAAAGAGCCAGTTATTTTAAAGAATTATTTGAAACAATTGCAAGAGTATGTGATTTCTATATGGTTATATATCAGACTTTTGATAAAAGTACTTTAGGATTCAGTTTTCACTAGATTTACCTTTGTTCTGACATTATTACTTGATGCTTGTAAACAAAATATATTCTTAGTACATAGCAGGGTTTCCTTGAAGTGTGCCCTTAACTTGCGTTAAACACCTTAAAAACCGGAACTTTTAAGAAATTTAGGTTCTCATCTCTAGTAAATATTTTGTCAAAAATATAATTGCTTTTCTGCAGGTACCTCGGGAAAAGCAAAAGCCTAATGTACTAACAGGGGTTTATCTATGTGGAGGTAATACGTTCTTTTGAGGGAGCGTTCAGTTTATTCAAATTAGCATTTTGGAGTAATCCGAAAAATGAAGTCTTAGTTTTATACTTGATTGATTATTCCTTAAAATAGTCCTAGAAGTTAAGTGACCACTTTAAGTATAGTTACAAAAAGTCTTGTCTTTTCAAGATGAACAAATAGTGTTTTTTTATTTGTTCTCAGTATTATTTTAGTAGTACCATTTTAATGAAGTGTTTGAAATGGTTTTGAAATTTTTTGTCATAATGATGGAATGTGAAATCCCAGACCTTGAGCCGCGA
This sequence comes from Nasua narica, assembly GCA_028533885.1. NCBI lineage: Eukaryota > Metazoa > Chordata > Mammalia > Carnivora > Procyonidae > Nasua > Nasua narica. The sequence goes on along the minus strand of CM052815.1, from coordinate 91,820,586 downwards.
TTGCATTACCGGTAACGTGCTGCTCAGTCCATGAGTGACGTCGTATGGAACTACAGTGGGGAACGTTGTCTGGTGTGAGGACCGCCTCCTCCCAGGGGCTGCAGGAAATGAACCCAGACTTCAAGAAAATTAGGTCAAGGGCAAAATAAACGAATGGACTTTGCAATTCTTATTTTTTCTTCTGGCTTTCCCGAAAACTTGGAGGGGATTTGCATAAAGAAGTAACACATCGTCTGGTAGAAAAAGGAGGAGCAGTTGATATGGCAGGTGTTAGAGTCCTAACCGTTGAAAAGTCTGGGAGCATGTTGGCTATATTGATGAAGGTACAGTTATAATTATGTTTAAAAATGAATGCCTTTTGGTTTTAGGAGTTTTATAACTTGGACGGACTATCCTTACTGGAAGTGGTCGACTTGGTGGAGGCCACTCGGGATGTTGTAGATGACGTGTGGAGACAGACAGAGCATGACCCCTATCCCGACTCACGAATGCTGCATCTCCTAGACATCATAGGTACTGTTGAAGAAGTGAACTTTGGAAACTCCGGAAGCCTATCTGCTTTGTTTTTCCTCCAAGTCCTTACTGAGAATGCTCCTTAGTATAATGTTGCTTAGAGTAATGCTTAGAGCAAATCATACAGGATCATTTAAATAGAAATGTGTATGTCGTTGCTTAATTTAAATCATATGTGTCAAATGCTTTGACCATTAATGCAAGTAAATTTACATAGATTCTTAGTCCCTGTGCATGTACTAATGTAAACTTTATTTTGTAATGATTTCAAAAGTCTTTAATATGTATTGGTTTACTTGTTAGTATTTAAAGTGCATATACTTTTGACCTAGAAAATACCATTCTCCTTATTATTCTCAGGAACTATGAGGCAAGTACATCAAGGTAGATGTAGAAGGGTAGTTACTGCAGCATCGCTTATAATGTAGGAGTAGAAACACATAGCATTGAGAATTGGTTACATAATGCTACTCCATACAGTAGTGCACCCTTTTGAAAAATGGTATGTATTTTTGCACTGGAGAGATGCACATTACTACCTTGAAAGATGCAAAAATACAAAGAAATTGTGTGTACGTGTGTTTTGAAAAATACTTGTTTTGAGTCTAAGAATGTGCATATAGTATTTCATAGATCCTTAGTTTGCTAATATGTTTATTTTTGTCATAAGCCTGTATTCTGTAATTATTTAGTAAAAACACATTTCCATTAAAAAACTTGCTTTCTATCTTATTAGGTGGTTCGTTTGGAAGATTTGTTCAGAAAAAGTTGGGAATTTTGAACCTGTGGGAAGATCCTTATTATCTTGTGAAAGACAATCTGAAAGCTGGTATTTCGATTTGTGAGCAGTGGGTGATGGCCTGTAATCACCTGACGGGCCAGGTGTGGCAGCGCTACGTTCCTCATCCGTGGAAGCACGAGAAATACTTCCCTGAAACTCTGGACAAACTTGGCAAACGCCTTGAAGAGGTAGCATTTGATTACTTGGGTCTTTGACATAATGGGAAGTAGTTTCTCACTTGTTTGTGCGTGTATTGTGTGATTAGTAGGTAGCACACATCCGATAGGAGTTATTTGTGTTTTGGGGAAAGAGTAAGAAGTAGAGTTCACGTGAGATGATTTTTGGCGGTCATGTGACTGGTGCCCAACGAGTGCCAGTTCCCCCCTGCTTGCTTTTTCTTTGGTGCGTGGCTGCTCACCTCGTAAGTCGCCAGCTGCTATGTTGGACTTCTCTGTTGTGAGGAAAGATAATCCACCCCCTGCCCGGGTGCGGAAGCTCGTCGACGTTCTCTCGGCCGCTGGAGTTGTTATAAAGCAGGGGTAGCCTTACGGCGCGTCCTCAGTGGAGGTATTGGGAAGAGCTGTTCAATTTATACAGGTTGCCAGTTTCAGTACAGAACGTCTGTGTTTTGTGTGAGGGGACAGGCAGAATGAGAAGATGCAAAGATTAAAGCTGACTTTTCCCCTTTGTGCTTCTAGTTCTTCGGGGACTTCTTTTTTGACAGCCTTTCCGTTATGAAAAATTTCAAACATGCGCAGAAGTGAAATAGTACAATGAATGCCCGTCGCTCGACTGCAGCAGCCCCCGGGCAGCCCCCGGCATTACTCAGCGCCTGCTCCAGCTTTGTCTCCCCTGCCTTCCCTTTTGTTGGAGTAGTTTTAAAGCCAAGCCAAGAAATCGTGTACTTACACCCTCAGAGCCACCACAGGACCACCGTCACACTCACCAAAACCACAGTACTTTCCTAGTACCATTTTGTGTTTAAGCTGTGTTCAGTCGTCCTGATTGTTTCAGAAAGTTTTTATAGTTTACTAGGATCGGGCTGCCTCACGGGTGCTGTTGTGTCACCCCACCCGATAAGTCGGGAGGCGTGCAGCCTCGGTTTCCCACCTGGGAGTTCAGCTTGCTCTTGGCTCTCCTTACCATGCGCTTCCTCCACCTCTTCCTGGTGGTTCACCGGCCACTGATGACCGTGAGCAGTTGTGACGTAGTGATTCTCCAGTTCTTTCTGCATTTCTTGATGATGAGGGAAGAACTATCTGTCATCTGTTTTCAGTTACCGTGAAGTAGAGTCTGTACCGGAATGGTGGTAGACACAGTTACCTTTTCCCTTTGATTTATCACTTTTTAGAACAACGAACAATAAGTTAGTGTCAGCATGAGTTCCATAGGCAATTAATGGAATGTTTTTTCGCTAGTATCATAACGAAGCCATGAGTTTTTATATTTTATGAGTTTCAGTCTATTGTGGTTTTTGTTATGTTGTTCCATATTTGGGCAGTGAATGCCCATTTAAGTTGGCTCTTGTGTTATTTTGACATGAATCCAATATCTCTTTGATAACTTCCATACTTTTAGTGCCCCCCCCCCATGTACGAGCCCATCTTGGACATTTTCTGCCTCATTCCTGGAATTAGTCATTTCTCTCAAGAGCCTGGTTCTTTTTGTTGGAAAATGGTATTTAGCTACGACAGTCAGGTTGGGAAAGTGCTGCATGTTACTTAGTTGTCTGTGCTTTCAGGCCTTCTCAGCAGACGGGGTTGTTACATTGGTAGTGGTGTTTTCAGCATGAAAAAATCAGGAGTTTCTACTCATCTTTACAAGTCAAATGAAAGGTTATAGTGTTTTTATATAACCGTTTTGATTCCCTTTTAATTGTTTTTGGAAATTTTATTTATTTAATTTATTATTTTTAAATTGAAATACCACATATTTTACTCATTTAAACTATACACAGTTGCGTGTGTGTGGTTTTTTTTTTTTTTTAGAGTAGGCTGGACACCCACTTTGGGCCTTGAACTCACAACCCTGATATTAAGGGTCACACGCTCTCTCAACTGAGCCAGGCAGGTGCCACTGTTGGAAAATGTTTTATTTATTTATTTGTTTATTTATTTATTTATTTATAAGATTATTTATTTATTTGACAGGAGAGAGAGAGAGAGAGACAGGAAGAGAGGGAACACAAGCAGGGGGAGTGGGAGAGGGAGAAACAGGCTTCCCACTGAGCAGGGGCCCGATGTGGGACTTGGTGCCAGGACCCTGGGATCATGACCTGAGCCGAAGGCAGATGCTTAATGACTGAGCCACCCAGGTGCCCCTTGCTGAAAGTTGTAAATACGAAGTACAACAATTTGTTTCCCAGCTATTTGTAAATTATACAAAATAGAGTTTTTAACGTATTATTTCACTGTTAGAGGTGCAATTTAATGCAGAATAATGAGAATCAGAAGTTTTTACTATATTGGGGACTCTAAAACGTTACTTAAATGAACTTTAAACATGGCTTCGCCATATTTAGATTTTGTGTGTTTTCACCAGGTTTGAGCACCGTGACTGATAGCAGTGTGATGGCCTGTTGGTGTCCTCGAGCACCACTTTGTGATGAGTAGTAATTCTCAAGGTTCCAGTTTGTTGTATTCACTTCAGTGAGCCTAGTTTAAAGAAACTCTGGCTAAATATATGTAGACTCTAGGCCTTTTTGTTTAGCTTTATCACTTTAAATAAATCTGTCATTTTAATATTTTCTGTTTCAGGTTTTGGCTGTTAGAACAATCCATGAGAAGCTTCTTTATTTTTTACCTGCCAGTGAAGAGAAGATCATATGCCTGACTCGAGTATTTGAACCTTTTACTGGCCTGAATCCTGTGCAGTATAATCCATATACTGAGGTTGAATATATATGTTTTTGTCTATATAACTTCCTTTTTGTGTTGTTGTTCTCAAAGGCAGATATTGGAAGTGTTAAAAGTCTAATAAATAATATTATTGATTTGTTTAGCCTTTATGGAAAGCTGCAGTGTCTCAATATGAAAAAATTATTGCACCTGCGGAACAAAAGATAGCAGGAAAATTGAAAAATTATATTTCAGAAATCCAGGATAGTCCACAGCAGGTAAAATATTGGAATGTTTTACTATTTCCCGTAAGCTCTTTTGGGAGATATTTATGTATTTACCAAGTTAATCGACTTAGGAGGAACATGTACTTTTTTATTTTATGTTAGCTTCTTCAGGCATTTCTGAAATATAAAGAGTTGGTGAAGCGTCCAACCATAAGTAAAGAATTGATGTTGGAAAGAGAAACTTTACTGGCAAGACTTGTGGACTCAGTTAAAGGTAAAAGTTTATCAGAGATTATAGTGTTTGAGAAAATGTTTTTTGTAGGTTACTTTTTCTTGTATACCATTTCGGATTAAGACTATATTTTATAACATTATGCACTGAAGATTAATTTACTATTTTTGTTATAAATTACAGATTTTAAAAATTAGTTATTTTCTTTCTCTGTCTCATTTGATGCATGGTAAGGTCCCTGAGGCAAAACGACCAAGTCTTAGGGCTTTTCTATCCACAGCCTTTCACTTAGTACTTGGTACACGGAAGGCACTTAGAAAATCTTGGCTGAATGGGTATAATCATTTATTTGACTTACATTTTACAGATTTTCGGTTAGACTTTGAGACTCGATGCCGAGGAGTTCCTGGTGAAACATCTGGACCGCTTTCTGGCAAAAACCTTTCAGAAGTTGTTAATAATATAGTTTGGGTTCGCCAGTTGGAACTGAAGGTATTAGTTTTAATAGATGTTGAAGAACATTAATTGTAAAGTGTGCTAAATTAATACGGAAGGCACTCTAGAACTCTACTGAAAAATGAAATAAAATCCTCTGCTTTCTTTGGCACATCCATGTGATTTTCATGTGAAATGTAGAATTCTGAAAAAGTGTACAGAGGAGGTTCAGACGATCTGCTCCTTTTCTATATAGAGATGATTAGCACGCCCTTTATCATTCAGGCGCAGTTGTCCCAGGTAAAGGGCCTTCTGAAAATATGAAAGAGGAATTCATCTTTTATGTATTTTCAGAGGATTTTTTTAATCCTTTGAGATTATCACTGCAAAATCTTGGTAGTTGCAAAGTCTATTGGCAAGTATGTTTATATAGGTAAATCATTCTAGGTTGAAAGAAAATTAAAGGAAAGGGGAAATGTAATTAGGATATTGCCTAAGGTAGGGTCAGTAATTTATGGATTTAACAACTATTCTTTTAATATTTTGGTATTATCAAAATGGGTCTAAGAGTAGTATATACTCACTGTTTAATGTATATGGCACAATGTCTTCCATCTGACTCACATAGTGGATATTACTTGCTTATGGTCTGCGATTAAGAGCAAGCAGACAGAGTATTAGGAAGGCTGGCGGGTTTGAGAGTTCTACTCCTTCAAGGCTGTATTTTCGATGTTCTATTTTCTGGGATAGAAACTGTCAGTCAGCCTTCCCGAGTGCTCTCATGTTCTTTGTAGCAGTTGTGGAAGAAAGACGCTTCCCATCCCAGGTGCTGTGTGAGCTCTTCCCCAGAGCTCTAGGCAAAGGACGGCATGGATGCCGCACTGCAGGAGCACTGCTGAATTTGTGGGGTCTCACCGGAATTTCCCTCATCTTACCCTTCTGATCATGCCTCGCATGCCTTGCAGCTGTGTCTTGCTATTCTGAGTTGTACAGGTCAGAAGCAACGTAGGGGTTGATCTCACATTTGCTGGCAAATCTTCTGTCTGACTGTTTATAGGTGAATAGGAAAGTAGTTTCTGAATCACACATCAGAGAAGGTGATTTACTTTATGCTAATTTTGTAGTATTAGTATAGTCTTGTAATATTGCTGTAATGTGGCTTTTTAAGGTGGATGATACCATCAAGATTGCAGAGGCTCTCTTATCTGACTTGTCAGGGTTTCGATCTTTCCATCGAAGTGCCGAAGATCTGTTAGACCAGTTTAAACTGTATGAACAAGAACAATTTGATGATTGGTCCAGGGATATTCAGTCTGGCTTGTCTGATTCCAGATCTGGTTTGTGGTAAGTACAAATGCACTAAACGGTGAAATCTAAGCAGAATCCTGTTCTTCTAGGTATTAATCTAAGTGGCAAGATGGACTTTGCTCTCTTCGCTCCTTGGTCCGAACTTGCTGCTACTCCTTAAAACATTTTTTTGGGGTTAGTTTTTGATGATCAACTGTTAAGCCATTGATGTTGGGAACTTGGAAGATAGAGTTAGTCGACCCCCCTCGTTTCTCGTGTCTGTTTCTCGGGGCTGCAGATTGTCATTTTAGAATGAGGCCTTTCTCTCCCATGGTGTGTTGCTATTCATACTCAGATATGCTTTTCTACCTTTTTACATTGATATTATTTACATGGGTACTTGTAAACTATAAAATTTGATTATTTTAAGCTCCTTGAGGTAGGAAGTAATCTCTTCCTGCAATACTCCTGTGGTGCCCACCATAGGGTAAGGATTTGCTAAACACAACCTGAAATATGACAGATGGTCCAGGCCAAAAAGAGTTCTTTAGTCAACTCATTTTGGGAAATGTTGACACTTGTATCACTGCAGCTCTGGGGGAGAGCCACTCTCTGTGTCACTGTGTGCCAGGGGGTTGACCCCTCTGTAAAGAAGCCCGTTGAAGCCTGTTGAAGGCTAAAACACTCGGACTCTTGCTGCTGCTTTCTAGGCAAAGCCCTTGATTGTTCCATAGAATCAGCATGTTTCAGAATATATTTCAGGATATGTGGGTATGTAGAAGGTAATTTTGAGGATTAGTTTCAAAGAAAATCATTAAAATTTTCTGACAAGCTTTATGTTATAGGAAAGTCGAGGCTACATCATTATTGTAAGCCACTTTAAAGTATCTACTTTTTAGTCTGCCTTATTAAATGTGTTGATAGATCAGTGGAATAGATTTGTTCTTTGCTTTTCAGTAGCTCACTTTCTAAGACCTACAAGTTTTCTTAATTGCGAAAGTGGTTTGAAGGAAGAAGCATTATGTAAACCTGATCCTGAAAGGGGAGTTCTGAAACTATAATCCTTCTTGATTAATTTAGTGTAGTATTTTCACAATCCTGCAGACTCGAGTGACCTGATTGAAAAATTGCTATTGTAGCATGTTCAAGAAACACAAAGGACAGTCCTTAGAGAAAATAGTGGAGGGATGAAACATTTGACTATCTCTATTCCTACCATTTTGGTGTTCTTTTTCATTGATCCTTTAGTAAACATTATATAACTAAGTAGGCTGACTGAAAAAATCTAAGGTACCATTTGGAAAATGAATCAAAACTTTTTCTCTTTATGGTGAATATGATGCCAGTTTTGAGCCCGAGCTGAAGGCTGAGATTGATTTTACTGATTTTAGAAACTGCTTGGTTGAAATATTAATGTGATGGTATATTTGGGATATTGCAGTTTATTACCAAGATCTGAATTGTGATACTATGTGAAAAAAAGATTGCTTGAAACTATAATTAAAATTTTTTTACTTTGAATTAATTTTATATTTGCAGAAAAGTTGTAAAAACTATTGTGTTTTTCATCTGTCTAAAGAGTGAGAACTTGAATCTTAAAAAGATATTTATTTTGTAGTATCGAGGCTAATAGTCGAATTATGGAATTGGATCCTAACGACGGATCATTAAAAGTGCATTATTCAGATCGGTTGGTGATTCTTCTGAGAGAAGTTCGTCAGCTCTCTGCACTTGGCTTTGTTATTCCTGCCAAAATACAGCAAGTTGCAAACATTGCACAGAAATTCTGCAAGCAAGCAATTATTCTTAAACAAGTATGACATTGTATTTTTGAGTATATGACTGTTCTGAGTTCATTACATTATAATATTTTAAGGGGTTTGTTATTAAATTTGATTTTTTTAGGCTAATAGAATAGCATAATTTGGACATGATGATTTGCTAAATGATTACATTACAAATTTTGCTTTGCAAATTTATCTAGGAATTCATTAATTTGTGGCATTATTATTGTTAGTCATTCTAAAAGCATTTGGAAAAATAGATTGTTATTTCTCTTTTTTTTCCTTTTTCTTTTGTGTTGCGTGCATGGATCTTAAAAGACCTTCTGATCAGAGAGCCTCTTGTCCTTTGCTTGCCTTTGAGGGGGAGATTCTTAGAGAATTACCAGGCTGACGGGCTGGGCACTATTTTTGGTCATTTCTTAGGTCTGGGTGTTCACCACTTTGCCATCAGCCCATTTTCTAACAGTTTAGAACCAACTGTTGTGGCCACACTGTGCATCTCCTTAATGCAGAGCACCCAGCCCTTCTTTCCTCAGGCTCTAACTGACCTAACGGGCGGTGGCTCCCGCTCCCTACACTCCGAACGTGTCTCCGTGCACTGATCTCTGGTCCCTCTTATTGGAAAACTCAACGTCATCCTTTAATTCCCACGCATAAGTCACTTCTTTGTTGTGTCTCTCTTTAGCTGGTGGTTCTCTACCCTGTATGCGGTGTGCAAATCCCTCTTGGGTGCTTCTGTGGAGTGTCGGGTTTCTTTCCTCTCGCTCTCACTAGGTGGCGGCGGGCAGGCAAGGTATCGTGGAGGCAGCGCCGTACCTCGTGTATCTCAGTCTCGCCTCCTCTCGAGCGGCTGCAGTGCCAGCGCAGGGTGGTGGGGAAATGAGAATGGACGGCCTGCTGTCCTGTCTGGGCCGCGGTCCTCAGCCCCAGCGCCGGGGACGTCTGGCACCAGCTCTTGCTCGCGGGGACTGCCCTGTGCGGCGTAGGGGGTTTAGTAGCACCCCTGACCGGTAGCGCCTGTCTGCTCCCGGCAGTCAGATTCTCTCCAGTCGTTCTCTCCAGTCGGCCGTGGCTGGGAACCACTGGTCTAGCAGCAGAGAGCCAAGTAAACCCCGAGTCCTCATTAACTATCAGGGCTTCTGGAAGGTAGATCATTTGAGTTATTTCCATTCAACCCCTTCACCCCCAGTTTTCACTGATCTCATTGGGGATCAGATTTGTAACATAGCTTTTCCGGTGCCACACAGCTAAGAAGTCATGTCGCTGGGATTTGATACCAAATCTGACTCCAAAGCTGATATTTATTCCATTATAGTTTGTATGCTGATGGCAGATACTTGAAAATTGATAAAATACTTAATGTATTACGAGTACTTTATTAGAGATTTTTGGAAGTCCTTTGAAAGCATCGAGGTGGGAATTGTCAGTTATTTCCTGGGTGAGGGTCGGCGGAGTCGCAGATAGATCTTCACAGAGGGGTGCCGTTTGCTGGGAGTCTGCAAGGGGCCCCACGTGTTCTCAGGAGCACGGGGGGTAGGTGGGCGAGCCTTCCACATAGAGGGACGGCGTCTTCAGAACACAGGCTTGCTCACTTCTGCGTCCCGTGTACTTAGCGTGACACAACGGGAGCTCAAATGGTGGAGGAACGGTCATACAGTATTTGTATTTCCCCGGGGAAATCTATGTACGTAAACTTTTTCTTATGGCAGGTGTGTGGCTGGTGTAGGGAATGTGAAGTGGGAGGTGGTTAGACAGGAGCCCGGCCACATTGCTGTAAGAGTGTGTGTTCTTTTGCTTCTAGTTTTCTTTCTTTCTTTCTTTTTTTTTTTTTGCTTCTAGTTTTCTTGATTAGGTTTTTTCTTGGACTACTACTGTGGTACAGAATAAGTACAGTGGATATTCGCCACCAAATAAAGCAGATTTTCATATGTACTAGTGGAAAGAAGAGGATTCTCTATAAAATTAGTGAGGATTTTTTTTTTTCTCAGAGAGAAAGAGAGAGAGGTGGGTTGAAGGGGCAGAGCAGTCTTGAGCAGGCTCCACATCCGGCACACGAGCCTGACGAGGAGCTCAATCTCATGACCCGGAGACCGTGACTTGAGCTGAAATCAAGAACGGGATGCTAGGGGCGCCTGAGTGGCTCACTTGGTTGGGCGACTGCCTTCAGCTCAGGTCATGATCCCAGGGTCCGGGGATCGAGTCCCGCATCGGGCTCCCAGCTCCGTGGGGAGTCTCCTTCTCCCTCTGACCTTCTCCCCTCTCTGTTCTCTCTCACTCTCTCTCTCAAGTGAATAAACAAAATCTTAAAAAAAAAAAAAAAAAAAAAAGAACAGGATGCTAAACAGACCGAGACACCTAGGTGCCCCAGTGAGGAAATACTCTTTAAGGACATACTCTGGGCTAAGAATTTTGTGAGGTGCTGAGGACACAAAGATAGAAAGAAAGTCTTGTTAAACTCCTTAGACTCGCGCCATGGTGTCCGCTTGGTCTTCTTCCCTGAACTTCTTCTTTTTCCCTAAAAGAGTTGACATGCCCTCTTCTGTTTACCACGGTACCTTGTAGGGATCTCTGCTTTTTGGCTCACGGATTCATTCAAGTAATAGAGTGCCTTCTACGTGCTCGACACGGTGCCCGAAGCTGTCATTCTAACTCGAGAGACAGAGAGCAAACGCATAGCCGGTGGTTTTAGGTAGTGCTGAGTATTTGAAGAAGAAGAAAACAGAAGAAAGAGAGAGAGTGATCGGGGCAGGCAGGCTGAAGGGTAACGTTGAGAGGAGGTGCGACAGAGTGACAGCAGAACCACACGGGCATCTGGAGCCTAGCTAGTGTGTGCGCAAGGGACAGATTCCACGCCAGCTCCTGGGGCAAGACTCACTTGGTGGCTTAGAGTCGCAGCAGGGAGGCCAGCGTGGCTCCGGTGCAGGGAGGGTTTCTGGTGCGGCTGACGGCCGGCTTCTCTGTGATGTTTGCACTGGCGCAGGCCCCTGGGCGTTGGGTTTGGATTTTGTCCCTGACTGTATGGGGAGCCATGGGGAGATGGTAGGCAAGAGTTTTGGGATTTGGGGTTTTATTCTCAAGTGCACTGGGGAGTCATTGGAAGTTTTTGAGTGGACAAAAGTATGGTACGACTCATGTGTTGAGGAAGGACCACTCTGGCTTCTTAAAATGCTTTGAAAAGACAGGAGGAAGCCACGACTGGAAACGGGCACTGGTCTTGTCAAGAAGGAAAGGTGCTGGGACTGGTGTGGGACTGCCGGAGGCGGTGGGACGGCCAGATTTGATACATGTTTAAGAGTATAGTCAGGGGCGCCTGGGGGGCTCGGTTGGGCGGCTGCCTTCAGCTCAGGTCATGATCCCGGAGTCCTGGGATCGAGTCCCGCATCGGGCTCCCAGCTCCGTGGGGAGTCTGCTTCTCCCTCTGACCTTCTCCCCTCTCATGCTCTCTCTTGCGCTCTCTCTTTGTCTCTCAAATAAATAAATAAAATCTTTTTTAAAAAGAGTACAGGCAGTAAACATCATTGATGTGGGATGTTAAAGAAAAGTTAAGGACAACGCGAAGATATTTTTGGTCTGAGAAATGGATTACGTGTCCTTTGCTGAGAAAGGAAGGAGCAGGTTTGGAGAGCTGTAAGAATGAAGAGTTGCGTTTTTAGCATTTAACATGCTTTACTGGTTTGCTCTGTATTTCCCTTGATATTTTGAACTTCTTGATTGCAGGGACTGGGTTTTATGATCTTTGTTTAATCAGCCCCCAGGACATGATTTGGAACATTATAGGAACGCAGCACGTAATTGTTGATCGTATGTGTTAATACATGCATAAATGCTACATTAGATATGAAAAATAGTTTTGTTAAATCTTAGCATGAAGATTTAATGAATTTAATGAAGAGTTAATATTTCCATTCAAACAATTAAAAAGGAAAACAAATGAAATGGGAAGTATGTTATTTATTATTGATTATTACTATTTATTGTTGATTATTACTAATTGGACTTTTATGTTGTAGGTGGCACATTTTTACAACTCTATCGATCAGCAAATGATTCAAAGTCAGAGACCTATGATGCTGCAGTCCGCACTGGCGTTTGAGCAGATAATTAAGGTGAGTGGACGTGGACTCTTCATGGTGTTAGAATTTACATGTGAGGTGTCTCTGCTTTTCAGTCTGTCCTTCCACTTACCGTGGGTCTAACATTGAACATTTGTTCCCCGATGACTTCCTTCACTTTAACAACCTTCATTCTTAACAAGTAATGTTTTTCCAACGGGAGATTTAAATGGTTACATTGGTTCACATATTAAGGGGCTGAGTTTGATCAATTGATTTCACGTGTGTAGTATACAATTGCTGGGCTGTTATATTATTCACTGAAGTGTGAGGTTCTTATATATTAGAAAATATCTGATTTTATAAGTTGATATTCTTTTGTTTTTCATCTGTGCTTGTTTAAATATGCATGCATATGGCATTAGAAAAACCTGTATAGTTTTTAAACTGTTACTATGTGACTGGTGGCTTTTTGAAGTCTACATTTTTAGTCTTAACAGAACCTAAAATATTTTAGCTTCTGTGACTTTGTTGGAGGCCTGATAGGACTCAGGGTGTACTTGTATCCAGAGCTGGTTTATTATGATTTATTGCAACAAGAAGATGCAGAGCAGAGTCAGCCCAGGGGAAGTACCTGAGGGTGAGGCCCTGGGGAAACCAGGCGCAAACTCCCGAGAGTTCCTCCTGGTGAGGTCACAGGGTGGGGTCATACAGGTCCCTCACCCTCCAGGCCCCACCCCGGCAACAAGCTGTAGGACATGTGAAATGGTGTCTTACCGGGAAGACCAGCAGTGACTCGGTGCCCAGGCGTTTACCAGGGGCTAGACAGGGAGTGATGTTCTGCCTGGCGTGTACCAAACTTCCAGGTTCCCGGGGGGGATCGAGTGTTGATCAGAAACCACAGTGTTTCGGGGCGGCGAGCTGGTCCTGAGGCCAGGGGCGCTGGGAGGCCTCGCAGGTGCAGGCTGGGGTGCCAGGCGTGGGTCTGGCCTGGAAGCGCGCCTATGGAGGGAAGCCACGCAGAGCTGCTCCGCCGGCTGTGCTCTGCTCAGTATGTCTCGGGCTCCACACTTCCTGCAAGGCAGATAATTCATGTGCTCATTCTTCCTCAGAATTCACATATGACTTCTATAATTCATACATAATAATTCATATCACAAATTCTATTACAAACATGGTTTTTTTATTGCCAGAGCTCAGTATGAGTTTATAGTGGAAAGTTTAAAAAATACTGGCAAACAAAAAGGAAAAAAAAAGTTTTAAAATTGTATCATCAAGGGATGGCCATTGTTAATCGTCTGGTGTATATCCTTTAAACTTTTTTCTGGGCATATTTACAAGAGTACTTTTGGGAATGGGGTAAGATTTTACTATTTTTCACTTAATAGATAATGTTTAATTATAAACCTTTAGAACATTTTCTTTTTTAATATGTGTATTCAAAGTAGCATCTCTTGTTTCTATGAGAAATTGGAATGTGAGAAGTAAGTAATGGCGTTTAGCGTCTGTTAAATGAGCCTGCAGAGTAGATTAGAAACTGAGATAGGAGGACAAAGAACAGGGAGGTTTGTCCCAACCCCCTTGCCGCTCACCGGACTGGAGAGCAGGGCCTCGCGCTCAACTAACTTCACGATCTCTAGTAAGACAGCGGTGGCAATTACTAGGTAAATGCTTTCGCGGCTGTCCCACAGAGGATTCTGTTGGATTTATCATCTTGTTGGGATATCATCTTATTCATTTTTCAGCTACTGGTTGCGGTTGCTCTGCCTTTACGGTTGCCCCCGCCAAGGACGCCTCGGAGCCTGACTGCTGCCGAGCTCTCTTCTCCTCTCCGTTTTCCCAGATTGGTCCTAAGTGTGTAGTACCCTCTGCACCGGGCTGGTCATTTTTGCTTCAACCATCAACTAGGTCTAGGAAATTGACAAGGAGGAGGATAGTTTATTTTCCGCATCCCCAGGTTTTCCTTTGCTTTCTGCAATTCGTGCTGAGAGGACTGCCTCTGGCCAGGCTTCAAGATCAGGTTTGCTTGAGGCCAAGTCTCTTGGTTTTCCTTTGTCAGAGAATGTTTTTATGCCCCGTTTCCTGAAGGACGTGCTCCTGGCCTTAAGGTCGTAGCTGGGAGGTGCACTGCGGGTTGGGTTTGTGGTCCCTTCCACGTGAGCGCCGTTTCTCTGCAAAAGTGAGCTGCAGCGAGAGGCCTGGCTGAGCGTGTGTGCTCGCTGCTCTGCTGGGCCCCGCAGACACGGTGCTGACGGGGGTGAGGCCGTGGCCTCGTGCGGGCTCCCGAGGGGGGCGGGAGACCAATGCCTCCTCGGGCCTGCCGACACCTTCCTGTGACAGGCGGCAGCTTGCGGTGTCCTGAGCCCTGTTCATACGGCTGCGAGGAAGCCGGGGGCGGGGGACTCGGCTGGCTCTTCGGCCCCACCAGCGTTGACCCTGCGGGCGTTGCCGTGGGGGTCACGGAGCACTGCCTGCTTTGGACAAGAGATGTATGGCAGGTCGGCCCTGTGCAGCGTGGTGCCTTCTCTGTCCCTGTTTGGTGAGAACAGGGCGGGCACTGCAGAAAAGGTTTTCTTGTGTTAGGCCACTGTTTTCCTAGTCCGCTGGCTAGAGGGAACGGGCGTCTCTGGAGGGGGTGTGTGTGTGTCCATATCCATCTATCCCGGGAGACAGCTCCGGGGTCCGCCCTGCGTGTCTGGGAGCCAGTAAGGACACGTGCGTCTGTGTGGGCTCAGGTCCCCAGGCCTCTCGGTTGTCTCCATGCTTCTGTTCCTTCTGTGTGTGTTCGTTGTGTCATCTAGGGTTGTTTCGCTCCAAGAGGGAGAACTTGGACGGGATGGAGCTATTGGTTTTGCTAGACTGCCTTACCATTTATAAAATGGAAAAATTACAATATGCTTTTTTATTGCAGATCAGTGGTAGGGATAACAGGGCTTAAAATGTCTGTGGAGTCTTGAGGGAAAGAGAAATGCATTTAAATGCTAAATGACGTTTGTTGTACCTTAGAATTCAAAAGCAGGAAGTGGGGGAAAGTCACAAATTACTTGGGATAATCCTAAAGAATTAGAAGGCTACATCCAAAAACTCCAAAATGCTGCTCAGCGACTTGCCACCGAAAATAGAAAACTCAGAAAATGGCACACTACGTTTTGTGAGAAGGTATGTTTTATTTATAAAGTTACAAAGCTATGACTAGTATTATTTAAATGGTAATTAGGATATAATCTTAAATAGTTTTTATTTGAAAGTCTAATTACTTAACTGACTTAAAGTTGGCAGAAGTAGTATGGAGTTCATACTTCCTTTGACTTCATCTGTTAGCAACTTGTATAACCGCAGTGCGTTTATCAAAACTAGGAACTAGACGGCTTTGAATTTCCCAGCTTTCCCGCTGGTGTCCTTTTCTAGGGTCCCCCAAGGCTCTGCAGGCCCCTCCTTCGTAGGCTTTCCTTTGTTTCCTGACCCTGACACTGGTAGATGCTCGCAGAGTGCCTCTCCCTGGGGGCTTATGCGATGTTTTCTCGTCAGGTCGGGACGGTGGGGCTTTGGCAGAAGTCCCAGGCGCCTGTCAGGTTTGCGGTGTCTCACTGCAGGTTGAGTTAAGTGATCCCTTGGTGAAGGGGGGCCGTCAGGTTTTTCCACTGAAGAGTTCCCCGTTCTTCCGGGATTACTTGGACACTATTATGTTTTCATTTTTAACAGGTGGTAGTTCTTATGAATATTGATCTGCTCCGGCAGCAGCAGCGTTGGAAAGACGGACTGCAGGAACTGAGAACCGGCCTAGCGAGTGTTGAAGCTCAGGTGACGTATGCTTTGTGTGGTGGCCACACTTCCAGAATCACCTCTCAGGGTGTCACTCTCTAAATTCATGAAAAATGTCTCATGAATTCCTAACTTAGAAGTCTACTGAGTTACATACAAAGACCACAAATTGGCCATGCTTTCACATTTAAGAATAAGAAAGGAGTTGCCATTTGTCTTATGGAATGCCAAGTTTCTCAGTTCTGACTTTGTAGTTTCTCTGAAGACTTGGTGCTTCAATTTTGGTCATTGCCTAGTTTCTCTTTATCCAAGCGTGACTGTAGAACACAAAGTTGAGGTTAGGCAGAAGCCTGAAAAATGAAACAGCTCTTTCAGTATGTGTACCCCCTTTTTGGGTAGAATTTCAGTTGTACCACATCTTGTTATGAGATGATGTTTGTCACAGTGGTGGGCCCAGAGCCTTCCACACGGTCAGTGGTAGAGGGATCTTGGCAGAGGATAAGTTCCGTGTCCCACGGAAGTCCATGCATTTCTTGGTTCTAGATCTTGAAGGAAAAACAAAAATTAAAATATTAGAATCAATATATTTATGGTTATATGGAAGCAAAAGAGTATGTAGACTGTCCTGTGCATCCTCATGGTTTAAATTCATCATTTTCCTAAAAATGTGCCATATGGAGTATTTCGGGAGGGAAAGGGAAGAGGAGAGCCGCACTTGAGGGGAATCTTAGAGGACCAAGAAGTTCATAAAATAAACCCGTTTCTGTGACTGGTTCTTTAGTTTTGTTTAGCTTTTTGTTTTTAATATCCTAAAATGAAGGCCACACGTAGAATCCATTTGGCATGAATGCGATGTTCTAAGTGCTGCTGATTGTTAAACCGTGTGTTACCGATGGGGCTGACGCCCGTGGCCGACTCTGTGTAAAGTGTCGCACTGCAGGGAGCAGCTGCGGGGCTGCGTGCTCCACGGCGCCGAGGAGGAGGTGTTGGCTCTGGGTTTTGCTTATGACTTGACTTGGTGACAGAAAAGCTTTAAATGGCAACCGCACCCCCCTGTGGTTTTTGAGTAAGAGCTGTGACTAAACCTCGGCAGGGTTTCCAGGCGAGCGACCTGCGCGCGTGGAAGCAGCACTGGGACCACCAGCTGTACAAGGCTCTGGAGCACCAGTACCAGATGGGCCTGGAGGCGCTCAACGAGAACCTGCCCGAGATCTGCGTGGACCTGACCTACAAGTAAGACGCGGGCCCGCTCGCGCCCGTCTCCGCGCGCCTCCCAGGCCGCCTTCCAAGCCGTCTCCTTGTTTTCAGACAGGGGCGGTTACAGTTCCGGCCTCCTTTTGAAGAAATCCGGGCGAAGTATTACAGAGAAATGAAGCGGTTCATCGGCATTCCCAATCAGTTTAGGGGAGTGGGTGAGGCCGGAGACGAGTCTATCTTCTCTGTTATGATCGACAGAAATGCCAGTGGATTTTTGACTATTTTCAGCAAAGCTGAGGATCTGTTTAGGAGATTATCAGCTGTTTTACAACAGCATAAGGTATGGAACACGTCATTCTCTGTCACTGTAACCTTTCATCTGACTGAATTAGCACGAAATGTGCCGTCTACCGTGTCTCTTGTGTGTTCTAACACAAAGAGACGACAAGGCAGGGTCAGAGCTGATGATTCTTATGCAGCCTCCACTTATAACACAGACGAGAAGAAAAGTTAGGCTAGGATGTTTTTGTCTTTTGACTCTCTGAAAATTGAGAAACTGGTTGTTGCATCAACATGGAATGGGACAGGATTCTGTCGTGTCACTTTTAATTCCTTTCAGGAAAATATATCCTTTTCTTCATGCTTTGGATCAAGAGCAAAGCACGGAGTGAAGCGATGTCCTTAAGATGATGTAACTTTTTACTTGGAGTGAATCCTATCAGTCCCCCAGAGATAGGCCCCAGCTGCATCCCTTGCTCATTCATCATTTGTGTTGCTCCTGAGACGGGTGACTGAGAACTTACCCCGTCTCTCCACTGCCTCTGTGGTGCTGCTGCTGTAGCTTAGGTTTCTAGAATTGACTGGATCTGGACACTTCCGGGTTTGTAGTGTTGGCTTCGCCAAAGTGATTCTGTGTATATGTCAGATTTGAGAAGAGAATCTTAAAAAGTGGGTTTTTGCGATCTCTTAAAAGAAGTTTCACCATCATAATATTTTATATATTACATAGTTTTTTCCTCTGTCCATTCTTTAAGCTCTGCAGTAATGGCTGTATTTGCATACTTAAGTTGAAATTTACATGAATACCTCACATTTGTCCCTTTTTATCAGTGTTAATAGTTGGACCCTAAGCTTTTACATGTTAATATATTAGTACTGTTTCTTCACTAATGATGTTTTTCGTTCTTCAAATAGGAATGGATCGTAATTGGGCAAGTGGATATGGAAGCTCTAGTGGAAAAGCATCTTTCTACTGTCCATGATTGGGAGAGAAATTTTAAAGCACTGAAAATAAAAGGGAAAGAAGTCGAACGACTTCCAAGGTATTGAAAGTTAGTCGTATTTATGCACCGTCACAGTTTCCGCCAAGAGATGGGTACTCCTCACCTGGTGCCAAAGTCAGGTCACCGTCTTACCTCCTTTAAAGCTCAGCTGTGACACTTGAGTGTCATCGAAGTAGGACGTTGCCGAGATGACAGGAAGTTCTCTTCTAGAGGTTGTGCTGGCTGGGACCTAGCTGGATAGAGTAGACTCGGGGGTGAGGCCTGGACGCAGACCTGGCGTGCGGATCTCACAGCTAACTCTGGTTTCATGTCGTGCGGAAGGCCCTGGCAGTCACGCACACTGTGCTGCATCTGCATCTGGGTGTCGCATTAGCTCCAGGGGACCTTCTGCGGGGCATGTCTTCACCCAGCTGCTCGAGAATGTAGCTCCCCCATCCCTCTCTGAAATTCATGTCCCTGGAACCAGTCTTTGCAATAAGCTCTATGAGAGGCCTGTTAAATTGTGCACGTATTACTTCTAAAGGATAATATCACTTACTAAATCATTTGTCCATTCTTTTACTAAATATTTGGTGAGCATTTGTAATGTGCAGACCTTGTCCTGTGGGAGTATGAAGTTGCTTTATACAGAGAACCTCACGTTGCTTTCTCTCCGGCAGCGCACTGGGACCTGACCCAGTGCGTCCACGTGGGTTGAGGGGGTCAGCTCTGGAGCGAGGAGGCCCGTGGCCGCTGCAGGAGCTGGACAGCCGCTGAGAGCCTGGGAACCTCGCTTTCCTAGGCTTTCACATAGTTACAGCTCTGGTGTTTATCCTGAAGAGTTTTGAGAACTCAGTACGTGACTTGCATACGAAATACTGGTACAGATGAAGTTGTCCGTAAATGCTAGTTACCAGTAATTGTTATTATTAATACCAGATAGAACAGTCAGTTTCATTTTAGAGACTGAACTGGAGACTGAGAGATGTACAGGGTGATGACATCCCATCCATTTGGGGCAGAATTAGGGAAAGTTTTCTTAAGCTAGAAATCTTTGAGTTAGAATTTTGACGGCCAGAAATGAGAATTGAAGTTTCAAGCAGAGGTTTCCAGGTGAGGGATTTCTTATGCTGAAAAGAAGAAATTGGTTAATTGAGAATTTGATGAATAAATGTTTTATTAGGGACTCGAGGGAAACTTCCTGTAAAAGGGTAGTTAAGGAACAGATTTGGGAGAGTGTTCCGTTGTAAGGCGGGGAATTTGGATTTTCTTCATATTAGAGTGGCTCGCTGTAGAAGATTTCTAGACAGAGGTGTGTCGGTACCCGCACATTAGGGATGTTGGTCTGGAGCTTGTGCATCGTAGGGTAGAAGGAATAGGTCATGGAGGAAGAGAGGTTCGTCCATCAAAACTAGTCATCAGTCAGATTAAGTTGTTGGTGCTCAAAATGGGAGGCAGAAATGTTAGGAGATATTGTCGAACGCTTCAGGGTGTTAAGAGGTTTTGTCTTTGACGGAAGATGAGGGCTGAACAGCGAAGAAACAAATGACGTGGGAGTTTGGGCTGAGATGATTTTGATAATGGTATGCCGTTCATAGTGGTTTGTATGTTTGTGTTGGAGCTGTCTCTTCTCTGTCGGAAACTCTCTGAACCCAGGCTTGCTCGTTGGTTTGCCCGCTCACGGACCTCTGCTGTTGTCCTACAACCTGTCTGTCCGTCAGTGTAGACAGCTTTCCTGGTCTGCCCCCAGAGCTAAACAAAACCGAAAGTACACCTGTCCTGCACGCCTTTTCTCCAGTCTGCTCTTTCTGGCTAATGAATTAGCATGAGGTCATGTAGGCTCAAAACGGGTTTACACACACCCAGATACTGTTTCATGGGGCCTTCCTAGACGAGGCTATGAGATTAGAAAAGTGATACTCTCACGTATTTCGGATGCTCTGGGAAGGGTATGATTTGGGGCTAGGCCGTCTAGGGCCATGCCATCCTCTCCACGGGCAAAGGGACCCCCATTTTCACATTACCAATGCTTTCGAGTGAAAGGTGAGTTCAGTCTGTCCATGGGATTCTGTAATGCGTGAGTACAGCTCTGCTGCGCTCAGACTACTTGATGTTAATTCACTCGCAAAACATGGTGTAATTAATTTTTCAGGTTTGCTAAAATCATCTCTCCAGTATTAGAAATTTTGACATTTTATGTGTCACAATTTCAAAAATTATATAAAATTTCACGTAGTAAACAAACTGGCCCTTAATGTTTTGCTGGTGAAGAACTGGAGTTTAAACCTTTGCAACTAGTGAGTGATTGAGAATACATAAAGCTTTAAGGGAAAATTATGTTTTTAAACTAGAAGTGAGGATTTAACTCTTCCAGTTTGCTCTTTAAAATGTCACCTAGCTAGAATAAGATTTTTGAGACTATTATTACCTATTAAAGTAAACAAACAAACAAAAAAAGTCACCTGGCTCTGTGCCTCAAAAAGCATGAGTAGCTTTCTAAATAATCTTTGTGACCATAATTTGCAGCCTTCTTTTAACTTTGTGTAGTTTAAGATAAATAAGAGATTTCTTCAGAGGAACAAGTCTGGTTCAACTTCTCTTTACTTAGAACATTACAATTTGCATTAACAATACCATGCAGTTAATGTTCTTAAAAATTAATGCCCTTTTTCTGATCATTAGAAGAGCACATTTGTTGTATGAATTTTTTAAAATATAGAAATTGCTCTTAATATTTGATGTTTTGGAATATTTGTACATATACTTAAAAAATTTGGGATATACTGTATCCTTTTATTTAACACTAAATAAATAAATGTAATTATTAATAACAAATAATAATTATTTAAATTTAATCAAAACAAATTAAATTAAAATTTAATGAAATTGTAATAAATAAATAAATAAATTTGTCTTGTTATTATCTAGTCCTCAAAATACTTGATTTTTAATTGTGTGGGTATATAATAATTTAGCCACTTTTGTATTTAACTTTTTAATTATTTTTCACTATTATAATTGATGCTTTGAAGAAGATACTTGTATATAAATCTTGGAGTCGTCTCTGGAAATTTCCTTAGGCTGAATTCTAAAGGTGGAATTAATAAGATAAAGAATATGCCTGTTTTATTTTTTTTTAGGTTTTTTATTTTTATTTATTTGACAGAGAGATCACAAGTAGGCAGAGAGGCAGGCAAAGAGAGAGGAGGGAGGTAGTAGGCTCCCCGCTGAGCAGAGCCCAACGTGGGGCTCGATCCCAGGACCCTGAGATCAGGCCCTGAGCCGAAGGCAGAGGCTTTAACCTACTGAGCCACCCAGGCGCCCTGTAGAATATGCCTATTTTAAAATTTCTTGATAGATGTGGCTAAATTGCTCCTCACAAAAGTTGCATGGTTTATACTCTGACCAGCAGTTCTGAGAGTTCTGATTTCCCACATGATTGAAGATATGAATTAACAATTCATTACATTTTTGTTAATTTGATAGGTATGAAATGATATCTTAGTGTTTTATTGTCTTAGTGCCTTTATAATCTATATTTCCCCTTCTTTGTTTTCTTTTCCTTGTCATGATTGTTTGCAGTTTGACTGCAGAATAGGGAATCCATGTTATAAATATTCAAATAAGTACATTACATGCTGTGACAAGTAAAGGGCTTGTAAATACTTAAATATCTTCATGTGAGACTCTAAAAAACTGTAGTATTGGAACAAAATCATTGTTTAATGAAAACTTTGTAATAGTACGTGGAAAGCATTTTTACTTAATGAAATCTAAATATGCTTAAAGATCACAATAATACTTTCTGATTTACATTTTGAAATATATTACATAAAATCATTATAACGAGACTCTTTTTCTCTAATAAGTGTTTCTCATGTCATGTATGTCCATTGGCATTTTTCAGTGCGGTCAAGGTAGATTGCTTAAGTATTAATTGTAACCCTGTGAAGACTGTGATTGATGATCTCATCCAGAAGTTATTTGATATGCTTGTTCTTTCTTTGAAGAAGTCCATCCAGGGTAAAGACATTTTTAAATTTTTATTTTAACTTAATTTTATACATAAAGGCATATATTTTGATAGTTATGAAATGTGAATCCCAGTGATGATTAAAATCAACCAACCTAGAAAGTCTTATGAAATGATAATTTTAATAAAGTAGGAAAGTCCATACCTAACTTTTATGAAGTCTAAAAATGAAAGGCATCTTTACTATTTGTAGTATAAGCTAGTATCAATTTGTTGTATATGTTACTGACAAAGGTAGGTAATTCTGCCAGAATGTATTTCTTTTTATCTCTTCAAATTACTACTGTTTTCCAAAATATCATATTGTTTTTTTTCCCATTAAACTGAGATGTTCTAACTTATTATCTAAAAGACTGGGAAAGTTACCAGTTTTGAGTAAAATTTACTAACAATGAGTACATTTTACATCCTCAAATTTTTGAGGTATAATGTGAAACAACTAAACTCTCATGACAAATTTCTGTGCTTATTCTGTATTTTAAAATTTTGTTGTATGAGCAAATAGAAATTTAAGTTTTAATGTATGCTATGTAATGAACACTGATTTTAAAATGATGCAATGGAGTATTTTTGGTGATAACAACATTCTCTATCAATGTCACCGTTCAGCTCACCTCCACGAAATTGATGCGTTTGTCACTGAGGCCATGGAAGTGTTAACGGTTATGCCCCAGTCTGTGGAGGAGATAGGCGATGCAAACTTGCAATACAGTAAGCTACAGGGACGGAGACCAGAGGTGAGAATCTCAAAGTAAAGTTATTGACTTATGTGTACTGTACTGGAGATGTTTCAATTCGGCAATATTATGTGACTATTTAGAAATACCCTGTGATTTCGGTATTGTAAGGAAGTCGATAGAATCTGGCCCAGTTGGTCAGCTCGTGATGGGACTCTTGCTGTCTCATTGGTGCAGGGAGACAGTAACAGTCATATGTCACATCTATTACTGTCTTCAGGAGTATTTACAGTCTGTTTTATGACGTGCCGTGTCAGAGTAAGACTAAACTTAAATAATTCATGCTGTTACTCCCAGGGTTGTAACTTTAGGATGCTGGAGTGTGAAGTTAGAGCTGAATTGGGAATACACACACACACACACACACACACACACACACACACACACAGATACACACTCACATATGGAGTGGTTATATTATGGTTGATTTTAACTGTTGAGAAGAAGAGAAATAATTCAGATCAGGAAACAAACTTTTATGTGTCCCTCCTGTGAGATAGACTTAAAATTAGGATAGTTCAGAGGCGAGTGAAGTAATACACCTTCACGGTGTAACCCAGGGAGGTCAGAGGAAGAGGAATGAGCGTGTCTCCTAGAGGTTTGGCTTGAACGGCTGGGAAGCTGCTGGTACCGTTTCCTGGCGAATGGGAATGCCTGGCGGAGGAAGGTGTTGGGATATCGGAGGTGGTGGGGACTGAGATGTCCGATGGAAGTTGAGTGAGGAATGTGGACCTTAGAGTAAAGACTGGAGATGAAAACTTGAACGCCATCTTTATACGCACGAAATGCGAAGCCATGGGATGGACTAACCCCTGGTCGATAGCAGACAAGGGACGCCGTGGGGGCAGGTAGAACATCCCAAAGCTAGAGCGGAAGCGTGAGAGGGGGTGCCAGAGGGGCTTGAGAATGAAGTGGGAGGGAAGGCCCAGAAACAGGAAGAAAAGACATGGATGTCGCATGAGAGCACAGCGGGTCGGGCAGGAAGAGCTAGACAGGATCTCTGGCCCGGGAGCCACAGTCGGGGTCACGGTCTATTCCGTCGATGCTGGGGAGTCTGCTGGGCTCTTACGCAGCAGGATGTTACGGAAGTGTGTTTTGATGTCTCTGCTGTGTGGATCGGAAGGAGGAGGAGTGGGGGCAGGCTGACGAGGAGACAGTCGTCATGTCCTTTCAGGCTCACCTAAGTCCTGTTCGCATCTCAGAAATGAGAGCCTTACTTTCTTCTTTGTCTTCTCCTACTGAGTGTCCTAGTGCACAGTGGCTCGATTCCGTGTTTTCAGTTGTCCTTTTCTTAAGGACCTTCTTCATGACCTTACCTCTCTGTTAAGTAGAATAGTTTATTTATGCTCTTAGATAATCCCTAATCTTAGTTCTTTTAGAAGCCCTTTTAGCATTTTCTTATGAGTGGAACTGATAAGAAATCAGAACTTTACCTTGAATAGCGCTGTAGCATTGTCTTTATGAATTCACGGTGTCATTCAGTCTGTAGGGGCACCTTTATGATCCTTTTTAACTCTCATGTTAGAGGGCCTTAGCTGAGTTTGCATTTAATAATAACTAAGTTTTAGGAGCTTCATATCTATGAATTTTTTTTTTAAGATTTTATTTATTTGACAGAGAGAGAGAGAGAGATCACAAGTGGTCAGAGAGGCAGGCAGAGAGAGAGGGGGAAGCAGGCTCCCTGCTGAGCAGAGAGCCCGATGCGGGGCTCGATCCCAGCACCCTAAGATCATGACCTGAGCCGAAGGCAGAGGCTCAACCCACTGAGCCACCCAGGCGCCCCATATACATGAATTTAACAAATCATTTCAAAGCAGAAATCTTGATTTTAAAAAAGCCAGTCACGGAACAAATTAGTATAAATGAACCTTAAGAAATTTGATAAAATAGTTTGTTTTTTATATGTTATTTCTTCAACCTTTAGATTTTGCCCTTATTCCAAGAAGCTGAAGATAAAAACAGACTTTTACGAACTGTGGCAGGTGGAGGTTTGGAAACAATTAGCAATCTGAAAGCTAAGTGGGATAAATTTGAATTGATGATGGAAAGTCACCAACTTATGATTAAAGACCAGGTAAAAACCTTTTAGTCATTTTCTTAAAATGGAAACTTGATTTTTTTCTCACTTAAGATCTCTTGCTTATCTCTACTCCATTACAGTTCAGGTAGATAAGAATTTTTATTGCTGAGGAAGTTGGCCTCCTCAGGACTTCCCAGTGGTAAAACACATACTTTATCTTCGCTTCCTGCCATACAAAGAATGCATGTCATATTATTTTCAGTTTTTCTTATGAGTGAATTTCTTTGCCTACTACATATGGCATCTTTTTAAAAATATTTATTTGAGAGAGAGAGTGAGAGAGAGCGAGCATGAGAGGGGAGAGGGGAGGGGGAGAGGGAGAAGCAGACCCCCTGCAGAGCAGGGAGCCCGATACGGGACTCCATCCCAGGACTCCGGGATCATGACCTGAGCTGAAGGTAGTCGCTTAACCAACTGAGCCACGCGGGCACCTGTCGTATGGTGTCTTTTAAGGGACAACCTGGTAGTTGTACGCGTCTGTTGAATGTTGTCGTGTTGACTGAACTTACTCTCTGGCGCGGGAGGACCCCCTCCCATCAAGCAGCTGTGTGCTCTAGGCCGGGCATCGCTTTATCACACCAACTGGGTGGAGAGTCATGGTGGGAGCTGCTCATAACATGAGTAATTTTTTGATTGATGATGCTTCCAGTTTGTCTCTTACTATGAATGTTTATGGTCTAATTTTGAAATCAAAATTTTATTGTACTTGAAATTAGTAATGGAAGATAATCTTTTGAGAAATTGGTATTGATGTTTTTTCACCTCTAAGTAGAAAATGTTGGAAATAAAATGTGAAAGGAAAGTGAGATTTTACTCTGAATTGAATTATATAAACTCTTAACTCTTCCAGATTGAAGTAATGAAAGGAAATGTGAAGTCACGTCTTCAGATCTATTATCAAGAATTAGAAAAATTTAAAGCTCGTTGGGACCAACTAAAGCCTGGTGATGATATTATTGAAACTGGCCAGCAAAATGCTCTTGATACAAGTGCCAAGTCAATAAAAGAGAAAAAAATCGAGTTTGATGATCTTGAAGTCATAAGGAAAAAGCTCGTGTATGTTTTTTCTTTAAAATTGATCTTAGTCGTTTTGGTTTATATTTATAGATGTTAAGCCAGTAATGTTCTTACATCTGTTTATCTTAATGTTTTTCTTTATAAAATTCTGTAGTTTTAAAGACAAAACTGAGAAGGGCTCATGCTGCTGCTTTCCCAGGAGCCATGGCTGTGCGCTGTCAGGAGATGAAATTTCCACTTAGGCCTCGAAGTCGGATAGCAAACTAAACTGACTTATAAGTTAAATTACAGAAAATGGAGTTAAATTAGGGAAAATCACTTGCTTTCTGTGATTTTGTTGTGTTTAAACATGGAATATATAAAATTAATGGAAAATTGCTTTCAGAGATTCTGAGGAAAAAAAATGAACCTAGAAAATAATAAGATAATTCCAAGAACAAAATTGTTTTGTGTTATAATAATATGAGGTATTAAGTTTATTTTATTTTATTTTAAAGATTTTATTTATTTGAGGGAGAGAGAGCGCACAGAGCAAGAGAGCACATAGGAGCGGTTGGGGGCCAGGGGAAGGGGCAGGGGGAGAGGAGAACCAGGCTTCCCAATGAGCAGGGAGCCTAATGCGGGACTCGATCCCAGGACCTGGGATCATGACCTGAGCCAAAGGCAGAGGCTTGACCCCCGGAGCCCCCCAGGCGCCCACAAGGTATTAAGTTTAAACATTGTTTTAGGTTTGGTCTCTGTTGAGGCAAATGCATTGGTAGGATACTTGTCTTCGGGGGGAGTGAAGGATTTAGTACACACTTATTAAAAGGCATTATACCTTTTATCTAAAAGGATATCTTATATTCCAGAATCTAACTCTTGGATATTAATATTAATCTCTTCTCAGTTAGTCCATGAATAGATATAATTCTGTATATTTCTATTTTTATGATATATAGTACATAAATATATTTATATGTATTGCCAACTCCACTTCGACTCCTTTAGAAAAATGCACATTTATGACTTTAGAAGAGTTATACTTAGGGCGCCTGGGTGGCTCAGTGGGTTAAAGCCTCTGCCTTCGGCTCGGGTCATGATCTCAGGGTCCTGGGATCGAGCCCCGCATGGGGCTCTCTGCTCAGCAGGGAGCCTGCTTCCTTTTCTCTCTCTGCCTGCTTCTCTGCCTGCTTGTGATCTCTCTCTCAAATAAATTAAAAAAAAAAAAAAAAAAGAAGAGGAGGTTATACTTAAGCAGTGAGAGTGAAATTCTCATGCAGTCGCCCCTGTCACTGTCACCATCAGCCCCGTGGGCGCACACCCGCACACACAGGGAAGGCAGTTCAGTAATGGTGAGCCGAAGAGTTTTTTATTTTATTTTTTTATTTTTTTTT
>CM052815.1:91745109-91792474 GCA_028533885.1 Nasua narica | reverse complement strand
TTTTTTTTTAAAGATTTTATTTATTTGTTTGACAGAGAGAGATACAGCAACAGAGGGAACAGGAGCAGGGGGAGTGGGAAAGGGAGAAGCAGGCTTCCTGATGAGCAGGGAGCCCGATGTGGGGCTCGATCCCAGGACTCTGGGATCATGACCTGAGCCAAAGGCAGCCACTTAATGACTGAGCCACCCAGGTGCCCCCCGGAGAGTTTTTTAAAGATGAATGCTATTTCACCTTTTGTTTCTGTAGTGATGACTGCCATCATTTTGGACTAGAAGAGCCCAACTTCGCCCTGGCGCACAGCGTCTCCAAGGACATCGAGAGCTGCGCACAGGTCTGGGCGCTGTACGAAGAGTTTCAGCGGGGGCTTCAGGAGATGGCCGGCGAGGACTGGATCACGTTCCGGTGTGGCCCATAGACTCTACTGAGATTCTCATCATGGGGTGGTGTGTTTGGGGACATGCGTTTTAAGGTGTCCTGGTGTTTTCCAGGGCGAAGACATATCTGTTGGAGGAGTTCTTGATTACTTGGCACGACAGGTTGCGGAAAGTGGAGGAACATTCAGCCATGACGGTGAAGCTGCAGTCAGAAGTCGACAGATACAGAGTAAGGCCCTGGTGCTCCTGCCTCCGTCCAGGGTCACCTCCTAGTCGCTGTGCCGCCGAGGGAGTAGGGATCCAGGGTCACCTCCGGGTTGCAGTGCCGCCAAGGGAGCGGGGGTCCCAGCTTCTGATTTTCATGATTCCATCACGTGAAGAAAATAGCAAGTATAGAGTAAACCATAGACATTATTGTTATTTTGCCTATGCTTTTGAAAAGTTTTAACTAAGAAATTTATACTTCAAGTTATAAATTAGAGTGTGGATACCTCCTAGTGCAATTTAGGTTATGGGTCATTTAACATATTTAGGATATAGGTCGTATCCTAAATAATAAAAATAGAAGTATTTTAGGTCATGTTTTAAAATATAGCAAGGTGCAAAGGGATATTTGCATGTTTCCACAGACGTGTTTAATAAAGAAATTTGTACAAGTTTGTTTGAGAATTTGATTTCAGGATTATTAAATCAGATAACAGTAATTAAAATTTTATAGCTAATCATAAAAAGGAAATAACAGTTTGCATCTTAATAATATATGTTCATGTGTGTACATATTTTTTTTAACAGACTGTAATACCTATTTTGAAATATGTGAGAGGGGAGCATCTTTCTCCAGATCATTGGCTTGACCTTTTTCGTCTACTTGGTCTTCCTCGGGGGACTAGCCTGGAGAAGTTACTGTTCGGTGATCTCCTCAGAGTAGCTGATACAATTGTTGCCAAAGCTTCAGAACTTAAAGTAGGATTCACTTTTATAAATATCTCATAAATACAACCTTTGTTAACGTATGGTTTTGCTTTGTATTTTATTTAAATAGCAAGTTAAATTTTTTTTCTCTTAGTATAGTGACTGTATTCCCCTATTCCATTATTTGTTCTTTAGTAATGCATCTGAATCTGTGTGGGGTAGGGAAGTGTTATAAACCTCTCTTCAGAGACAGAAAAAATACGAAAAAAATGTCTTGGTTTAAGAAGGGAGTCAGCTTTAATCAAAAAGCAAGCAAATACAAATCATTTTACATAAAATACATTTAAAATTATGGAGTATATTGTAAATTGAAGCAAAGAGATGTTAAAATCCAGAGAGCTAAACCGAGAACTGATTTGCTAATCAGATTTAGAATAGGTCTCAGGTAAAAGTAAAATATTCACACCTCTGATTTCTAACATCAATTGCACACTTTCTGTTTTGTGTACTGCCCATTCAGTGTAAAAATAAAAGAACTCTCTTTTAAAGATTTCATTTACTTATTTGAGAGAAGGAGAGAGAGAGCGTGCACACTGCAGCGGGGGGTGGGGGGGTAGAGACAGAGGGAGAGAATCGCAAGCAAACTCCCCGCTGAGCGTGGAGACTGACGCACCACATGGGGCTCAGTGTCGTGACCCTGCGATCTTGACGCGAGCTGAAACCAGGAGTCAGATGCTTAACCAACTGAGTCACCCAGGGGCCCCCAAAATAAAAGTACTTTTGATGTCGAATTGTCATATTTTCTACTTAATATGTGTACCTTTGTGTTCATAACCTTGGAGCCTACTTAGATAATTCTGAGGTTATAAAGCATGGCTTCTGTAGAAGGTGCTTATTAATCACTTGAGGTGTAGCAGAACTTAAAATTAAATTACCATAAGATTTCTGAAGTCTGCAAAATCTTAAATATGCTAGACAGTTTTTTTTTTTTTTTCCAGAGAGGGGGTGGGAGCAAGGGACAGAGGGAGAGACAGAATCTCAAACAGACCCTATGCCCAGCACAGACCCCAATTTGGGGCTCAATCTCATGACGCTGAGATCGTGACCTGAGCTGAAATCAGGAGTTGGACACATAACCTATTGAGCCACCCAGGCACCACAAAGCCAGACTATTTTTGTGTTTTGCAATGGGTTCTTGAATTCTTTCTCTTTTTAGAAGTAAAAAGCATATGGCGGAACATTGTGTATACTTTGACTATGTGAACTTGGATACTTAGTATCTGGTATCTCTTAATACATTAATATTCTCTTGGATTGCATGTAAAATATATTTACTTATTATTATTGCTTTATTGTGAAAAACCAAGTAAATATATATCTTATGAAGTGTTTTATGATTTATGTCTATGGTAATTAATGTTGAAATAATAAAGGTATTTTGCATTAATTAGGATTTAAATAGTCGGGCACAAGGTGAAGTTACAATCAGAGAAGCTTTACGTGAACTTGATCTTTGGGGAGTTGGAGCAGTATTTACCTTGATTGATTATGAAGACAGCCAAAGTCGAACTATCAAGCTAATTAAAGACTGGAAAGACATAGTAAATCAAGTTGGAGATAACAGGTGCCTTCTTCAGTCCTTAAAGGATTCTCCTTATTATAAAGGATTTGAAGATAAAGTGTCAATCTGGGAAAGAAAACTTGCAGAATTGGACGAATACCTACAGAATTTGAACCACATTCAGAGGAAGTGGGTGTATCTGGAACCCATCTTTGGCCGTGGAGCGTTGCCCAAAGAACAGACGCGCTTCAACAGAGTTGACGAGGACTTCAGGTAAGTACAGCAGCGTAAGACCTTGATGCGTGTGGCAGTTTTTTTCTTTCATATCATGAGGTGCTCAACACAAGCTAAGTACCTTTACGTTATCAGTATCATCTGTGTCTTCAACCTCTTCTTCCGTTGGATCCCTCGAAGGAGCTGTTTGCTCTCACTCAGCTTCTCTGGCGCTGCTCTCTGCTTCAGAGACACTTCGCCAGGAAGCCCCCCCTCCCTGCCCCTGCTCAGCGATGTTTTCTGGGACCCGCCGTGCAGAGTTCAGCGTCAGTGCCTTTCTCAAGCCAGAGGACGGGGCTTGTCCTCTTAGCTGCTTTAAAGATATGTTGTCCTTTTCCTTCTTAGCATTTGTCATCATTTTATTTGAATATTTTTAGAAAATATTGTCTGTCATTGGACCATTATCTCTATGAGATAGGGCTTAATATTTGTTTAGCGAATGAATGAAATTGGAAAATTTGCAATACGTTAGGTTGAAAATGGTAATGGGGGCACGTGGCTCGCTTGGTTTGTGTAACATAGGACTCCAGCTCTCGAGGTCGTGAGTTCATGTCCCACATTGGGTGCAGAGCCCACTTAAAGGAGAAAAAGTTAAGTGTTTAAAAACAGTAATGGGCTATTCTTAATTTCTAGTGTGATTTCTTAGAAGCTAATGGTGCTTTACAGTTAGAATAGTGTTACATCTAGTTTGTTCCATGCAGGCAAAAAATAAATGTCTCAAAATTATCTTCCAGCCAAACACTACTCAGTAAAGGTAAAAACACCTATTTTTTCTTCTGTAGGTCAATAATGGCCGACATCAAGAAAGACAGTAGAGTCACAACGTTAACTACTCATGCAGGAATCAGAAATTCTCTGCTAACGATACTTGATCAGCTTCAGAGATGTCAGAAATCATTAAACGAGTTTTTGGAGGCAGGTTTTTTAAATTAGACTTTTATAATAAATTATAAAGTCCTTTATTGTACGACTCATTTGAAAAGATAAGGCCCTGTTCTTGTTTGTGTCTGTGTCAGGAGAAGCGCTCAGCATTCCCCAGGTTTTACTTCCTCGGCGACGATGACCTGCTGGAGGTTCTGGGCCAGTCGACCAGCCCGTCGGTGATTCAGTCTCACCTCAAAAAGCTGTTCGCTGGTAAGACCGACTTGTCTCCGGCCCGTGCTTACTACATTTCAGGCTCTGCCAGGCACAGTTTTAGGCTCGGAGGTAAACCGTCGAATAGAACGTGTGTCCCACCCTCGAGAAGCACTCATGGTTTAGTGGAAAGACAGGCTGCTGCGAGGACGCCCCGCGGCGCTCCCTGCAGCTGGCGCGGCTGAGCTGTGGAGCCGATCGCGGCGTCCTGGGGCCTCTCCAGGGGGACGAGGACGGCGCAGTCTGCAGAACGTACCTGTCTTTGTGAGAAGGAAGCTGAGCAGGCGGCAGGAACGGCCTTGGGGAGAAGGGGAGCACGCCCCTTCACTGCGCGGTGGACGCACTCCAGAGGCAGTCCTTGCCAGTGGGGAGGTCGGGGCAGAGGAGTGACGTCGGGGGTCGTCTCTGTGCCGAGGGCAGTTGGGCTGTGGGCCAAGGCGAGGTCACCTGGTGAACAGAGTGCTGATGGGGCCTCTCGCTGAGCTGCTCTCGGCCAGCCAGGACCTGTGCAATCCGTAAATAAATATCACGGTGACTCTTTTCTCAGAACCTTCCATCTGTTGGAGAACAGCTGTATTTTTCAAATTCAGTCAGACATTTCCATCACTTCCGCGGACAGTCAGGCTTGAGCACACGGCAGCCCAGGCCTGGTCTGGCTCCCTGCCCAACGTCCTGCCCCGCGGCCCTGCTGGAGCACAGCCCTTGCCGTGATTGCGTAGCGCTGCTCTTGGGCTGCAGGGCAGGGCGAGTAGCTGACTCGGAGACTGCGCGGCCCGTAGAGTCCTCACGCTCCCTCGCCCGAGTGTGGGAAGCGCCGGGCGCCCCGTCTGCAGGGACCTGGGCTGTGGGAGGCGGGGCCCGAGCACTCGGAGGCAGCAGGCTTGCGTTCAGGTTCAAACTCGGCGTCCGCCCTGGGCTAGCCCGTTACTAATTGACCTCTCTGAAGCTTAGTTTCCTCCTTTACTTTGGAAATAATAACTTACTGGGTTTTTGTGAAGATCAAAATTGGGTGTATATATAGCAATATATTGAAGTATTTTTGTACACCAGGAAATAAAGTTCAAATCTGGGGGAAGGGGAGTCCCGTTTACCCTCCCCCTTTCTTCTCTTTTGTCTCCTGTCATGTTACTGGAATCATCAGTGTGTGTTCTTAGGCTCTCATTTGTGTCTGGACTTTTTTTTTGCTCATCTTGATGTTTTTGAGATACCTACAGCTACACTTTATTCCTTTTTGTTGCTGAATAGTATTCCACTGTTTGAATATACCAGTCGATTCATCCACCTGTTGGGGGCATTTGGGTTGTTTTCAATTTTTAATTAGGAAAAACTGTTCTGTTACATAGGCGAATTCTAATACATTCTAATACATACTATGAGGTACACGTTATATATGTACTGTGAGAATGTTGTATCTTGTTTAATAATTACGTCTTTAATCCTTTCACATTTCAATTGTTCTTTTATATTGTAGGTATTAACAGTGTGTGCTTTGATGAGGAATCTAAACATATAACGGCAATGAAATCTTTAGAGGGAGAAGTTGTACCGTTTAAAAATAAAGTTCTTCTATCAAATAATGTAGAGGTAAGTAATTCCTCAAGTGTGAAAATAAAAAGAATTAACTGTATGAACTTTGTATCAAAAATAATTTAGTCGATTTTTAGGGTAGAACTTAGGCCTTTTAGGGGGTGCCTGGGTGGCTCAGTGGGTTGAAGCCTCTGTCTTCGGCTCAGGTCATGATCCCAGGGTCCTGGGCTTGAGCCCCACATCGGGCTCTCTGCTCAGTGGCGAGCCTGCTTCCCCCTCTCTCTCTGCCTGCCTCTGCCTACTTGTGATCTCTCTCTCTCTCTGTCAAATAAATAAATAAAATCTTAAAAATAATTAAAAAATAATTTAGTCGATTTGTGGGGTAAAACTTAGGCCTTTTAGGAAACTCATCTTGTATCTTAAAAAGATGATTTGTTAGGTTTGGAATGATTTGAAATTGAAGAAAATACAGATTTTTAGTTTTTGGAAGGCAGCATGTAATTATGAAAAGAACCTTTGCTTTGGAGTCGAAAAGCCTGGGTCTTAATCTTAGCTCTTCACCTTATTAGCCATGTGACTTAGAATCACAGCTTTCTTATCTCTAAAATACCCATTTTACTACCCATGTAGTAGTCTGGGTACTACAGACTGTAGTCTGTTGCAAAGACTGTCTATTGAAAATTAAATGAGATGACTGGCTCATTTAATTTTAGATAAATTTAGATACAGTAGATAGTGTTTGGAGCGTCACTACTCACTAGGTACTTAAATAAGATGATTTATTTCAGGAGGTGGAATTATGATTTGTTATTGACTCTCACACTCCCAAAATGTGTTGTATGAGGTGAGGGTTATAGAAGATGGTCTTATATAAGGTGATTTAGGTGAAGGAGTAAGTTTATAGCTAGCGCATTTACAGGACCCCCCACTGCTCGATTGGCCTTGCAACCTTGGCAGTGAGCCATAGAAGACCTAGGATGGGCGCACAGCTAAACCAGACCGCGGGAGGTCGCAGCACAGTGGATCGTAATTTTCACCAACCAGAATGATCTTCCAGCTAGTGGCTGCAGCCCGAGCCTTATCACGGCCATAGCTATACAGTTTAGCACAATTTCTCTTCCTGAGGAGGCCTCAATGTTTGATTGGGTGTTGATGACATCAGTCAGGTGATTGAAAGCACAGGTTTGTTAATAGCTCCCGTGTTTGCGTTTGGTGACGAGCTTTGTTGTTTTGTTGTTGTTTGCCTTTCTTGGGGTTTTGCTGGGAGCTGGTGAAGAGAGAGGGGAAGGGCGTCAGTTTCCGCAGCAGGCAGCTTGGCCAGCAGAGGGCACTGGAAGTCTGCAAGCTCGGCCGCCGCCCTCAGCACAGCCCCGTCTGCCCCGTCTGCGGCCATGCTCCGAGACCCTCTCTCACCGGAGCTTCCGCGCTGTTGGAAGTTTGTGCTGTTTGGGTACCGGAAAGTGCTCGAAAGATGGGAGAGTCCAGAACTTAGAGTCTAAGTAATGATGAAGAGCTACTTCGCATTATATGTTTGGCACTTATATTTTATTGCACATGTACAGTCTTTTAGAGTCATGATTGAAACTCACTGCTGTTACCAGTTATTGTTAACTTCACTTGACTTTATTGTTTTATCTATCTTCAAGTGAAAACTGTATTATTTTCACCTTGAAAGAAAATTAGTTTTGTTTAAGAAAGTGGCTTAGCTCCTCAAATAGTAGAGCTCCCCCTGGTAAAGCAATCCCGTCTTCCATTGCGGCTTTCTGAATGTGAGCTCACCAGGATAGCCTGAGCCCAGAGACTGAGCCAGTCGCTGTGACCCTTATCTATTGGCCCAGCTCTCTAGTTTGACTTCTCATCATGTTGAAATGAAGGGGTTCATTTGCTCATGTTCTAGTCATTTGTAGAGATGCTGATAGTGATAGCTAACTATACATTTAGGAGCTTTCACACTTAACTGTTATCCCAAGTGGTAAAAAAATTGTTTTCCTCAAATTATTTAACTTCTTTATTAATAAAATAAATTATTTTATGTCAGATAAAGCATTTTGGGAGTTTGAGAGTCAAAAAGAAATTACAATCCTGCCCCTTGAAATAAATGAATAGGATCAGTCAACAGAGTGTATATTTGTTTTATGCTTTGTGTATATTATTTTTGAAGAGTTTTATTTATTTATTTTGAGAAAGAGAAGGAGCATGTGAGTGGGCAGTAGGGACAGAGGAAGAGAATCTTAAAACCATGAGGTCACGATCTGGGCCAAACCAAGAGTTGGGTGCTTAGCTGACTGAGCCGCTCAGGCGCCCCTTGTGTATATCATTCTTAATTCTGTTTTCAGACCTGGTTAAATGATTTAGCCTTGGAAATGAAGGAGACTTTGAAGCAGTTGTTGATAGAATGTGTTACTGCGGGACGAAGTTGTCAGGGCTCAATTGACCCGTCCTCGTTCCCTTCACAGGTAAGGGGGCTCCTGTCCGCAATGTAGGCAGGCCGGGGAGGCCGGGGGGCCAGACGGCGGCAACTCTCTTCTCTCTCTAGCAGCTAATACTGACAAGTTGCTTAGCTTCGGAGTCTTGTCCCCTCACCTGTACACACTGGGACAGGACTGCCTGGCCTCCTACTTTCCTCCAGCTCCGTTAGGCTGCTGGCAGCGAGGTGCTCTCAGGCAGAAGGCGCTGAGATCCAAGGCCCTCAGGCCAGCGAGGGGGGTCAGTGGTGCAGGCGCGCCCCGGTGCCTGGAGTCAGTGCCTCACTGATGCAGGGGCACGGGGGCTGCGCCAGGGCCTCTCTCGCCCATGGAGTCATCCAGGAGGCCGGTGCTGGCGGGAGGTTAGCCGGATGCCCGGGCATGTCCGAAACAGAGCCAAGGAGCCAGACTGTGGTGTCGGCGGGGAAGCCGGGAGCTGCTCTGCATGGGGGTCGTGGGCTTCCTGGAGCCCCCGTTCACAGGAGCGCACACCTGAAACCCCAGGCCGTGGCTGGCGGCCGTTACGGAGTGTGGTCTGGGTCTTACCCGCTGTCGAACCGTGTAGAACTGAGACTTGCGTCAAGTATCCTGCCTTGTTCAGGGTTTGTTTCACTGAGGTACTAACTGCACGTGATAGCGCATCGGGGACGTCAGTTCTTAGGGACTGCAGAAGGCAGGCATTGGAGATGTTCGGTGATTTCTCACAGGAAAGTCTACCCAACTGCTCAAAGTTATATGCTTTCCATATTCAGCCATTTAGTAGCTATGCGAACAAGTTTTATGTTGGTTCTTTTAAAGCTTGAGAAGTTAGATGGGAAACTTGAATATTATAGATTCTTAGCCACCGTATCATCTCTATCATTTGCATCTTCTATCATGTCAAGACAAACTCAGGTGTGTTTTAACAGTTCTTGTTAAGCTCTTAGAGAAAATTAATTTTCAACGAACAATAATGCCATTGCAGAGTCAGAGGTAAGCTGCTTTATTACTTCGGGAAATGTTCTCTACTCCTGTCAACTTCCAGGTAGGATGTAAGTAAACTCGGAATAAAAGACGAAATCTTAAAAAATTTCCAGAAGGAGGGATTGCATAGCAGTTGGTCTGGGGGAATGACAGCGGTGTCGGGAGCTGCAGGCGTGGGAGGGAAGTGCTCTGTCCCAGCTCGCAAGCTCCTGGCTGAACACGGGGCCACGAAACACGCCAGCAGTGCCTTGTCTCTGTACAGTCGTGAACTACTGGAAGTAGGAATCGTTCACTGTCAACCAAGACAAAGAATTCTAGTGTCTTAGCAGTTAATGCTGAGAAGAATTTCTCTCAAGAGCATTTGGGGACGGGGATTGGACAGTATGACTGCATGCGTTTCGGTTTGAGTTGCGACTGCTAATTCAGTATTCTAGAGGTGTTTTTGTAAGGACCTGACATAATGTGGTGAAGGAACGTTCTGACCTGGGAGGGAGACCGCGTGCCGAGTGGAAGGAATTGCACAGACCTTGGTTCAAACCCCGCTTTTGTCAGTATTTTCAGAGTGACTCTCGTAGGCACTTAGTTCTGAGGGCATAATGATACGTACGCTGCCCTCTTCTTTTCACGGTTAAATTGTAAAATGTTTGCAGAGCACTGTTAGTGACTACTGGATTTTAGGTTATTAATAATAGTAGCACCTGACCAGAGACTGCGATGGTCGTATGACTTGAGAATTAGCCCGGACTGTATCTTGACTACATTTCTGTTAGCCTCTCACGGGAATCGAAGAGCAGACTATTAAAAATTGAGACTATCTTTGTGCGTTTATAATGCAGAGATTCAGTCGTATTGCCTGTAAGGAGATCCACAGATAGGAGTACTAGTCTGGAGGTAGCAAGTGAACGTTTTTGTATGAAGATTAAAGAGCAAAGGTCTTTTTTCCAAAAGCAGATTTGGATCTGCTTGAATGTTGCCTGATGCACTTGGTGAAAGAGGCTGGTCAGTCTGTCCCACAAATGAGGGGAGAGAACTTTGCCGCGGAAGGAGTTACTCTTCCTTTAAAGAGTGGTACTTAATGCTACTTACATGATGATGTTATGTGGTGCGTTGGCCGGTTCATGAACACGGCCCGTCAAGCTACGCCAGCACCGCAGCTTGGCCTGCTGTGGGAGGTTACGAGGCGTGTGCGTGGGTAATGAGCTGAGTTAATCAGGGAAGTCGAGGCATCTGAGGACGCTCGTCGGGGTGCTGAGAGGTATCTGTTCTGCGGCGATAGGTCAGCGGGGTTAGTGGTTTTATGTGATGGTGGGCCATGTCTTCGGTTGAAAGGAGGCTATTGGTTTTCCGCGTTAACCTAAGAACTCTGCTGAGCTATTTTAACGGAAGTTTTGAAGGCCTAGTGCTTCACGTGTACTGGCTTTATCAGCAGCTGTGCTTGGTTGGTCGTGTTACAGAAAGCCTTTCAGACAGTGTTAACGTTCCCCGTTTTATGTAAGTGTAAGGGTGTCTCTTGATCGACAGCTCGTGTCTGTTTATGGTGGTCAGACTGATAGATGAAGACAGAACTTCATTTAAGATAAAATTGGCATTTTGAGATGTGAGACTTTTGGAGTTTCCCTAGATTATTTTGGAATGCACCCATACCTGTGCATCCTTGAAAAGAAGCTCTTCATAAACAGGCCAGTCGGGAGAAGGAAGTAGAAAGCCTCTTAGGTTCCAGGGAGCCTGGTGGTTGTGGGGCCAGAAGCTGGGCACATAGGAGAGGAGTATGAGGGGAGTTGTTAGCGAGCTTTCCTGTGACGATGTTGCTCTGGATTATTTGGGGAGCCAATAACACAGTCAGTTAGAGGCCCGGAACACAACTGGAAATCTAGAAAACGGTGTCTTTCCTTAAGCCTATGAAATTTTCTACGTAATTTTACCCTTTACAAATACCGTTTCTCTTTATTCATTAGATACTGTGTTTGGCAGAGCAGATTAAATTCACTGAAGATGTAGAAAATGCTATCAAAGACCATAGTCTTCACCAGATTGAAACCCAGCTGGTGACGAAGCTGGAGCACTACACCAGCATTGACACAAGTTCTGAGGATCCGGGGAACACTGGTAGGAAAAGTCGTCTGTTTTCTGCCTGCTTTGGGGTTATTTGAACTTCTTGTAATTCTCTCTTCATACTGTGTTTTTGACTGTATCTATCAACCAATCACCTATTTCGGAGGTGTAGTTTAGGAATTAGAATACACGTGCATTTATGTTATATTTAGAATCAGTAACTTACGGGTTGAAACGGACATAGGAACCTTCCCCCAGACCAGTGTCGTTTTCCTCGTCCACATGGCAGCGGTCTTGTCTGTGCCCCCGGCGCGCCCTGGTCACTGTGGGACCGCGGGACAGGGTCTCCTCGGGCCATCGGACGTGGTGTAGAGGACTCGAGGGGAGCGGCCTGCTCGGTGCACCCAGTGCTTGCCGTTTCTGCTGTCTTCGCTTCTCCCCTCGCTCCCGCTCTGCTGCTGGCGGAGGGGCTGCCTTCCGTGCTTCTCGTGGGGCAGAGGCGCTGGTCTGTGCTCTCCTCCCTGCAGATGGCCTGCCGCCGAGAGGGTCTCTAGTTCCCCTTCGCTGCCTCTTCTAAAGTCTTGTCTTGGTTCTCTGCGTGCGGGATGCTGTGGGATGGTGTCCTGGACGTCTGAATACTGACTGTGTGACGAGGGTCTGGGTCCTGTTTAAATCCTCTGCGGGCTGCTGATGGTTTCCGATAGCGGCTGGTCTTGTCGGGTTCAGCCCCCGAGGTCCAGCCAGCCTCCTCGGGGCCGAGGTTCTGATGCCGGCTCTCTTTCCGAAGTCCTTGACTCCTGCGCGGAATCACTTGCAGCGTCTTTGCTGTGACCGCCTGGTACCTCACCTGTACTTCAGTAACTGAAACTAAGTAGTCTTTGCGACACTCTCCGCGGCCCCTCCCGTGGGCGCCATCTGGTGGCTGGCTCTCAGAGGCTTGGATTTGAGGGTGAAGAAGAGGTCCGCCCAGCTGGAGGGTGAGCCCAGGAGTCATAAACTTAAGTTTCTAGAGTCGTTTTCCCAATCCCCTCCCTCTCCATGCTCTGCCCGCTGTTCTTTTTCCCCAAATACTTTTATTTTAATCTTTCAGTGTTACAAGATTGATTGTTCATGCACCACACCCAGTGCTCCATGCAATACGTGCCCTTCTCAATACCCACCACCAGGCTCGCCCACCCCCCCCACCCCTCCCCTCCAAAACCCCCAGTTTGTTGCTCAGAGTCCACAGTCTATCCTGGTTCATTGCCCCCTCCGATTTCCCCCCATTCACCCTTCCTTTCCTTCTCACGATGCCCTCCATGATTTTCTTTATACTCCACACGTAAGTGAGACCATAAGATAATTGACTCTCTCTGCTTGACTTATTTCACTCAGCATAATCTCTTCTAGTCCTGTCCATGTTGATACAAAAGTTGGATATTCATCCTTTCTGATGGAGGCATAATATTCCATTGTATAGATGTAGCACATCTTCCTTATCCACTCATCTGTTGAGGGGCATCTTGGTTTTTGTGGTTTCTGGGGCTCGTTTCTGCTCTCCTGGCCGGAAACCTGGGCTCTCCTGTACTCTCTTCTGCTCACGTCGTGGGACTGGGCCTGTGTCCTGGGCGGGGGGCGGGGGAGCAGGGGCAGGAGGAGAGCCGGTGGGGTTTGTCCTTGGGGTCCCGGGGTCTCTGATTGCGGATCCCTTCCCTCAGGAGCCGAGGCTCCTCAGGGTGTCCGCAGCTCGAGCCTGAGCTACTGGCCTGGGCTTCTGGCTGCGGTGGGTCCAGGCCTGGGGACACCAGAGAAAGAGAGAAAAGGGTGCCATGGGCTTGGTGGCACTTCTCATTCCGATCTTCCCCAGTTTGCCTGACCCTCTGTGGTTTTCAGACTCCCGCATCGCGGTGGCGGGCGCGCGGTGCGTGTTTTGTGCCGAGGCTCGGAGGGGGACACGGGCTGCGGCGTGCTCGCTCCCTCGAGGCAGGAACCCGGCCCGCTCTCCCTGAACTTTGGTGGCTTCGTTTTCATAGGCAAAATTCTTACTTCTTCCTGGTGAATTTGACATTGGTTTGACGCGTGTGATTTATAGGACTGTATCATTCAGATGTATCATGAAGTTTCCATTTAAATTCATTAAAAAAATCTGTGTATATATGTAATAAATACATAAATCACAAGCTGATGTTTTTTCCAAATATTTTAATTTGCGTACAGAATCTGGCATTCTGGAGCTTAAACTTAAAGCTCTGATTCTTGATATTATTCATAATATCGATGTGGTAAAGCAGTTAAACCAAGTTCAAGTTCATACAACTGAAGACTGGGCCTGGAAAAAACAAGTCCGATTTTACATGAAAAGCGATCACACGTGTTATGTGCAAATGGTGGATTCTGAACTTCAGTATACTTACGAGTATCAGGTATGACTGGGGCAAAAGTGTTTTATTTTTCCAGCTGAAATTATTTATCTTAAAGGAAATTTGGTATTGGATGACAGAATTATTTTTTATTTCAGTCATAACTTTTAAGAATTTTTGTGTGACTGTCTTTTCTGTTTCATCATAACAAAGAAGATGTTACATCAGAAACATTTACGGAACAGTTAAAATAATGGCAGTGTTGTACTGAATTCTGTGAATGTGCCTTTGGGCACAGTAGCAGTCGTATAGGAATGGAGCTGTCTCTTTAATCCGGGAGAATGTGGAGTCCGGCAGCGTGGACCGAAGCGGTCTGGCCCGTGCCGCCTCCCTGTCTCCCCCTCTCCCTTCCTCCCCCTCCCCCTCCCTCTCCCCCTCTCTCTCTCTCTCTCTCTCTCTCACACACACACACACACACACACACACACGGCCAAACTCGGTGCCGTCGGAATCACGCCAGAATACACCTGCTGAATGCTCTCAGTTTGTGAGAGGAGAGAATTCTCAAACAAATAACCTGCTCCAGGCTCCTCTGCCTCGTCCCATCATAACGAGTCGGTCAGCAGAATATGTCCGACAACGACATTAATAGGTGAACGTCAGGAGAGTTGCCAGCTGACCCTTTCAAAAGCAAACGTGTTTTGAGACCCAAATCTGTCTACCTCAGTGAAGGAAAGAGTCTATAAACTGCAGATGGAATTGGAATCTATTTTCCCTGAAACTTAGAAATTTTGAGAATTATTTGGTGTGTTGATATTATTAATTTCATGAGGAAGTTTTGAAAATAATGACATTTGAGTCTCTAAGGTGGTTCTGATTTATGAAGATCACAAGATTCAGGGAATTAATTTACATGAGTTTTGAAATACAAGATAGATTGATGATTGTATAATACAGTTTTGGGTTTCTTTGCCTTAGTAGTATGTCTTTGTACCATTATCAACAACTCGAGAGGCTCTTTGGAAACCTTCCAATATATTAATTGAGGATGGAATGACCTACCTGCTTCGGGATAACTAAGTTTAACTTCAGTTTGTGCTTTAAAAAGTTTCTTCTTGTAAAGAAGTACTTAGGGTTTTTTTCTCTGCTAGCCGCTTTAACTTTTTTGTTGCCTTTTTAGCTTTTTAACCAGTCCCCCGAGGCCACGTTTGTGCGGCTGCGTACAGCGTGAACACTCACACTTGCTCTTCCCTTGCGCAGGGCAACGCCCCCAAGCTGGTTTACACGCCGCTGACAGACAAGTGCTACCTGACCCTCACGCAGGCCATGAACATGGGGCTCGGCGGGAACCCCTACGGGCCAGCGGGGACGGGGAAGACGGAGTCCGTCAAGGCCCTGGGTGCCCTTCTTGGAAGACAAGTTTTAGTCTTTAATTGTGATGAGGTAAAGTGTATAATTACAACCCTGTATTAGTATTCATGTACTTGTATCTGAAATGCCCTGTTTTAAAATCACTTTATTTTTGGGTAACTTGAAAACAGAATTTGTTTTATTTGAACAAAAAAATGGAGAGAGGTTGCAGAGAATATAGTCTCAGAACTTTTCTAAGGGGAACTAGTGCAAATAATTTTAAATACAGAATGAAGGATTATGTTAGTAGAAAAAAAAAGTTTTTGTTTTGTTTTGTTTTGCTTAGAATTAGTGATCGATTAGTGGCATGTAACCCTCAGCGCTGGGGCGCCAGGCTGGCCCAGTCAGTGATGGGTCTGCCTTTGGCTCAGGTCATGATCTCGGGCTCCTGGGATTGAGGCCCGCGTCGGGCTCCCTGCTCTCAGGGGGTCTGCTTCTCTCTCCCTCTGCCTGCTCCTCCCCCTGCTTGTTCTCTTACTCTCTCTGTGTCAAATAAATAGATAAAATCTAAAAAAAAAAAACCCACAAAAAAGCAAATTGCCAAAACACCCAGTGCTCGTCACATCACGTGCCCTCCTTAATGAGCCTCCCTCATTTACCCCATCCCGTGGCCCCGCTCCCCTCCAGCAACCCTCAGATTGTTTCCTAGAGTTCATTCCTGTGTGAGATTTAAGAAACCAACCAACCAAATATAGGGGAAGGGAAGGAGAAATGTTTTTAGTAAGGACAATGGTGAACAGAAAAGAGAAAAAAATAAATTCATTTCGAAAATACCATTTTCAAAACATTTTGTGTAGGGTTTGTATTTCAACTTAAGGATAACTAAGAATCTTGTATCTGTGTAGTTCTGTGTACTTCCCAGAACACTTTCCCATGAGCTATTTTGTTTATTGTTTGAAACCACCCTGCAAAGTGTAACTCTTTAATTTGTGCCTAAAAAAGAGCCCAAGAGGCTCCAGTGGATGAAATGATTGCCTTGCCCTAAATGTCCAAGTATTAAGGGATTGTTAGAGATCCTACGTACTTTCCCGTGGACACAGTTTTCGCTGTTCTGTTTTAGGGCATCGACGTGAAGTCCATGGGGCGGATTTTCGTCGGTCT
Source organism: Nasua narica (assembly GCA_028533885.1). Classification (NCBI taxonomy): domain Eukaryota; kingdom Metazoa; phylum Chordata; class Mammalia; order Carnivora; family Procyonidae; genus Nasua; species Nasua narica. The sequence goes on along the minus strand of CM052815.1, from coordinate 91,776,362 downwards.
GGTCAAGTGTGGGGCCTGGGGCTGTTTTGATGAGTTCAACAGACTAGAAGAGTCCGTGCTCTCGGCCGTGTCCATGCAGATCCAGACGATTCAAGACGCTTTGAAGAACCACAGAACTGTGTGCGAACTGCTTGGCAAGGAGGTACAGATACGTTGGGAATTTAAAGAATTCAAGTATTTTTTATGACTTCGCAGTACCCCCACTCAGGCAAACATTCAGTGTTTACTTCTCCTGGCGCCCCCATTCCCCCTTTCTCCCTGTGAATTGTCCGAGGTGTCTCCCCCTCTTGTGGTCCCCCTTGACTGTTCACCTTCAAAGTTCTGGTACGGAGTACTTCGTTTATACTGGGACTTGCTGACGTTTCCGGGGTGCTCACCGCGAGCTGGGCCTGTGTGGGGTTTCCAGTGCCGTCTCACCGCACCCCTGTCGGAACCCTGCCAGGGACGGGCTGCTGTGCACTTGCTGCCTTCTGGGCGGGGACAGCACGGCCTGGTGAGGGAGGCGGAGGTCGTGGGGCCGGGAACGGACCCCGAGACTCTCTCAGTCTGAGGCTCATGTTTCTCATCCCTGTTCCGTACGGATCTTACAACAGGAAGCACCTAGCTGTTTTTCTCTTCCTCACTTTCCCCCATCGGAGATACATACTCACGTCATGAGAGCGTGAACTTACCCGTGTAGAAAGTGTGAGCCTCTCTATATAGTTCTAATGATGAAAACACTGAAAGTTCAGAGTCCTGTGGAATTGTCCTCTAATCCGTACTAACATTTTCACAGGGCCGGTTCTCAGGGCAGGGAAGTAAGACTAGTTCTTAATTGTTAGTGTGCTATTTATGTGCAAACAAAAGAGAAACGATTAAGTTTTTACCTTTCTGCTGTCAAAATTTACTTTCTTACACACTGAGGTTTCTCCTCCTTTCCTCAAGTAACAAACAGAAGGAGTCCTCCTTTCTCCCAGTCAGCACTGGTCTTTCCACTTACACTCTGGAACTCCCTTCGCAGGGACCCTGTCTTTGTTATTCCCTCCATGATGGATGTAGCCCTTCCTCCTCTCTCCATTCTGCTTCGGCTTTGAAACAGAACCTCGTCTTTTCCTTTTTAATAACATACAACGTGTAATAAGATTATAATATTTGATCTAATTAAAACACAAGCCAACCTTCCCTTCACTCATCTTTGCAACCACTTCTCTTTCTCCTTTCTTTCCTTTCTGGCCAGATTTTTTTGCTCTAGGTATTTCTGCTCATGTCCCACTCATTGTTCGCACACCCTGGGCTGGCTGTAAGGGTGCTGTCGCAGGAGTCCCTGCTCGGGACTCTGGTGCTCTCCGCTCCTCCCCTGTGGAAGCCTGTGCTTGCCTCTGGACTGCGAGCTGCAGAAGGGCAGAACTGTTAACTGGCCCTCGCTCAGAGTCCTGTTGTCGCTGTGCACCCAGCAAAGGGCCTGAAACGAGGAGGCTTTCAGGGGGCGTACACAGCTCACGGAACAGGTCGTAAAGGACCTCTGCAAGTGGTGGTGCTCCTAGGGAGGGTATTGGACGTTTTTGCCAGGGTATAAGATTTCTCTGTAGAAATCTGGACAAGAAAATTTCTGTAAGTAACCTATTTTATATTTATAGTTACAAGTATTTAATGCCCATGTTTTAAATTAACATTTCAGGTAGAAATAAATTCTAATTCTGGAATTTTTATCACAATGAATCCTGCTGGAAAAGGTTACGGAGGAAGACAGAAGCTCCCTGACAATCTTAAACAGCTGTTCAGGCCAGTCGCCATGTCTCGTCCAGACAATGAGCTCATTGCAGAAGTTATTCTGTATTCAGAAGGCTTCAAGGATGCCAAAGTCTTGGGCAGAAAACTGGTAGCTATCTTCAATCTATCCAGGTGAGTTTTCCCCTCTTAAATATTTTTGTATTTTTTGGTTCCAGTGATTGATTATGGATTAGTGATCATTTTTCACATTTGTCCAATGTGATTTAGTGATTTTCATATTGGTGATTATATTGTACTTAAGGTACCGATAGGGAAGATTCTAGTTTGAATAATAAAACATCTGACTCAAAACTGTTTGTTTTCCTTAAACACTATTAATTTGATCTTTCTTTTCTGAAAAATATTTTTATTGGGATGTTCCAGCTAAATGATGTTGATCAAATGAATTTATCAGCAGACCCTTCAAAGCCTGCTGTTCTTTGGAGGGAGTCTTCCACAATTTTTCTTATGTCTTATTTCTAGTAATAGCAATGGACTTGTAGCTTCTTTGGGCGACCTAGAATTCTGGTTCATATAACTTGAAAGCTGGTGAGAACTGGAGTGCCAGAAACTGAGAGCCGGATGGGTGGATTGAGTGGTTGAGGGTAACGGTCACAGGTGCTTGCCCGTTAGCGTCTCTGGGAGGTTAATTAGCCAGGTCAGGACACGTTTACCCTCATCCTTGGGAACCGTTGGTCTTCAGTGTTAATGGGTGACTGGGTCCTTTTCATAAATTGCTTGGAGTATCAGTACTCATTTCTCTGTGTCTATAGTTATAGTCAGTATTTCTTTAAATATAGTGATAAAAATAATTTCTTACAGCTATCTAATGCTTTGTGATTTCTGTGTCTACTTAAGGGAACTTTTGACGCCCCAGCAACATTACGATTGGGGTCTGAGAGCCCTGAAGACGGTTCTTAGAGGCAGTGGAGGCCTTCTTAGGCAACTGAAGAAAAGTGGCATTAAACAGAATGGTAGGATTCGTTATTCAGATACAATCTTATTTTTTTAAAGATTTATTTTTATTTTATTTATTTGAGACAGACACAGACAAAGAGAGAGAGAGCATGAGAGGGGAGAGGTCAGAGGGAGAAGCAGGCTCCCCACAATGCAGGGAGCCTGATGTGGGACTCGATAACAGGACCCCAGGATCATGACCCGAGCCGAAGGCAGTCTCCCAACCAACTGAGCCACCCAGGCACCCGATACAGTCTTATTTTTAAAAAAACTTTAGGGCCCCTGGGTGGCGCAGTTGGTTGAGCGACTGCCTTCGGCTCAGGTCATGATCCCGGAGTCCCGGGATCGAGTCCCACATTGGGCTCCCAGCTCCATGGGGAGTCCGCTTCTCACTCTGACCTTTTCCCTTCTCATGCTGTCTCTCACTCTCTCTCTTCCCTAATAAATAAATAAATAAATAAAAATCTTTAAAAAAACTTTAATTTAGAACACTTTTGGATTTATAGGAAAGTTATAAAGATAGTTTTTAAATACATGGCCCCTAGTTTCTCCTGTTGTTAACATCTTGTATTAGCATGTCTGTTTATTACAACTAGTAGACCAATATTGATAGTATTTTTTAACTGAAATCCATACTTCATTCACATTTTCCCTAGTTCTTGCCCAATGTCCTATCATAACTTTAAAATGCACGTTAAATACTAAGTAGTTGTGATATATAGAGGAATAGTCTAGTCCACTTCTCCTCAGTGTGTGATGTGTGTTAGAATCACCTAGAGGCTTGTCCAGACACCAGTGTTGGGTCCCTATGCCTGGCCTCCTGATTGTGTAGGTTTGGGGCAGAGCCTGAGAATTTCTCTCTTCTGGAAACAAGAACCATAGAAACTGACAGGGATTTTCTCTTTCAAAGAGATAGGATAACAAGGAAAACTACCCTTTAAAAAAATCTTAAGATTACAAAAAATACCTTTTATGTGTAGAATCATTTTAGATTTACAGTAAAGTTGTAAAGATAGCATTCCCGTTGTTTATTCTTACTTCCTATGTGCATTTGCCCTGACCAGGGAGCAAAGGCTGGCATATTGCTGTTAACTAACGTCCAGAGTTCATTTAGATCCCCCTGTTCTACCATTAATGCTCTTTCTGCTCCAGGATGGAGGCTAGGGCTCCTCACGGCCTTCAGTCGTCATGTCTCCTTAGTCTCCTAGGTGCTGTGATGCTCTCCCAGTCGGGCTGGCTTCGTTTCCCCGGGACAGGTCCCATGTCCTGTGTAATCTGTCAATCTGGGTTTTGTGGAGAGGTTTCTGGTGACGAGGCCAGGGTCTGAACACGTGGGAAGAACACCAGAGAGGCGACGGGCCCATCCTTGCGCATCCCTGAGACGCTCAGGGTGCCTGCGTGTGCACAGCGAGCACATGGCATCACCGCTGATGTCCACCTTCCTGGAGAATTTCAGTACTTGCCGGGTGCTCTGGGGAAATACCTGGCAGTTACTTTTTTCCTCTTTCCCTCTGCACTTTTTGGAAGCTGGTGACTAAATGTGACTCACCTTCAAAGCAGGCAGACAAGGATTAAGCTCCATTTCTTACAGGGGGAATATCTGCAAATATTATTATTATTATTATTTAAATATTTTATTTATTCGACAGAGAGAGAGAGATCACAAGTAGGCAGAGAGGCAGGCAGAGAGAGAGGGGGAAGCAGGCTCCCCGCTGAGCAGAGAGCCCGATGCGGGGCTCGATTCCAAGACCCTGAGATCATGACCTGAGCCGAAGGCAGAGGCCTTAACCCACTAAGCCACCCAGGCGCCTCTGCAAATATTATTTGAAACTCTTCTGTAAATAAGATTTGTCTCTTCTGTCCTATTTATATATTTATTAAATCATCTTTTCAGATCAGACTCATGATATTTTACTGTACTTTACCAACTTTTTTCCCCCATTTGTATAAGATGAATGATTCCCCTACCCATGGGTGTGGGCCTTTATGAAAGGCCAAATATTCGGCCCTCCAGATCGGCATGGAAAACAAAGCCTGGGATGCCAGGGTGCTCCGTTGGTTAAGCATCTGCCTTCGGCTCAGGTCATGGTCCCGGGGTCCTGGGATCAAGTCCCGCATCGGGCTCCCTGCTCAGCGGGGAACCTGCTCCTCCCTCTGCCTCCTACACCTCTCCGCCCCCTGTTCGTGTTCTGTCCCACACTCTCTCTCAAATAAATAAATAAATTCTTAAAAAAATCCAAAAAACAAAATCCAAACGAAGGGGCCCCTTGGATGGCTCATTTGGTTAAGCATCCAACTCTTGATTTTGGCTCAGGTCATGATCTCAGGATCCTGGGATCGAGCCCCACGTTGGGCTCCACGCTCAGGATGGTCTGCTTGAGACTCTCTCCCTCTCCCTCCCCTCGCTTGCATGTCCTCTCTCTTTTTCTCTCTCTGTTAAATAAAAACAAAAAAAAAAAAACCAACCAGAAAAACCGAGTTAAGACAGTGAAAATAAGCGTAGAAAAATGCAGCATGTGGAATTATCTGTTTGGGCTTTAAATGATCAAAGTATACCTCTTAAAAAAATGAAGCTGCTTAGCTCTATTATTGGGTTGGCACATGCCAGGGAAGAGAAGTCATTTGGTGAGCTACTTAAATTACTGTTGTCTTCTGTCTCCACTGATTTTTAAGAAATGTTGAAACCCTACCTGTAGTAATTAAAGATGGCTTACTAATGCTTGAAATAAGCTCTATTGTGGCCATGCTTCTTTGCACATATTTAAACAAGGAATTATTCAGCAACTATAGAGAAATACCAGATGAAGGATGGTTTCTTGCCTTCACAGATAGGTCTTACCTATTAGCAGCTAATTATTATGCTGGAAAAAGTAAGACTCTTGCACCCACGTTTGTATTTGTATTTGGTTTAGGGATGGGTTTATGAATCACTTTTGAGCAAGTCTGATTAAAGGTTATTGCTCAGTTAGTTTTAGTGTGAGGACTTAGACTTTCTGGGAGGCAGTCCTGGTGGGTTTGGAGCTGCCTGAGTCTGGGCCGAGTTGGCCTGGGGGAGTCCAGCTGTAACGCCGCTCTGCTTCCTCGGGCGAGCCACCCAAGCCCTCGGAGATTGCGTATCCGCACGTCGAGATCAGGATAACGTACCAGTTTCTTACTTTATACAGCTGTTATAAGGGTCACCTGAAAACAGTCAAGTCCTATGAAATTATAAGTGCTAGTGACTTCTGTTTTATTTTTTATTTAAGATTTATTTTTTTTTTTTTTGAGGGAGAAAAAGAGCACATGTGAGTAAAGGGAGGGACAGAGGGAGAGAGAATCTCAAGCAGACTCCCTGCTGAGGCCTGAGCCCAACACGAGGCCCGACCCCAGGACCCCGAGATCATGACCTGAGCCACCTACGTGCCCCAGTGATTTTTATTATTAATTAAAGTCTGGGCACCTTGGGACTCAAATTCTATGGAAAGGAGTCCAGAACTGTACGTAGGGATCCTTATTTCTCGGGTCAAAGATAGTAAGGTAAGCCTGTCTGTTCACAGGGTATCCAGGGCCTTACCTATTATTAATTCTAGCATCTCATGTAATTATTAGTAGCACATCATGGTACTTGGAAATTGGGCTTACAGTTATTAAAACTTTTCTAAAGTCAGTAACTAATAATTTTAAATGAAACTTTTTCTCCAGTTGATGAAAGTCATATTGTGGTCCAAGCCCTGAGGCTGAATACAATGTCCAAGTTTACATTTGCTGATTGCTCGCGGTTTGATGCGCTGATTAAGGACGTGTTTCCCGGGATTGACTTTAAAGAAGTGGAGTACGGCGACCTGAGCTCTGCACTCCAGCAGGCCTTTGAGGAGGCCAACTACGAGATCATCCCAAACCAGGTAGCCATCGGGGTGCCTGAGGGTAGCAGCGCCCGCGGGGCGCAGTTGGTCCGAGTGTCTGACTCTGGATTCTGGCTCAGGGCATGGTCTCAGGGTCATGAGTTCGAGCCCCGCATCAGGCTCCCTGCTCGGTTTGGAGCTCGTCCTTCTCCCTCTGCTCCTCCCCCACTTGCACTGTCTTTGTCTCTCTCTCAAATAAATAAAATAATAAAAATACTTTACAACATGTGGATCCTTTCTCCTAGTTAATTCCTTATTAACTGTCTTTATCTTTTATTTTTCCATTTAAATTTCATTTACTCATGGGTGCCTCCCCTGATCTTTTGAGTCCAGATGAGGTTTCCCTTCTGTGTGTTTGATTACTTTTCCTATATGTACTTCTTAACACTTGATCGTATATTTGATTCATACTGATTTTCCCTCATAGGTAGTAGTGTTCATGGAAGGTGGAATCCATGTCCTTCTTTTTTTAGAGATTTATTTATTTTTTTGACCCATCGAGAGTGTGCACAAGGAGGGGGGAGGAGCCGAGGGAGAGGGTGAAGCAGACTCCTCACTGAGTGAGGAGCCTCATGCAGGACTCGATCCCAGGCTCCTGAGATCATGACCTGAGCTGAAGGCAGACGCTTCACTGACTGAGCCCCCCTGGTGCCCCAGGATCCATGTCTGTTTTTCTCATCATTTTATTCCTGGGGCCTCTTACAGACCATGGCCCATAATAGATCCATCATATATATGTTTTTGATAATTGATTGCATATGATTTAGTTTTACTTTGACAGTTTCTTAGGAGAAATTCTTTTTATCAGCTTTTTTTATGTAGCACAAGGACATGTTCAAAATGAACACTTTTCCATCAGGATTTGTGTGTGTGTGTGTGTGTGTGTGTGTGAGAGAGAGATACAGAATATAAATCCATAAGTTGAAAAATGAATAAAGTAGTGAATATATTATTTTTGAATGAGTGAATAAAATATTGAACATACTGTGTTGTCCAATGACTTGGGAAGTATATGAGTTTCTGGTAAAGAAATAGTTCATTTAAAGGTCTCAGTGTAAAGGTGCTCCGAGTAGTTTGCAGGTTACTTTGTTATAGAGGAGGGCACACTGAGGTTTGTGCTCTAGGTCATGTGCAAACTTGTCTGTCTTCTCCTAGGTCAAGAAGGCTTTAGAGCTGTACGAACAGTTACGCCAGAGAATGGGCGTTGTCATCGTCGGCCCGAGCGGGGCTGGCAAGTCGACCCTGTGGAGGATGTTACGGGCGGCGCTGTGCCGGGTCGGCAGGGCCGTCAAGCAGTACACCATGAATCCCAAAGCCATGCCGCGCCATCAGCTGCTGGGCCATATTGACGTGGACACGAGGGAGTGGTCTGATGGCGTTTTGACCAACAGCGCTCGCCAGGTGGTCCGGGAACCTCCAGGTGGGTCTGTGTTGACTGACTGACTGCTTCCCTTAGTCCTTCTGAGAGGATGGTAGGACTCGTCTCGAGCGCTGTCCTCATTAAAGTCTTCACATGATCCTAAGTGCCTTGTACGTGATGAACGTGACCGTTTACTTCCGAGGGACCCACGACGAGCTGTCGTCCCGATCTAGACGGGATGGGAACGTCAGGTACAGTGGAAGCTCGGGCTAGCCCGGGGAATCGTGAATCACGACTGCATTCAGTCACGAAAAACACAGGATCTTTGCCGGGTTCATATCTTAGGGCCTCACAAATAAGAAGATGACAAATTTTATTTGGGGTTTAAATCAGTATGTGTGTGTGTGTGTTTGTGTGTGTGTGTGTGAACACTTGTAATTCACGATTTGGAATACAGTGTTTTGGATAATTTTGAAAATTTAAGTTCTAAAACTGTAGACTTCTTGCTCTCAAATTTTTTGATTTGGTGTCTAAAGGGATTTTTGGCCAGAATCTGAGAAGACTTCCTACTTTTTACTAGGTCATAATTAAAAGTTTTTTCTAAGCCAGTGAGGGAAGGGTTTAGAACTGAAACACTGAAAGAAATTTTCCATGTAGTTTTTCATTTTCACTGTGATTAATAATATCACAGTAAGTAAAAACCAAATATTGCCTATATTGATTTGTCACACTTGATGAGTGATATTTTCCTCTTTGAATTGTCTCGAAGGTCTAAGTACTCTTGAAGCCACTCTCATTTTGGTTTCAAATGGATTTGAAACCATTTGAAGGATGGATTTAAAAAAAAAAAGGTTTGTCTCCAAAAAACCTTGTGTACACAGCACTGCTTCTCCTCCTTGAAGTCAGCTTTTTTATATATCAAAGAAATTTGAGGGCTGAATTTTGTATTTCTCAAGTAGGATGCTAAAAATGGATTTCCTATATTTTCTACAAGAGATACTCTACTCTTATGACCTAGTAGAAGACAGAATTGTGGGGAATATGGCACAGGGTCATGGGACTGGAAGAGCCTCGTCTTGCACACCCTCTTGTCCTGTAGGGAGGTCCCAGGTGTGTGTGTTGGGGACAGGTAGGGCGTCAGCCCACGGCTGGCGGCCAGCCTTCGGCCCGCGGAGCTGGGATTGCCCGAGAGTCCTCGAGCGCGCCTGCGGTGAGGTTCACGGGGAAGACCTCAGCTCTCTCTACTTCAGCTCTTTGTAGTATAAATAACACTTGGGGGACATGACTTCTGCAGAGTTTAAGAGATGGTTATTTTATCCCTTCTTTTGAGTTGTTATCACTGTGTCTAGTTTTGTTGTTCCTGCACTTCTTTGTTTTGAAAGCAGATGTCAGCTCCTGGATAATCTGTGACGGTGACATTGACCCTGAATGGATAGAGTCCCTGAACTCCGTGCTGGATGATAACCGCCTCCTCACCATGCCCAGTGGAGAAAGGATTCAGTTCGGCCCGAATGTTAACTTTGTATTTGAAACTCACGATTTAAGTTGCGCCTCGCCAGCAACGATATCTAGAATGGGAATGATCTTTCTTAGGTAAACCATCAGAGTTCTTGCCCATGTGACGTGAGGACATTCTTCAGTTACTGGTTTGGTTTCGTAGCCGAGTGGAGTAAGTGTTGGATGAGTGATGTACGAATACGTGTCTCCTCATTTTTGGTTGGCTTCTTCTGTTGGGTTTTACTTCCTTCAGAGTATTGCAGGTCAATTGTTTCAGTGTTTAGTGTGTTACAGTCACTAAGGATTATGTTTGTTTGCTTCAGTGAGACAGCAAGTACTTCATTGTTTCTTTTTTTTCTCTTAACTTTTGTTTAAATGTTACAAGTGCAGAGAAGTGAATAAGCTGGTAATGAGCTAGAGGCTAATAATCCTAAACTAAGTAGCAATATCTTAATCGTAGAATCTCAGATTCGTAGAAGCTTAGGGCCAACCTGGGCCAACCTAGGAAAGTGACTTTTCACTGTACAAACTGGAAACCTCTTGACTTTCTTCCTCAGTGTATTTGGAAGAGGCTTCAGGGGCAAAAATGAAGAATACCCTAATTTTAGATATAATAGTCTCGTGCCAGAGCATAAGCGTTGCAGCCAATTCCGTTTTCCAAAATGAGTAATTAGAAATCTTTCTTTTGCTTTTTGAATTGCTGTTTCAGAGTTTGACACTTAAAGGTCTATATAGATGCTCTACTCTTAGTGCCATTTGAAGCCATTTTTGGTGTTTTGTGACATGATAGTGTTCTCAAGTTGGTTCAGATTATTTCTGAAATTGTTTTTTTTTAAGATTTTATTTATTTATTAGAGAGGCAGTGAGAGAGGGGACACAAGCAGGGGGAGAGGGAGAAGCAGGCTCCCCGCTGAGCAGGGAGCCCGACGCGGGGCTCAGTCCCAGGACCCCGGGATCATGACCTGAGCCGAAGGCAGATGTTTAACTGACTGAGCCCCCGAGGCGCCCCGACGATATCTTCCTAAGTAATTTCTTACGTGCTTATTAATCTGTTTCAGTGATGAAGAGACAGATGTTAATTCTCTGGTAAAATCCTGGTTGAAGAATCAGCCACCTAATTATAGGAATAATCTTGAAAACTGGATTGGAGATTACTTTGAAAAGGCTTTACAGTGGGTTCTGAAGCAGGTAAGTTAGCCGAAATATTTCATAGTTAGTCCTTTAGGGCAGAAGTGATTCCAAGTGTTGCTTAGAGAGCGCTGCCTCTCAGTGAGAACCTGGGATGGAGAGGGGGCTGGGTCTCCGGCGCCTTCACTGCCCGCCCGCTCTTTGTCCGGGCTTCACCCGCTGCTGCGGTGTCTTACAGCACTCCAGTGTTTCCACCTACACTGCTCGCCTGAAGAATCTCAACTAGTGGCATCTCCATTTTTTACTAGCAAAACCGTGGCACTGTCACATTTCACTGTCAGTAAATGCCTGCGTACATTTCTTGCTAAAAACAATGTCAAGTTAATACTAAAGTAGAAAAGGGACAGCAAGTTATTTCCAATATTATTAAGAACCGTTTATCCAGAACATTGTTGAGTATGTAATATATGTGTGAAGCATAGCACTAGACAAGACTTAGAGGTGGACAGGATGGTCTCTGCTTGGGAAGGGTTTGCCTAATGGAGAAAAACGAGTTGTGAAAAGAGCATCAAAATCGGCTGAAGAGAGTATTGCTGTCTTCCAGGAGAGTTTAAAAAAGTAATCACACTTAATTTTGAATTTGAAGCACGAACCAACGTTTCACAGAAGATGGGGGAGGGCTTTTACAGGTTCTACACTTTTTTTCAGCTATTTCTGGTTTTCATGTCATTGTTTTTATGTGAAATGTAAACAGAAAAATAGAGGAAATAAATAGCAGTGCAGGAACTTTTTGGAAGTATCTGATTACTAACTTGAACTTGATTTAGTGGTTACTACTTGAGGATTGAATGAGATTTACCGAGAAATGGAGATATCACTTCAGTTTTCTCACCTTTTTCCTTTCCTGCCAGTAAGGATAAGGGATGGGGGGATAGGGACTGGTCAGGAGTGGGACGCGAGTGACAGAGGCTTCCCTGGAGGCCTCAGGGGACAAAGCCATCCCTCCAGCCTGACGGGCTGTGTTCTTCTTTGTGTCACGCCTGCGTGCCTTGGGCTCCAAGCGCCTGGAGGGCCAGGAGCACGCTGCCCTGTGTCTGCAGCCCCCCGTGCGGTGGTGGAGCCCTGCGTGCAGGAGGGCTGTGTGCTTAGGAAACTCCTGCCGCCTCTGTCCCCGCTCCTGGGCAGCGGCTCTGGACTGATTGCAGGAGCACGACATATGCAGAGCCCGCAGGGCGCCCCCGAGCCCCCTGGAGGTCACGCAGCTGGGTGCCGCTGACGGTAGCAGGGGCATTGTCACACTGGGCGGGATATGCTGACGCGCAGGCGCGGCGCGGGGTCAATGACCAAGCCCAAGAGTGGAGTTCAGTTAGAAAATAAACTCATTCTGTTTTGAGGTCAGGTCCTTGTGATTGACTTTTTTGTATTTTTTTAATGTGTTGAGGAGTCTTTCCTTCTTATTTTGTACTTTGTTCACTACGTTTAGATTCTGAGATATACCATAATGGTGTGGTACTCAAACCAAATGCTGATTATTTATAACTAGAGCTTTGCTTTCTTGTATCCATTGAGCAAATAAAACAACGTAGAAGAAAATGCAAAGGTTGCCTTTATCTTGCTTTTAAAGCCTACAGCTCTTAGCACAGCCTAAGTAGCTGGATTTCTACTCATCTCCTTCCTTCCTCCTGCTCCTCCTCTTGTTTCTCCAATCCTCTAAAAGTATTTTGTTTTTTATGCAGAGCAGTTTTTTAAAAAAATATAAATTGGATCACTTTGCTCTCTTACTTAAGAACACTTTACAGGTGGTGAAGCTGCACGTGGCCTCTGTGGTTGTGTGTACCGTGGCCCTTGCCTCCCTCTCATCTGACCTGGGCCAGTGGCTTAGCTCTGCACACGTACTCTCTGCATGCCACACGGACCTCATCCTTCAGGGGCTGTTGTCAGAGAAACGAGCTCTCCCTCGGACTGACTCTGAGAGCACTCTGTCGCGCTCCTGTCTAGCTTTGACTGGGGCTCGCCGACCGTCCCCTCTACGAGACCGGAGTTGCAGGCGTGGGAGTTTCTGTGTAGTTCTCCTCCCTTCTTTCCATCCTTAGCCCCACAGGGACATGCGGACGATGCGTAAATGGCTCTGTGTAAACACTTGGAGACAGAATGCACAAGCCCTTGTCCCTTTTTAGCCCCCTGGCCATTGCATGGGGCTCCAGAGGCCCAAACGTGGAAATCACTGCAACCCCTGAGTCTCATTTTGAACTTGTGCCTGGAGAGCCAGCTCCACGTGGTTTTTGTGTTGAGTCCGCTCTTACTAGCCGCACCTGTGCAGTGGCCTCCAGCTTCCTGCTTGTGAGCCGGGGGGACGGGGGGACTGTTCTGTTTAGAGCATGCTCGGTGAGGTACCTTTTCTTTTTTCTTTTCTTTTTCTTTTCTTCAAGTTTAGGAAGTAAACAATCCACATATCAGTTAAGGACTCTAGCTCTTACTGCTAGAAATACACAATTACGTTTTTCTAATCACTTTTTCTTAAAAGTTTGTACATATAAACTAAATGAAATGGAAACTTTCTACATCTTGAGTAGAGGGATACATTTAACGGTCATACTTGAAAAGATACGTGAATGTAAATCTCTCTGTTTCTGTGTTTACTGATTGTTTTTTGTCTGTTCCATGGATTTTAATCAACAGAATGACTATGTGGTTGAAACAAGTTTGGTTGGGACTGTGATGAACGGTCTGTCACATCTACGTGGATGCCAAAATCATGACCAATTTATTATTAATCTCATACGGGGACTTGGTGGAAATCTGAACATGAAATCACGTCTGGAATTCACCAAAGAGGTGATGCACATTTAGAACCTATGCTCAATCAACATTTTTCTTTAATTTTAATTAATTTTGGCACTTTTCTTAAGTACCAAAATACAGTGATTTGTAACTATAAGGTATAGACCCTTTTACTTTTGCAATTATGCAGTCAATAAAAGAGTTACACATTTGAATATATGTATTTATCTCTTTTGAACTAGGTTAGGGTATTTTATGATATTAAAATTTTATAAAAAATTATTTATAAAAATATTATTTATAAAATATTATTTGATAGGCTATAGCGTGGATCATATGCTTTTTGACATTTTTAAAATGAATTAGCCATATAACTATATATATAATTATTCATTTTTAATTTTAGAATAGTACGTAATTTTAATCATTTATTTAACCAGCACAGTTCTAGCAGTTAGGAATGCTGTGATGGATGAATCATTATCAACATTTTCTTTAATAAATGTAAAGGTGGACTTCAGCCAAGTTGTTTATGAAATGGTATGGTATATATATTAGAGGATACCGTCCTGTTGGCTTCTGTGGAGAGCATTGAACGTGCATTTCTCTGGGTTGGCGCCAACATCATGTTTCTGCATTTGTGTTATCTCATTCTTCTTTGGTGCCACCATGTACTACTTCCCCAGTGCTGCTCCCCTGCCCGTGGCTGCTCCAGTGTCCCCACTGCCAGGGGCCTCTCGTCCCCGCTGGCTCCCAGATCTGTGCTGCTGTTGCGCAGCCGTTTGCAGGCGGCAGCTCAGAGGCAGGGAACTGAGGCCTCGCGTCGGGCGAACTCTCCGATCTGCATCTGCACACAGCAGGGTTTCAGTGTTGGAGGGAACAGCAGCTCGGGAGCAGAGCCGGGACCACCGCAATGGGCGGGACTAGGTTCCTGCAGTAATTCAGTGTTTAAAAATATGACTGTTACTTATTTGCTTCCGTAATCATTTAGAGAATAATATTGTACATAGCCTTGTTGCTTTAGTAGGGGAATTTTGAACTTAGACGATTGACTTTGGGACATTGACTTAGAAGAAGTAAAATTTCATATGTTCTTGTTTGGAGTATGTGAAAACCTGTCACAACGTTTTCCTCTGCAGGTTTTTAACTGGGCGCGAGAATCTCCTCCAGACCCTCACAAACCCATGGACACCTACTATGACTCCAGCAGAGGGCGATTAGCCTCTTATGTGCTGAAGAAGCCAGAAAACTTGACGGCCGATGATTTCAGTAATGGCCAAACGCTCCCCGTCATTCAGATTCCTGACATGCAGCGAGGCCTGGATTATTTCAGACCGTGGTTGAGTTCCGATACTAAACAGCCATTTATTCTTGTAGGACCAGAAGGATGTGGCAAAGGGTAAGAGCAGAAACTTGGCAGTTGGGGAACATAGTGTGGATTCGTGCTCCTCTCTTCTTTCAGTGTAGCGGCTGTGTTACCTTCCGTTTGGTTAGAGTAGCGCCTACGTTTTCATGAAGGACTCTTTCCATTGTCACTGCTTAGATGTACGACTAGAGAGGACTAGAGAGAAGAATATGTCTTTTTTTTTCCCTACCAGGTTACGTGTTTTCCAATGGAAAGAGAATAGTCTGAGAAGATACCCTTCAGAACAAAAACTGAATACCTTAGATACGCTCACAAATTATTACCTGCTTTAGTTAAAAAAATGCATCTTGAAGTTAGTACTCTATTTAAAAATAACTTTTGCATCAGCGTAATTTGGCTTATTTTTGGTGCCTACTGAGTGTGGTTTCTGGAAATAAAGGAGACGTGATTATTAGTTTCACATTTTTATTAGTAACTTAAAAATTCTATAAAATCATAGTAAATTTTTTTTAACTTGGAGTACTTAATATCTTAGAATCCTTCCTTCAGCCAAGGGGCAACAGTTGGTGCCTTGTATATGTATTTTATCAAATTCAATTATTTCTGTAACCTTAGATTTTTGTTTTTTGCCAGTTGACTCCCAAGAATGCCTTAAAATATGAATTTATACTTTATATCGTATAAGTTAGAAAGCTACCTGTTAAGCCATACCCAAGTGCACCATTTTCCCCGTACACATCGTATTACATCATGTAGACACTGCAATGTTTATAAGATGGAAATTCGCACCGAGTATCCACGGTGTCTGACTGGCGCCGTCCACCGCCGTCCGTGTCTCGCAGGATGCTGCTTCGGTACGCCTTCTCCCAGCTCCGGTCCACGCAGATCGCCACAGTCCACTGCAGCGCGCAGACCACGTCCCGGCACCTCCTGCAGAAGCTGAGTCAGACGTGCATGGTGATCAGCACAAACACTGGCCGCGTGTACAGGCCCAGGGACTGCGAGAGGCTCGTCCTCTACCTCAAAGATATCAACCTGCCCAAGCTGGACAAATGGGGCACCAGCACTTTGGTGGCTTTCCTGCAGCAGGTGAGTCTTACTCCTCAAAGTGTTTGGATGTGAGGGCAACGGTTAGAAAATCCGCTTTCCTCCTCATGCTCAGTTTTATCCAGCATGCGTTGTGGGTGTTACACCCCTGAAGCTTGTAAGAATCTGGTTCCGGGGCTACTTTCTTCCTTTTCTCTTCTTTTTTTTCTTAGAGACTTTATTTTTAAGTCCTCTCTACACCCAGCATGGGGCTCGAACTCACGACCCTGAGATCAAGAGTCACACGCTCCACCGACAGAGCCAGCCGGGCGCCCCCACAAGGCTCCCTTCTTTGACCTCCTTCCCTGTAGAACTAGAGAGCATTACAGCAAGGTGGTGCATGACAGGCAGAGTCAAAACAACCCTCACTCTCTACGTATTTCCTGTCCTGTTTTTCTAAAACAGGGAAAGCGGAAGCTGGGGATGATGTGGGATTTGGGAACATTTTTGCTTCATTTTTCTAGGGATGCGTCTTTCAGAGAGCATGTAGACTTCCTCGGTCATGGCCCCTTTCGAGCTTCCTTAACTCAGTCCTCTCCCTTTTTGCCCATGTAAAGGCGAAGGTTGGAGACCATACATTCTGTCAGTGTGGAAGGCTTTACTTCTTTATGTGGTCAGCAACACACTAGAAACCTTGCATTCTGAATTAGAGTTTATTATGTTTATGTGGGTTCAAACTTAGCTTTACTATGTAACTGTAGAATACGATAAAATATTTATAAAGAAAAACAAACAGTTTTCTTATATTTTTCCTAATTTCTTTCACTTTTCTTAATTGCTGGTAGATTTATACTGTCATCTGGATTTCAATTTTTATTAGAGACAAAAGCACAAAAATGAGGGTAATTCACCTAACATTAATTGAATGCAGACTCTTGAAGAGTATTATGTCTCAATGTTAAAAGAATTAAAAGTATATTTCAATCTTAAATTTTTGTTAGGTAGAGGAGAGTGATTGCATTTGGAAGTAATTGAATTTTATGCGAAAATATTTTATATCACCATTAGAAAATCCTAAGCCTAAATAACACATTTATAATACATTTATTTTCAAAAAGGTACTGACATATCAAGGATTTTATGATGAAAATTTGGAATGGGTTGGTTTAGAGAATATTCAAATTGTGGCTTCTATGTCAGCTGGAGGAAGACTGGGAAGACATAAGCTGACCACCAGATTCACTTCCATCGTTCGTCTTTGTGCTGTGGAGTATGTATGATAGTGTTCTTCTTTTATTTTATTTTGTAACTTGGGAGATGTCTCCTATATTTGAACTTTATTAAAGGTACCCATTAATGATATTTCTTTAAAGTGAAGACTATAAAAACAGTCAAACTTGGGTTCTGATAATTTGTTACTTGCTCTTCCTGAACTTGAGGCAGTAATTTAGGGTAATAAAGGTGTTAATCAGTGCTTCTTACATATTAGAAATAAAACGCAGCTGTTTTGTATCATCTCTGTTCCAAAATGGCAGTATCGGGAATCTGAATGATGGATTTTAGATTTAAATATGGGTTTCATAAAACAAAAATACCGTGACAGCTTATGAAGAGGGATAAGCAGATAATGCCAGCAGGCCCAGGGTGGAGTCGGGTCCGGAGTGTGGGCGACCGCGCGAAGCCTGCTGCGTGCGTCCATCCGCGTGGCCCAGAATTGTTGCGAGGACTCGTGGATTTGATGGGTGCGGAGCTGGTCCTCTGTTGGGTTTTGCCTTGCAGCATCTCGTTTGGATGCTTCCGTGCTGATTGCGCCCGTCTATTCAATTGTACTTTCAGAAAGGTTACAGCTACCAGTCAGGCTGCATGGGAATCAGTTTTGGTTTGAGGGAAACAGGCTGATTTCGTTTGTTAGTTCTACTTTCACAGTTCTGAGGTGGGTGACTGCTCTATGGGTACGCTGTGCTTAAAATACTCTTTCTTAAGCAAAATTTACCTTTTGGTCCTTTCTAAAAATCAGTGGTTTCCAAATTGTTATTAAGTAGTTTCCCTGGAAACTTCTATCAGGGCCCTCAGTATTCGAGAGCAGAGCATGGCTTTAGTCCCTGGACAGACTCGGGGGTGGGGGGTGCGTGTCCAGACCTCAGAGCAGCGCAGCTGGAAAACTGCTACAAATGAACAGGAACGTCATAATCCGGAACTTGTTTTTTCAGCTCTTTTCTTATGTGCCCTTTTTCAGTTACCCAGAAAGAGAGCAATTACAGACAATATATGGAGCATATTTGGAGCCAGTTCTCCATAAAAATCTGAAGAATCACTCTATTTGGGGCTCTTCATCAAAAATCTATCTCTTAGCGGGATCTATGGTCCAAGTGTACGAACAGGTATGTACTTTCTCATTTATCTTGTCATAGTCGTGTCTCTTGCTTTCACTCCCAGAGGACTGTCTTTGACGCTGACCTGTGCTGAGACTTCAGCTTTCTTCTCGTCCCGTCCAGTAGACTTTTCTGCTAGAGAGTGAGCTCTCTGAGGGCAGAGGCTCCGTGTGGAATCACCGGCACCGTTTCTACCAGACGCACAGTGAACATGGGATGAATGAATCCGTGCTGGGGCGTTATTCTCTTATCAGCTAAAACGTAGTGTATTCAGAATGCTCCTCTTCTTTCCGAAACTGGATCTTTCTCTGGCCTTCTGTCACTGCCTTCGAGACTTCAAACCGGAGAGTAGTCTTTGAGGTTTCTTTCTTCCTTGTGGCCTGGGAGCAAATGCCTCAAGTTCCTTCCTTGGTGAAGTGGATCGGTGCTTAAAATCAGGCAGTAAGGGCATAGAAGACATTCTTCAGCACCTGCTTTTCTAGGGCCGGTCCTGGGGATGCAGAGAGGACGGAGTCTCTGTTCTCTGGAAGCTTACTGACCAGCAGGGACGGGTCGTGTAGACACGCTCTGACCTCAGCCTGATGAGTAGTGGGAACGACAGCAGGCACAAACAAGTTACTGAGATGGTGCACAAGAGGGAGGAAGTAACTGCTCTGTGCTAGTTGTTACGGGGAGCTGAAACGTGGTCTGAGTTGGTTTGTTTTGAAAGATTGATTTCTTAGTGAGCGAGCGAGCGAGCATGTGCCGTGGTCGGGGGAGGAACAGAGGGAGAGAGACTCTCCAGCAGACTCCACGCTCAGCACAGAGCCTGACGTGGGCCTGATCTCATGACCCTGAGATCACGACCTGAGCTGAAATCAAGATCGGATGGATGCTCAGCTGACTCAGCCACCCAGGCCCCCACTATGCGATCTGAGTTTTGAAAAATTGATAGACGTTCCCAAGTGGCTGAGATGAAGGAAGAGCTTCCTAGGTAAAGGGAAGTGTTTGTGGAGGATGCTTTTTGTCGTTTTGGAGTCGAAGCGGGGCAAGAGAAATGAGAAAGCGTGATTACTTTCTAAATTAATTCAGAAGTTAAGTGATCAAGGCCCCAGTGAGAGCAGCAGGCCTGTCTGTGGGGAGGAAGGCAAGGCTCTCACGGCTCTGTACGCAGGAGTAGCACTTTGTTGCGTTAGCGATTCGGTGACTTTTTGAACACAAGATAGCTGTGTGGCTCCTACCGCTGGAAAACCTATCTTTCCTAGACCTGGGGGCGCCTTGGAATTGCAACCGCTGTTTGTAAAGCTTAGGTTTACCTTCCTTGAGTTCTTTTGCTCAGCAGGGCTTTATAACCTTTCATTTTTCTCCTGGACAATGTTTGGCAGTTTGTTGAAGCCTGCGAATAACTGCTCTTAGATAATGTTTTTAAATGGGTAAAATATAATATCTGAGGTGACTGAGGAAATCAGTTGTAGTGAAATAGAGTTTCTACTCACTAATAGAAATTGGGCATTCCTATGAGTCTGTGGTGCCTGAAAAATGTATAGCGTTACATACTTGGGAATGCGCTATAAATATATCTTATGTATTTAGGAAGTAGACAGGTAGTTTACTTTCTTTTCCAGGTGCGGGCCAAATTTACAGTTGATGATTTTAGTCACTATATCTTTACTCCCTGCATCCTTACCCAGTGGGTTCTTGGCTTGTTCAGATACGATTTAGAAGGAGGTAAGTTTTGCTTTCATGATTTCGAATCGCTTCTCTTTTTTTGGAATGCCACAGTGAAGCTTTGTGCAGTGGCAGTATCGTAGCCAATGAGGTTTATCCGAGGCGCGATTATTGCTAATTGGAATGCCACAGTGTGTGTGTGTGTGTGTGTGTGCACACGCGAGCGTGTATGTTCTAAACTGTTTATGAATGACACTGTTTTAAAATTTGATTTGGGGAAAAATGGAATTGTTATTCATGTTTAATATGCTTTTTGAAATTAATATTTTTGAACAAGTAGAGATCATAATGGTTAATATATTCTTTAAATAATCAAAACAACCAAGGGGCGCCTGGGTGGCTCACTGGGTTAAATAATCAAAACAACTTAACTACTTAATAACATACTGAATTTTGCCTTTTTTCCCTTTTCTCGTATTTATCTGATGCCAACCTGACGGTATGCAGATTTTTATTCTTTCTTTCTAGTATTATGTTGAAATAGACCATTTGCAGGTCATATGAATTTTATTACAACTAAAGAAAATGTTGTCTTTTTAAGGATCCTCAAATCATCCACTAGATTATGTATTAGAAATCGTGGCTTATGAAGCACGCCGCTTGTTTCGTGACAAAATTGTTGGCGCAAAGGAACTTCATTTATTTGACAGCATTTTAACATCAGTATTTCAAGGAGATTGGGGCTCAGATATATTAGACAACATGGCAGGTAATACAGTTACGGAGTTTATGCAATGTATGAATGCTATGAGAACTGTAAACTTATTTTTCTTGTTAATAGCATGATTTCGTATTTCTGTGCAAATAAGAAGTTTGGGTAATTTAATGTTTTTACTGCAAGGGGCTGCTTTTTCCTTTTTGCTAGGTTTCTAAATAAATAGAAATAAAGTATAGTGACAATAATTGTTTTCTTGAATTCAGGCCTTAGTATTTTATATCTGCAATTCAAAATTGTTTCCTGAGGGATTTTTACTAATAAAGGTTTTATTTAAAGGCCGTATGCAGATGAAACTTAAAGATCCCTGGGAAAAACCCCTACCTGACTATAATTAGCTTCTGCTTCAGAGTAAATCATGTCATCGACACAGAACTTGCCCCGCGCTCCGGTCTCCAGCCCCCGGCTGTTAGGGGGGCAGGGCCGAGCCCCGCTCGCCCGCCGCTCACAGCAGTCTCCTTGCATTTGCAACTGTTCCCGCCTGACCACCAGCTCGCCTTTTGACAACCGTGGTGGGAGTAGCGCGAGGAATCGGAGAACCGTGGCGAAAGGAAGGACCGTTGCTACAAGACCGTAGTGTGGAAGAATTTGTTAACAAACCGCTTCAAGCTACAAAATGGGTTTGTGCTCAGGTGGACTGCGGAACTAGGCTTCCCAAGTCCGTCCTGCGCAGGTTCTGTCCGTGTGCTGCCGGGCTGGCAGTTGGCCTCGGGCTCCCGATCGCCCAGGGCCCAGGGGATTTCGAAGATGAGAAAGGTGTTGAGGTGGACAGAGGCGTTTTCTAGGCGTGGCTTGAGTTTCCGATTCCGGAAGGGGGTTGGAGTGAGCCGGATGGGATGCGGGAGAGCCCTGGCATCGCTCAGTCGGCTGGCTCCGAGGGAGGGTTTGCCGGTGTGGCCTGCAGCGCCCCTTGCCGACTGCGGACGGGTGCTGTTTCTCAAACGGCACCATCTTTCTCAGACTGAGAACCGCCCGAACGGTATCTCCTCTTGCGAGGACGTCCGGGGTCCACTTTGAGCTAATGTCTGTGTGAAGGGCGAGACCTTGGGTCGCTTTCTTTGCCGACGGATGGCCACTTGCTCCAGTGCCACTTATTGAAGAGGGAACTTCTCTTCCTTGAGTTGCTTTGCACTTTGTCAGAATGGTTGTGCGAACATGGTTCTCGGTTCTCGGTTCTCTTGCATCATTTTCGCGTCTGTCCTCCCACCAGGACCACTTGCCGCTTGTTTTCGTTACTGTCGCTGTAGAAGTCTTGAAATCGGGTAGACTGATGTCTCCTGCGGCCTTCTTCTATGTTCCTGTTGTTCTGGCTATTTACATTCCTTCGCCTTTCCATGTATTTTAGAATAATCTCATCTATAAGTAATGTTGCTAAGCTTCGGATAGGAACTGCATTAATTCGGTATATTGGTTTGGGGAGAATTGACCGGTTGATTATGTTGAGTTTTCCAATCTCCGAACATGATCTATCTGTCCATCTATTTAGTCTTTGTTTTCTTTCATCAGTGTTGTGTAGTTTGCAGCATGTAAGTCCTGTACATAGTTTGTTAGATGAGCAACTAAGATTTAAAGTTTTCTGAGTGATATGGGAGAGTCAGAGTGTCTTCAAAGAAGACGAAGAGGGGAAGGGCATTCCTGTCAAGGGAAGGAGAGCGTGCATGGACTCCGAGGCTTGAAGGAGCCGGAGGAGAGAGTGGCAAGCCGGAGCAGACAGGAGAATCAAGCATTCCGGGGGGGTGGGGGGTGGTTGCCGGATTGCAGGGCCCTCGGTGGGGGCGTGGCTGTTTTTCTCGGCAGCGGGAAGCGCCGTGTGATTCTGTCGTGTGCGCCTCCGGGGACGCTAGTGAGGATGTCGCTGGAGGGGCGGAGATGTGTCGCAGGGACACACGCCCGGAGGCTCCTGCAGTAGTTCAGGGGACACCGGATGACATGTGAAGACGGTGAGCTCAGTTGTCTCCGTGTTTCAGTGTTTGCAGGCTTCTTGAGTGTCTTTCGGGGGATCTGCATATCGGCTCCGTGAGCGCAGCAGTCCTATGCGTCTGACTGCTTGTCTCTGACGGGGCGCGGGGCTCAAACGCGGGCGTTTGACGGGTGCACGTTGGGAGGTCACTGTGTGGTGCGCAGCTGGAAGTATGGGGCCAGAGTGGAGCTGGGGAGACTTGCCCATCGGTGGGTAGGTTTGGGTACATAAGTAGTTGGTAACTTAACCCACAGAGTAAGGTTAAATCGTTGAAGGGGAGTGTTTAGAATTAAAGAAAAACAGACTGACTTTCGATCCCGGGGAACCTAAGAGTTGAAGGGGTAAGCGGAAAACGGAGGACTGGTGACCGTGGCTTGTTGAGTCTGGTCCTACAGATCTAAGGAAGAAGGCTTCCAAAGCACAGCAGGTCGTGGTGGGGCAGTGGCTCCGACGAGGCCTGGGCTTGGTGGTTCGGGCAGCACTGGTCCCGAAAAGAGTTGGAGTGGAGAGCTTTCTGCAGAGAGGAAATGCTGTAGGAGGAGCAGCGGCGAGGGAAAGGACAGACTGCGAAGGAGCTCGGAAGCTGCCTCTGAGCAGAGCTTGTGAGAGGGAGGACACTTTACGGAGCAGCCTCCCGAACGGATCAGGAGGGAAAGGGTCAGCAGAGCTGTCAGCCGATGGTCCGCAGGCGGTCACGGGGCGCTGCTGTAGATCACTTCAAGGGAAGTGGGGGGGGTTTGTTTTCTTATTAAAATTCACTGAATTTTCCCTTTAGTTTAGAATTAGGGCTCTTGGTGGTATTTATAAATCTGTGCTCGTAAGGCGAGCTTTACGTTTGTTTTAGTTGCCAATTTCATATGGAGATTGTGGAGAAGGGGAGGGAAATAGGGAGGGAAAAAGAGCAAAAGGGAGAGGAGTGGGGAGCATTAGGAGGAGGGCACTTCATCTGGGGGGGTCACTGGTGGAGCACGGACACATCCGTTTGTCTTCAGGGACAGTGGACATCACAGTGTAAGGTCGTTTTTATATCTTCGCTGACTTGATGATCTCATCAGGCGCACCGTAAAGTAACTTACGTTCACGTTTCTGGGCGTGATCTTAACTTGGACAGATGAACTGAAAAACAGAATTTAGTGAGCAGTGCGTTTCCTGGTGCTGCCACTCCAGATAACACATGTAAAACCAAAAATACCTTTCATTTCCGTAGACAGTTTCTATGTCACATGGGGAGCCCGACACAACTCCGGGACAAGAGCGGCCCCGGGACAGCCGCTGCCTCCCCACGGAAAACCCCTCGGAAAACTGAATTCGGCAGACCTCAAGGATGTTATTAGAAAGGTATCATCTGCGGGTGCCTGGGGGGCTCAGTCGGTGAAGCGTCTGCCTTCAGCTCAGGGTCCCGGGATCGAGTCCCGCGTCAGGCTCCTTGCTCAGTGGGGAGCCTGCTTGCCCATTAGCACAATCGCTTGTGTGTGCACGCGTGTGCTCGCTCTCTCTCTCAAATAAATAAGTAAATCTTAAGAGAGAAAGGCAAAATCTGAGTGAGTTTGAATTGGCATTTGGTTATGATTCTAGTCATTTAAGAACTATTGATTGTAAAAAAAAAAAAAGAACTATTGATTGTAAGATTTTCGAGGCAAACAAAGATGAGACAGCAGCCCGAGCTGGTTCTTGTGGAATGCGGTCGGCTGCGGCAGAGCTGGGAGTGCTCGCAGCACAGCTACGGGTCACACGGCCAAGGTACCTGTGGGCAGAACGTGTCTGATGTCAGAATTACTGATGACGTTTAAGAGTAATTGGAAAATCACCCTAGAGTCGCGGTGTCCAAGTTCAGCGAGCAGTAGCATCACTTGGAGAACCAGGAACTACCCTGCCGCCCGGGTCCCAGCCTGAGGAAGTCTCATTCCGCATTTCTCACGGGCCCCCAGGTGATGCTGATGCTGCTGGTTGCTGAAACTGAGGGGCCCTGTCCTAGAGACGCGTGTTGTTCTTCCTTTTTTGTGAAATTGCAATAAAGAAGGAGAAACACTGTTATATATGATGATTTAAAATTAGTATTTGTTTTGGAAGTGAGTGTGGATTTCATGTCCAGAAAAGTTCGCGCCATGCGTGGGTTGGATATTGCAAAGTTTGGGGACGTTGGAAGTTGCTAAGTATGTGAAGTCTGGTGTCCCTCACGCTGTCACACAGCTCCTGAGGGGCTTTGGATTCGTTCCCCCGCGGCGCACGCCGGCGAGGGTTCCCAAGGTTAGTTCTTAAGCTCTGCGCACACTGATGTGATTTGAGAGTGAGAATGAAGCTGCCACGTCTCACCACGTTGTACTGGCTGCGTCAATGGTGCCGCAGGTGTGTGAAGACTGTGAGCTCTTGAGCGTGTCGGGGGTCACCCGAGATTTTCCATAGAAGAGCTGCATTCCTGGGAGGCAGTGGAGCCCGAGGGGCACACTGTCCCTGAACCCCTTTTCCAGACCACAACAAAAGTATGAACCTTACTCTAGATAACATTTTTCTTCTGTATTGGGGCATATATTAATGATCAAATATTCTTTGTGATTTTTTTAAAAGGGCCTCATTCATTATGGACGAGATAACCAACATTTAGATATTTTACTTTTCCAAGAAGTGCTGGAGTATATGTCTCGGATCGACCGAGTGCTGAGCTTCCCCGGAGGCTCCCTCCTCCTGGCAGGACGCAGTGGCGTCGGCCGGCGGACCGTCACTTCCCTGGTCACTCACATGCATGGGGCCGTGCTGTTTTCGCCGAAGATTTCCAGAGGGTATGAGCTGAAGCAGTTCAAAAATGATCTCAAACACGTGAGTGCCTAAAATCCTTTGCTGTTATTTGGTTTTAAATCATAATGACTTGTTATTCTAAAAGCCTTCAGAGCCCATTATGTCTCTGATATACAGCATAGTCTTTAATTTCCATGATTATTTTCCCCATGGTTATTAGAAAACTGTTTTTATGTACAGATAGGAAAAAGATTCTTTTTAGGATTTCTAGCTCTCAGGTACACCGAATTATGAGAGGCTCAGTGGACGTGGACGATAAAAGGACAGAATTTATATAGGACACAGGTAGGTGTATTTAAAAATGATCGTCTGCCCTAGCTATGAAATCATATTAATGTTTCCCCACCTGTTTGTTCCTGGATTGGATTTACTTGCCACACTATATGGCTAAAGTTTGATTTTTAATGATGACAAAGAACGAAGCAGGGAAAAAGGAGACCAGAAAGACGTTATTTGCATCAAGAGCGGCGGTTTTCGAGTGGGCCCGGCCCCTGTCCCCGGTGCGAGGCCCCCTGTTGTCACTGTGCAGGTGCTGCACCTGGCGGGGCTCGAAGCGCAGCAGGTCGTGCTCCTGCTCGAGGACCACCAGCTCGTCCACCCTGCCTTCCTGGAGATGATCAACAGCCTTCTGTCTTCAGGCAAGTGAGCGGGTCCTCTTCAAAGGAAAGAAAGCCATAATGTGAAAATTATTCAGGTCACGTTGCCTGGTGTAAAATTGTGTTTCCAAGCACGTGTGGTAGGGGCTTTATTAAGGGACGTTGGATTAAACACGCTTGCAGCTGGAGAATTGAGAAAGCCCATTTTTATAAAACCAGGAGATTGAAGAATTACATAAACATTATTATCATCTTTAAAGATTTTATTTATTTGAGAGAGAGAGAACATGCGTGCACGTGTGCACAAGCAGGGGGAGCGGCAGTGGGAGAGGGAGAAGCAGACTCCCTGCTGAGCAGGGAGCCCGACACGGGACTCGGTCCCAGGACCCTGAGATTGTGACCTGAGCTGAAGGCAGATGCTTAAGTGAGCCACCGAGGCGCCCCCCCAGAATGATTATTAATGTTGGTGAATGTCTGAAAATCTGGCCCTCTCATATGCTTTTGGTGAGACCGTTACCTGTTACAGTCTTTTGGGAAAGTTACCAGCCAGCGTTTAAAAAAATGTGCCATACCCTTTAATACAGCAACTCTATTATTACATGTAGAAATTTCACCTACAGAAATAATAGAGTTAGTATGCAGGTAAATCTATAGTATAATTTATAACAAAAATGCGACAGGACCTCACTGTCCGTTGTTAGTGGAAAGGTTGAATACTGGCCTTAACACGGACATGTAAATACAGATCCAGTCTCAGTGTCTGAGTCTTCTGTGTCCCAGACCAGGCACACTCTCGTTGTCTCTCAAGTCACCTGGCCGTTTTCATGGTTTCCTTGAGAGGGTCTCTGCAATTTCCTGTATGTCTTCCCACTCTGAAGGATTTGTGGCACTTATTCGAATCTCTTTATGAGTCGTCACTGTTAGAATTGGTTGGAGGTAGCTTAGTTTCAAACTTGGACCAAGATTGTTTTGTTATTTAAGTATAACGTAAACCTTGTTAAAAGCTAGTTTCCGTGATGCACCTGTTGGACCCAGTTTTTCGTAAATGCTTGTTTTGTGTCATGTTTGGTGGGCTCTGAAGTCAAGTGGTCTTCTCTTCAGAATGTCACGCTGTGGTTGAAGAGCACGTGTAATTTAAGATATGAGTGTGTACACTTCGGTGTGCACGTGGCTGCAGGCCGGTGTCTGGCCCAAGTCCTGCAGAGGCCGAGCCGTAGTGGGGCTGCGGGGGCCCGGGCCCTGCTCACAGGACCCCCTGTGTGGACGCATACGGTGTGTGTCCCTGTGTATTGCTTCAGTCGTCAGCGGGTGGAGGCCTGGTCCTTAGGGCTGGCCTGGCAGAGAGACTGCTTTTTGTTTTGATTTCTGTTTTCTGTTTGTGAAAGCAAACATCCACATAAGCATGAATACAGTAATTGTTTTTATTTTAAGATAAATTGGTATTTATTATCAAGTTGTAACTGTGAAAATCATAAGTTAAATTTTAGCAACATTTGTAGCAAAAGAGTATTTGGAAAATACTTTATAAATACTGGTGAGCGGATAAAGACAACGTGGGGGACAGTACAGACATAACGGAGCGCGAGCCCGCCTTAATGCTCACGGACTTCTTGGAAGACACGGCCTGCAGATTTTCAGGGAAAATAGGTCTTTGTCTCTTTTTTCTATTTCAAAGTCTTATTTGCTAGTGGCTCATATGTACATAGAGCTAGGTTTCCTTGCTAAATTTAAGGCATAGGAAGTATCTTGCTACGGCTGCAAGTGAGAGAAAGACACAGAACAGGTTTGTGTGCGCAAGTGTTTGGGTGTGGACGGGCGTGGCCGACGGGGCGCGGGCTGGCGGCTCTGAGTCGGGCCTGGGCGATGGTAGGGGTGCGGCGGTGACGGGCCCTGTGTGAACGCACCACCTGGGATGCGCAGCAAAAGGGCTTTCACTTAAGTTATGGTTTCTTGGCAACTTTCAAATGTTGGCTTAATAATTGTTTATTGAACACTTGTTATGTGCCCGGCCCAGTTCTGAATCCTGGACTCATAGTGGTGAATAAGCCGTAGTTCAGCACCCCCATCAGCGCTCGTGGTCTTAATCCAGTGCGATCTGCCTTTCGTCTCCTGCTGCCTCTAGCCGGCCCTGGGCGAGTTCTGACTTCTAGTGCAGGCTCAGCCGTCTGTCCATCTAATAAATATCTATGTTCCAGATACTTGGTGAAGGATGTTCTAAGGTTACTATTGAACGTGATCAAGTAGTTGTCCTTTAGGAACTTAGTATCTAATGGGGCAGGAAGGGAAAATACTTCCTCCGTGATTCTGTGATGTGCTACATGCCGCACAGTGACATGTTTAGATGCGGGAGAGAGAGAGTGCTCTCCCGGCCCTCGGGGTCAGCGCAGCACTGCCTCTGGGCCCACGGTAATTGGGGGCAGAAGGCCAGAGGAACACTGGGCCTAAGAATTCCCGGAAGAGGGATTATTTCCTTATATTTATGGGACACAGTGAATTTCACTGAGGCTAGGGTACGAGGTCTCATCCAGGAGGGTGGAGGGGAACCCCGCAGACCAGCGGACGGCTAGGTGACCCACTGCCTTGGACGGCTCGCCTTAGGGGTTTGAGTTTTAGCAAATGAAGGCAATAGAGGGAGATTTGTGAGTAATGGAGAGGTGATGGCGTTGTGTATTTTTGGCAACAGCCCGAATAAGAGCAGACAGATACCAGACTAGAATGAGTGTTGTGAATGTTCTTAAATGTGTTTGGACTGAAATACTGCAGCGGAAATTCACGAGCAGTGCTGTGTTCCGTAGGTGAAGTTCCTGGACTCTATACCCTGGAAGAATTAGAGCCTTTGCTGTTGCCTCTCAAAGATGAGGCTTCACAGGATGGTTTTTTCGGGCCAGTCTTCAATTACTTCACATATAGTAAGTGACTGTTGAATTCATCAGTTCAAACTCTGGTTCATGTGAAATTAATACCATTTAGCTTGCCATATTTTCTGCTTAGGTTGCAAAGGTGTCTTAAATCTTGGGTCTATTTGGTAATTTATACTTTTTTCTTTTTTATGGTGGTTTTACAAAAGCTCATCTTTAGTAAAAACATGTTAGCAAAGTTTTAGCAAAAGGGAAAGATGAAAGTGTTTCAGTCTTCCTTGGAACATTTACTCCAGTGCTTTTGTTTCTGTGTGGTAAAACCAGTGTGTAGAACCTCCTATCTTAGGAAATTAGCAAACTGTTTAGATTCTGCCAGACTAGTTTTTTCAGCTCAGCAGCTTTCTCTGATCACAGAAGCATTTTTCTGTGCTCTGCACACACCTCCCATTGAAGACGTCGGTGTAAGGCGCTGATGACACCACCAGACGTCACCCAGACGTCACCGCTGCACTCGATCCCTTTCTGTCACTACAGGAACATTTCTTACTGAAACAGAGAAACTGGTTCAAGAGCTCCTGTTCTTCCCTCTCCTCCAAGCTCCCAAGGAAGCGCTACCACCCCTCTGAGAAGCACGCCATCCCAGTGCTTTCTGAAACGGCTTCAGAACACAGAAAATGAAGCAAAGTTTCCAAATTCTTTTTCATGAAGGGAAAATAATATTGATATTGAAACAGGAAAAGTATATTTCTCCCGAAAGGAAATTGGAGATCATTTTGCTTGTGAATATTGAAACCAAGATCCTTAAAGGAAAAATTGTAGAGTAGAATTCAATATCACATTTGAAAAGTGACATAATAAATAGCAATGTGGTATGTACACTTGCTTTCTTCTGGAATTCCCTCTGGATCTTTTCCCTTAGCAGGCACACACACCACACACACAAGTATCTTTGAACAAAAATAAAAATGATAACTGTAATATTGCTTAATGGCTCCTGCCATTTCATTTTAGAAAATTTTAAACTCCTGAAAGCAGACCACACATACAGATTTCTCCAGTTATTATTGTTGTAATACCCATGATAATTTTCTTATATTTTTTTTAGGAATTCAACAAAACTTACATATCGTCCTGATAATGGATTCTGCAAATTTAAACTTCATCATAAACTGTGAGAGCAATCCAGCTTTGCATAAGAAATGCCAGGTGCTGTGGATGGAGGGCTGGTCCGACAGCAGCATGAGGAAGGTAAGTCTGACCTTGACGTATGGAAATGTAAACTAGCGTATTTTCTTTTTTAAGTCACAGATTTTCCAGCCTTTGGTTTGGTGTTATAATATTGCCTTAATTGTGACGATGAACATACATGTTTGAAAACCCCTCTCTTTTCTTTGTGCTCTTGTGTGACATTTTAGTCGAGTGTCGAATGACGACAGAGGTACTTACGTACTTTAAAAATTGTATTCCTTTCATTAGCTAGCCTATGATAAAAACATCACAGCAATAACTTTAGCCATTTCTTAAATTAAAAAAAATTAAATCTTTTAAAAGATATCTATCATTGCAGTGCTCAGTGAGGGGATATGTTTGTAGTGTGAACCCACCATACTGTGCTAAGTAGGAGCCACTGCTGTTGCTTTGTTTGAGAAATCCTACTTTTCAGCATTGCCTCTTTGAGTAATATTTATATTCTCCATCGCTCATTTCTTCATTTTTGTGTAGTAGAGGTACAGATTGTGGCCTATCATGCGTCAGAGGGAGGAGTGTCATTCGGAATAAGAGACAAGGTTCTACAGATGAGATGATGTTTTAGTTAGATTGCAGCAATAGATAAAGGCCAGGAAAATTATGCTAGTTGTGAGAGGCCATGTGAACGAGAGGCTTCATTAAGCAGTAGTTATTGGGGCTCTAATATGTGTCACTCTTCTATCTGTTGGGGTTACAGCAGAGAAAAAGCAGACAAAAGTCCTGCCTGCATGGAGTGTACATGGCTTGAGGGGATCGCTGGGGGAACGCCTTCTTCTTGGGGACCGTGAGACTGCAGCACACCTGGTGATGGTGAGGGTCAGCAGGAAGCCCGTTCGGCGGGTAGAGAGTGATTCCGAGGGAGAGGAGCTGGAGAGGAGGTCAGGGAAAGAAGACGACAGCAGTCAGTCTGGGGCTTGGTGAGCCATTCTGAGGAGTTGAGCTTTTCCTGGAAAAAGCTGAGGGAGCCTTTGGAGGCTTTTGACAGCCTTCTGATGTTGTAATGGGATTAATTTGGCTTCCACGTTTCGAATAGAGTTTCGAAGGTGGGGGGCACACTTAAGTTACCAAGCTGCTGCGGCCATCCGGCGAGGGTGAAGGATGCTGTGCATTAGGGATGGAGTAGGGGAGGGCGGAGGATGCTGTGCGTCAGGGATGGAGTAGGGGAGAGCGGAGGATGCTGTGCGTTAGGGATGGAGTAGGGGAGGGCGGGGGATGCTGTGCGTTAGGGATGGAGTAGGAGGGCGAGGGATGCTGTGCGT
>CM052815.1:91705820-91737679 GCA_028533885.1 Nasua narica | reverse complement strand
AAAAAAAGACAGAACTTATAAATAACATTAGACTTATGTTCTCTCAGTCCCTACCTTTAATGAATCACTCAGTTCTGTAAGTTTACCTCCTTGATTATGTCTCATATATATTTCTCTATCTTCATGTTGGTGACTGTTAACCTTATTGCAAGTTAATGCCTCTTTTACTTAAATTAACTTCAATATTTAATAGACTAATATATAAATCTCAATAAAAGAAAGTGTCACAAAAACTCATAAAATAATAGGGTTGGAAGAATTATGATTTAAAGACTTACTATTGAGGGGCGCATGGGTCACTCAGTGGTTAAAGACTCTGTCTTTGGCTCAGGTCATGATCTCAGGGTCCTGGGATCGAGCCCTGCATCGGGCTCTCTGCTCAGCGGGGAGCTTGCTTCCCCCTCTCCCTCTGCCTGCCTCTCTGCCTATTTGTGATCTCTCTCTCTAAACAGATGAAATGTTAAAGAGACTCACTCTTGAGCTGTAGTGATCGAGGCAATGTGATACTGGCGTAGTGATCGTCAGATTGTTGGAACGTCAAGAAGTTCAGAAGTAAACTAACGCGCAGAGTTTATTGATTTTATTCAAAATGCCAATTAAATGAGGAAAAGATAGTCTTCTTAAAAAATGGTATTTGAATATCCATGTAGGGAAAAATAAACGAGACCTTTACCTTAAACTTGTATAAGAATTAGCTGAATATGGGTCATAAATCTAAATGTAAAATTAAAAAAAACTTTGGAAAAAACAGGAGAAAATGTTAATGATGTTGACTGAGACAAAGATTTTTTAGGTGGGATATCAAAATAGAAGAAGAAAAAAATTGATGAAATTGGACCCTATCGAAATTAAAAACTTCCCTATGAAATAAGTTCTGTAGAAAATTAAAAAGCAAGTCGCAGAGTGGGAGAAATTATTTATGAAACATAAATCTGATAAACGACTTGCGTCTAGAATGCACAGAAACCATTAGGATACAATAGTGAAACAAAGTCTTGAAAAGACTGTATGATAGAGGACACAGGAGGGTCCGTAAACGCCCGAGGAGATGCTCGACATGGTCAGTCACCAAGAAATGTGATCCCCTTGTCTCCAGACGTTGACAGTGTTGCTCAGTTTTCTCCCAACTTGCCTTGTCGTGACTGAAACACTCCCAAGTTCTGTTAAGTTCTGATCCTTTGCAACTCATTTTTTCCTTTTTTCCTCTCAAGAGACTTTGTGGAAGTCATTGTTCCGAAGGTGACATGATCTGCCTTGGCTTAGCTTTACTTTCGTTCAGCGTGTTGGACGCGGTGTGGATTCTTCCCCAGGGCGCTCCCCTCCGCAGTCCCAGGAAGGGTCCTTTCCGTGTGCGGTCGGTGCTTCCCTCCCTCCCTGTCTCTGTCTTCCCTCTCCAGGATGCTTTGTACTTGGACTGTGGACTTCCCCTTCAGCTTCTCTAATGTTCTTAGGCTTCCTCAGCTTTTCCCCTTCTCTTTTTGCTCTACTTCCTTTAAAAATTCTTCATTTTCTAATTCTCCTCTTGAGTTTTTCACTCCCGCTGTGATGTTATCTGTGGGGAGATTCTTTAGCCTCCAGCTTCCCTTTTTGTTGGTCTCTTTGATTGTTGCATCATCTGCACTTAGCCCTTGGAGGATACTTCACGAAATCCCCCATTCCCCGCTGTATTTTCTTTGATACTTTCTCGTACTTGATTGTTTTATTCTTAGTCACAAAGGAAGCTTTCGTGGTGAGGGCGCTCGTGTCATTGGAGGTCCGAGTGTGGGTGCGCTCTGAGGCTCTGAGCCCCATGGCAGGATCGTCCAGACTGATCGAATGACGCAAGCAGGATCTCCCCTGATGTGCGGAAATAATTCCGTTGGCATTTAGGAAACTTCCAAAAGTGGTGACATTCCCAGATACCTGATGGTTCTGTACACATTCAGTGTTTCTAGGATTTTATGGAGTACCTGACCTAGTATGTAGTGTAAGAGAAAGTCAACTGTAATTTTCATACTATAAAAACTTTAGCGTCACTTTTTCTCGAGGTGTTTTGGAAACAAATTAATATAAATAGTTATGTAAAGCAGACAGCCATTTTTAGTATTCAAGAGACCTGTCACATACTTGCCTTCGAAGAGTAATTTGAGATAGGAACCCGTGAGGGCTGTGTAAAGGACAATGCTGCTTACGAAAGGAGGCCGTGCAGCAGCGTGTGGGCCCGTGTGCGGGGAGCCCGGTGAGCTGTGGTCACACCGGGACGGCTGGGCCGCTCTCCGGGTGGGCGGCTGGCGGGGGGTTTCTACGACTGTAGCTCGCGGTACGGCCCAGCTGAGACACCGGAGAGCGGCGTGTAGTTAGCAATTTTGCTTAATTATAAAGAGCAGACGTTTCTGTTCGCTGTTTTATTACAAAGTATAGCCTGGCGAGACAGCTCAACATGAAACCGTGTAAACCCCCAAAGCTTGCAGCTCCGGATTTGTGACATAAGAAAAGTACAAATTCCATACCATAAAATCTCAGATCGGGATAACTTCCAGTTGGTAGAGCAGGTTAATAAAAGAGGGTGTTCTCTGTGTGATGGGGGCCGGGAGTGCTGCCCTCAGGGTGCTGGTGGAGACGGGAAGGTAGACGGGTCGCGGAGTGCAGACGGGTTGCCTCGGACTGATGCGCAGGGGAGCTGACAGTGAGACTGGGGAAGACTTGGCTGGGCCCTCATTCTCAACTTTGGCTTGAGATTGGAACCACTGGTATGGCTTCAAGTATTTCTGGGCCCTCCCTGCACCCAGATGAAGTATTTCAGTATATTGTCCAACAGAGCACCAGGCATGAGTTTTTAAGCTCCCTGAGTGATTAGAATATAGTTGAGAACCACTGTTGTAAGGACTCTTGAACAATTTCTTGACAAATTTTCTCTTTGATTTTTCAATTACTATCAATAAACCAAAATCATAATAATCATTTTTGTATACAGGGCATTCTTGGTGTTTGCGTGCATGTACAAAGATTTCACGTGTTTGTGTTCTTTGCATCTGTACTGATTTTTGTTGATTTATTTATCATATTATTGTGATTTCCATTTTTGTCAACTTTTCAATGAAGTGTAGAAACACAAACTTCTAATATACCATAGTCTCTAAGGCTTGGTAGTCTTTACTGTTAGAATTATAGATGACTTTATTTTTAGTTTGTTCATTTATGAGATGAGCATACTAGTACTAAACGTCTCTGGGTCATTTATTGCAAGTGTTAAATGTGTCTTATGATAATTTCCTAAGATACGCAATTCTGAGTTGCTTGATTTTTATATAATAAGCATTTATTGCTTTGCTATTCAGAAAAATGAACAACAAATAAAGCATAGAAACTTCCTGATACTGAATGTATAGTAAATTGTAGCACTCATTTCCCAGGCATCTTAGAAACTCTTATGTCAAATAGCTACAAACATGTAATAGAAAATGTTACTTTAAGATAACTGATATTTTTGATATTATGCTTTGAAATACCGAGTGCATGACAATTAATTGGAATGCCGTTTAAATATCCCCGTAGGATGCTAGTGAGCAAAAGACAGAGCTTGAAAGACTGAAGCACAAAATCGCAGAAGAAGTTGTTAAAATTGAAGAAAGAAAAAACAAAATTGACGATGAGTTGAAAGAAGTGCAGGTAAGCTAGGGCGGACGTGTGGCCGGCCCGCCTCTGCCTCGCGGCCCCGGCAGCGTGAGCAAGCCAGGCCGCCGCCAGCCAGGGGCCCTGTGTGGAAGAGGAGGGGGGCCGTCAGAGCCCATCTTTGTCTGCTGTGAGCCATGCTGTGTGGGTGTCGAGGAGAAACACGTGTTGTAAGGGAATTCCAGCCCCACTCGTAGGCCCCACCAGGCTATTAGCCAGCTAGTCATAGAGTATAGGGAGCCTCTTGAAAGTGGCAAATTGTCTCAGAACATATTGGATTTTTCTAAATTAGACTCTTACGGTTTTGGTGATAAGAGTTTGGAGATTTTGTATTTTGTGTGTTTTAAGGCATTTTGATATTTGAAGAGACAGGATATTAATAAGTGGAGTTATTTTTAATAAAATGACTAATATTCTATAACTTCTAGACTTAGTGATTTTTACACATATAGTTTTTTGAAAACAAAAGTGCTCTTTGTTTTTAGCCTCTAGTCAATGAAGCTAAACTAGCAGTTGGAAACATTAAGCCAGAATCACTTTCAGAAATTCGTTCACTGCGCATGCCACCCGATGTCATCAGAGATATTCTTGAGGGTGTTTTAAGGTTGATGGGTATCTTTGATACGTCTTGGGTAAGCATGAAAAGGTAAGTTTTTGAATTTGTGAAAAATGTTACTATTTCACCACTGAAGTACACATTGATTGGTTGATTCATTTATTTAGATTGTAAGTCATTTCTACAACCCACCGGGGGCTTGAACCCACAGTCCCCAGATCAAGAGTCACATGCTATACTGACTGAGCCAGCCAGGTGCCCCTCTTTCATACTTTAAATATTTCTGTGTTTTGTAAGATCTTATTTAGTTATCTAACAGAGAGAGAGATCACAAGCAGGCAGAGGCAGGCAGTGCGGGGGAGGGGGAAGCAGGCTCCCTGCCAAGCAGAGAGCCCGATGCGGGGTTCAACCCCAGGGCCCTGAGATCATGACCTGAGCCGAAGGCAGAGGCTGAACCCACTGAGCCACCCAGGCGCCCCTGTTTTAAATATTTCTTACATTGTTTCTCAAACTGTGCCTTGTTAATTACCTCGTTACACTATTTCAAGACATTCCCATGTGATCCTGTCCCCAGATCTACGTGCCCTTCCCCCACAGTAAGTGATGTAAGTGCCCACAGGGGAGAACGGGTGCCCACAGTCTTGGGGCACATCTCGGCAGTGCGGTCGTTCACTCGGCTGCACACAGGACAGAGCACCGCGTCTCCTCTGATTTACGGAGGAAGAAAACGCTGTCGCCGCTCTCAGAGTCTTGCACTCCTGGCAGAGTCAGATGGGTCGAAGGAGCGAGGGCAGGAGCCCCAGGAATAACCCAAGACGGAAATCGATGTTACTGTCAGAAATGGCAAACTCTATGTAGCCTCATTTGAAGTAATGTTTTCATTTTAGTTTCCTTGCAAAACGAGGTGTAAGAGAAGACATCGCAACTTTTGATGCACGAAATATTCCAAAGGAAATAAGAGAGAGCGTTGAAGAACTTCTTTATAAAAATAAGGGATCTTTTGATTCAAAGGTAATTTTTAACAATTATCCCATCATTTCCCTTCCCATACTGTGTAATGTTCTGCTTGTTAAAATGTGATGACTTTTCATTATCGATTATTTACACTGCCTAAAAATTAAGAGTAAAAAAAAAGAGAAGCCAAGGGAGTATGTGTCAGAAGGCTGGGCTGCAGGGAGGTGGGCGGGGCTCCAGCCGGGTCTGGGGAGCACAGGTAGTGTCACACGTGCTGCTGAATCTTAGCGGCTGCTGGAGACCCTCAGTCTGTCATGTCTCACTTCTAACGGGCCTCGTCTGCTTTTCTTACTTCCAGCTACAAGTGTCCTGACACAGAGGTCTGTGTCAGGACACTTGTAGCTCACTTCAGTCAGTAGTTTCAATTCCATGATTCTGGTATTATTTTTTTTAGATCTCTTATTCAAAATGTTATCTGCATCATCTCTGACACTGGTAACCTGGTTTCAGAGTTGCTTTTATCCAACAAAGGTGTGTCCCGGGGCCAGATGAGGGAGACGTGATGCTTGCACATTGTTGTGGACAGGCCTATTTTCATTAGAAATGTAGCTAATGGAGTGCTGAAGTCGATAAAATAGCATTATATTAAAGATTTGTGTGGTTCAGAAACATGTATTTTGAAGCAAATGTTCAAAGTTATCTTAATGAAAATAATGATTCACATTGTTATTATTTTAAATGTCAACCAGAAACTTCATTGGGGGAGGTAAATTATTAAATGCTTAAGTAAAACAGACTAGACTTACTTTTGCTTTTACCTGAGATGGAGTTAGGGTGCTGGCTAACGTGTGCTGCACTTTCCAGAACGCGAAGCGAGCCAGCACGGCGGCCGCCCCCCTAGCCGCGTGGGTTAAAGCCAACGTGCAGTACTCGCACGTCCTGGAGCGCATCCGGCCTCTGGAGGCCGAGCAGGCCGGATTGGAAGCGTGAGTGACGGAGCCGGTAGAAACAAGTCTAACTTGTGCTCGTTTGCCTCAACTGAATGACTTAATATTGGGGTTTATTTATGTTTTATGTCTTGTTTAGGTCTAAAAAGGCAGCTGACAACATCAAAACATGTAACATGAATGAGTTAAAAAAATTAAATGTCAAAAAAAAAATTAAATGTCAGACCAAAAGAAAAAGCAATTAAAAGAAGGTGGAGAGCCGAACCAACTCATTTTTCCCCCTCTACCATTATTGTATTGTTGGAAGGATCAATTGGTGGAAGTTCTTTTACAAAGAGCTAATTGTCTGCTGAGGGTGTGGGTGGGGTGCGTGAGGGTTCTGAGCTTGACCTTCAGGACGTGGTAAGAGGATAGTCCATTCTCGGTGCAGGAGGGAATCTGAGGTTGATGGATTGATTATACCAACTATTGGAAAACTCTGTATTCAGCTCTCTTACCTTCAGAGGACCTGGTGTCTTCAGTTTGCGAGCGTTGGGAACTCTACTTTGGCTTCTCTTCCTGCAGCCGCTCAACTTTTGGCTTTTTGCATTCCATTATGTCACTTACTGCCTTTCACAATTTTATTAAAGTTAGTCCATTGCTGTCCTTCTCTCTTTCATTCTCTTTATCTTTGTGCATGAATATCTTTTTTTTTAATACCCTTGGTTTTATTTTGGTAGGGCTTTAGAAGAGATAGAAGAGGTTGTTTCTGCTATTACTGATATATAAAATAGAATAACTTATAAAATCAAATTATATTTTAGAAATTTGAAGAAAACTGAAGACAGAAAAAGGAAACTAGAGGAGCTTCTAAATTCTGTTGGCCAGAAAGTGTCAGAACTCAAAGAGAAGTAAGTTAAGTTTAAAATGTATTTTAAGAGGGGCGCCTGGGTGGTTCAGTGGGTTAAAGCCTCTGCCTTCGGCTTGGGTCATGATCTCGGGGTCCTGGGTTCGAGCCCCGCATCGGGCTCTCTGCTCAGCGGGGAGCCTGCTTCCCCCTCTCTCTCTGCCTGCCTCTCTGCCTACTTGCGATCTCTCTGTCAAATAAACAAATAAAAATCTTGAAAAAGAAAAAGAAACACTTCTTAAAAATAAATAAATAAAACCTAGTTTTAAAAAAATGTATTTTAAGAAAAAATGTATTTTGAATATTTAAAAACATACCTCAACTAATGTTTCAGTTTTGAAAATCTTATAATCATCATTTTCACTTCCTTTAGTGATTTCTCACTCTCAGATAGGCAAGCATGCGACACAACGTAGAAGGTGTTCCTTCTTTCGACAGTGATTTGGGTGGGAACAGGCGTGTTTGAGATCCGGGCCGTGGGGCTGTCGCTGTGTCTGTCCCTGAGCACCGGGACTCGGGCAGGAGGGGTGGGATGGAGGAGGTTCGCGCTCGGAGTCCTGTCACTTGGCACCTGCATGTCCGCGTCCCCAGACTTCCCTCACGTGACCTGTAGTCTGCCTGAGGCGCGGGGTCACATTAGAGACCGTCGTGTCCTTTTAACTTTGCTCTTTGAAGTGTTTCAGCACATATTCCTTCATGCCAGATTGCACTTAAATTTTGGGGCCATTTATGCATGTTATTAATCCTCAAACCTCTCCTTACCTCTGACTTCATGTGATTGCAATTAAGGATAAGATAGAAAACGGTAGTGTGAGAATCGTAACAAATGTGGGACTCTTTTCCTTGAAAATTGTGAAAATCAGAAAGTGGGAGAATATGTGATTAAATACTGTGTTATGTTATCATTTGCTTTTAGTTTTGTAAGATCAAACTTTCCTAATACATACTTTTTTTCAAGTGATGTGTTCCATTTTCCTTCTTTTTTTATGGAAGAAATATAAATTACTGTACCAAGAAAGACATTCATCAAACTGAAAACTCTTATTTTTTTCTCCTTATAGGAAATAATGATCTTAGATATGCTTGTATATATCTACTTATAGAGAAAAAAAAAACGAGAAAGAAACCTCAGGCCCATAAATCTAGCGTTTTCAGTATTTCTGAATTGCTTTTATGTTATGGATAAGGAAGGAAACCATCATTTTCCTCTGGACATAATTAGAGAAGCACGAGGCAAGCACTTCTTTCAGTGTCGCGTGCTGGAACCCGCACTGACTCTCAGCCAGGTGTC
Source organism: Nasua narica (assembly GCA_028533885.1). Taxonomy (NCBI): domain Eukaryota; kingdom Metazoa; phylum Chordata; class Mammalia; order Carnivora; family Procyonidae; genus Nasua; species Nasua narica. Next base: position 91,729,394 of record CM052815.1, on the reverse strand, counting down.
CGGGGTTAACTGGGGGTTCACAGGTGGCCGCGCGTGTGCATGTTGGAGGTCCCAGGCACCTCATGTGTGCGCCGTTGTTGGCGTGTCACATGAACCGGGAGGTGGCTGTGCCTTCGTCCTGCGCGTCAGGAAGGGTTATTTGTCTTACGGTTAGTCCCTGACAGAGCTAGCGTGGGTCATACATTGTCTCAGTCTGTAAAGTTCCTCTTCCTGATCCCTGCACCATACCCTCCATTTTCTGGAAGGGTTATCGTAAAGAAACGTTCAGAATTTGAATTTTAAGTAAAACAGAATGGCATTTTCCAATGTAGAGTTATTATCAAGAACAAATCAATGCCAGCTAATAGCCATTTACTTGATTCTTAATTAAGGTTTAATTGACCCTAGGTTGTGAATGACAATCTTATTGTATAGGCACAAAGGAAAAAGTAGTTGAAAAATAAGTATGATCTATCAGTTTTTTAATTCTAACTTTAATTCTAACAAAATAGAGACATTTGCCATTTTAGTGCAACTCACACAGAAAAGTGCGAGGCAGTTAGTGTCAGCGAATACTTAGGGCAGCGCCGTGTAGGTCGCAGGAACTGCCCCGTGGGTGGGTGTGCTCTCTGCCGCCAGGGCTCGGAGCTTGAGGACGTCCCGGAGCTTGAGGACGCGCCCCAGGTTGTCTAGGCTGTACTCACCAGGATGGTAGCCACTAGCCCTCCCGACGAGGGTGGTATGACGGAGGGGGAGTCGAACCTCAGATTTTGTTGACACTTAGTTAATCTAAATTTACACAGCCACATGTGGCTGGTGGCCGCCACACTGGAAAACTAGTCTGACTCCCTTGTGAAGGAGAAGGTCTTGAGCGCTCAGAGAGGCATGGAAACGCACACCGGAACCGCCCAAGCGTCCGACGCGCCCGTCTGGGGTTTCCTATCCCCTGCCGCTCACTGGGCAGACCTGTGACACGATGTGTTCGGACAGTGAGAATCCTAACACTTCTTCTGAACTCTGGTTCTGAAGGTTACAGGATCTGCTTTTTTGTTGCTGTTTATTGTTTTTGTTTTTCATGCTTAGCACAATCCTGGGGATTTTCTAAGTACTTATGTATTTGTTGAAGGACTAGGTAATCAGCTGGAATATTATTGTTTTATTTAATAAAACAATAACTTTGTACAAGTACTTTTTAAGGAAAGTTATGTAAAAGGACAGTTGTAAACTTGGGCAAATGGGCACATATGGAAAGAGTGTATGTATTGGGTTGGGTATTTGAAATGAGTTTTAAAATTTTGTTTATATTTTTGATAGGTAGATATATTTGAAGGAGTTAGAATGCGGGGCGAGGAAGGGTAAGAAAGGGGCTGGCAGGGGTTCCGGGCCCGTGGGCCGTCCTGAAGAAGCAGGTAGAGGATAGCGTGTTTGTTCTTCAGAGGGTGACACGGAAGGCTCAAACGACGGAAGGCTGAAGCGGCCGATGGGGTCCGTCTTCCCAGGCCCCTGAACGTCACGTAGAGGTTTGCGCGCAGATTTGCGTACCCGTGTGTCGGCTGTGTTGGTGGTAATCGTGAACACGACTATTATCAGTGTTACTGTTAACCGTGTTCTTAGATGAAAGCTCACTTTCCTAAGGATCATTCAGTCAAATCCCTCTCACATCCCTTTGCCTCCCAGATTCCAGAGCAGGACGTCAGAAGCCGCCAAACTGGAAGCCGAAGTGAGCAGAGCGCAGGAGACGATCCAGGCCGCCCACGTGCTCATCAGCCAGCTGGACAGAGAGCACAAGCGCTGGAACGCTCAGGTGTGCTGGGGCACAGAGAGAGGCTCCCTTGCAAACCCAGAAAACCCGCAATGTGATGTATGTACTCAGAAAAGAAAGCAGGAGGACGGTAGCGGTGCACTTGGAGCTGGCTGAGGGTCGGCGGTGTAGACGTTTGTGGCCGTGCTGCGAGCCAGTGTCCAGGCAGAGTGTTTGTGTGCGAGGGCACCTGAGGGCCGCCTGTCCCTCCCGTCCTTGTGCGCGTCACCGGCGGGATGGCAGGGACGGACATGACTCGAGGGGATGTGTGCCACTCCAGAAACCCCTTTGGACTTGCCCGTCTGGGACCCTGAGCTGAGCATTGGACACTGTTGGCCGCTTACTTCTTCTAGAAACTCTGTCATTTTGACTTCGTCCAGTGCTGTCTCTAGTTGGGTTTTGTTTTTCGGTTGGTGGGTGGGTTTTCCTTGAACCCATTGGATTCCCCCCACTGGACTGTCCTCCTACTCTCAGCCGGGACGGCGTGGTCGCCCTCAGTGTTCCCTTCCTGGGTTCCTGTCCCTGCAGCCGTCCCGGGGGCGCCTCGTCCAGTCTTAGGAACGTCTCCGTGGCCAGGACGCCTACCAGACCTGCGTTTCCAGACTGCTCAGCTCTCTGGTGTTTGTTTTTTGTTTCTTTTTGGTCCAGGCTTCCTTTTCATTTTACTTTTAGCTATTTTGTTAGACTTACATATTGTATGAGTTTCAGAAACACAGCACAGTGACTCGACGCTTCGGTGCATGATAAGCTGCTCCCTACGGCGAGTCTCATCACCACCTGCAGCCACACAAGGTTCTTAGAGCGCTATTACCTGTGCTCCTGGTGCTGGACGTCACGTCCCGTGACTGCTTATTTTAGCTGGACGTCTGTCCCTCTTCATCCTCTCCCTGCTTCCCCCACCCTCCTCCTACCCCCGCGCGTCTGGCAGCCCTCAGTTTGTTCTCCGTATTCGGCAGTCTGTTTGGTTTTGGTTTGTGTGTTTGTCTCTTAGAGTCCACGTGTAAGTGAGATCATAGGGAATTTGTTTTTCTCTGCCTGACTTACTTCATTTAGCAGAATACCTTCTAGACCCGTCCATGTTGTCCCAAATGGCAAGATCTCATTCTTTTTCATGATGAAAAAGTAACACTCCATTATGTGTGTATGTGTGTCTTCTTTATCCATTCTTTTTCTTTTTTTTTTAAAGATTTTATTTATTTATCTGACAGAGAGAGATCACAGGTAGGCAGAGAGGCAGGCAGAGAGAGAGGAGGAAGCAGGATCCCTGCCGAGCAGAGAGCCCAAGGTGGGACCCTGATTCCAGGACCCTGAGATCATGACCTGAGCTGAAGGCAGAGGCTTTAACCCACTGAGCCACCCAGGCGCCCCCCCATTCTTTTTCTTCTTATGTTTTTTATTTTAATTCCAGTATAGTTAACAGACAGTGTTACATTGGTTTCAGGGACACACTATTAGTGACTGAGCAGTTCTCTACATCATGACTCAGTGCTCCTCATGATGAGTGTACTCCTAATTCCCTTCAGCTATGTCACCCATCCCGCTGCCGACCTCCCCTCTGATATGCTTTCTGTTAAATGAGCACCCTCAGTTCAAGTTACTGGTTTGTTTTTTTTTCCCCAACAAAAACACTTTTTACTTAAAGCATACTTCAGAATACATGGTTCTAAAGGATCTGTAAAAAACATTCCATCCAAGAAAAATAGAATACATATTTTCTTTAAGCATACATAGAAGACTCCCTTGGTTAAAATCACAAAAAAGAGACATAACAAATATTATAAGTTTAAGAAGACTGAAATTATACCAAGTATGTCTTCCAACCACAATGGTACAAAACTAAAGTTCAACAATAAAAAAGAGCTGGAAAATCTACAATGTAAATATTAACTATTTACTATATATTCAGTAAGATACTACTGCATAAGCAGTAGGCCAGATAAGAAATCAAACAGCAAATCAAAATATGTCTCAAAGACAAAAAAAAAAAAAAAAACCCACAATATTCTAAAACCTGTGGGATACGGTAAAAGCAGATGTTAGAGTGAAATTTATGCTATAAGTGGTTATATGAAGAAAAAAATTTCAAAAACACAACATGATGCCACAAGAAACTAGAAAAAGATGAAACTTAGCTGAAATGAGTAGAGGAAAGGAATAACAAAGAAATATTAGAAACAGTGACCAAAATAAACAATAATAAAACATTGAAAGTAATGACCAGTTTTTCCAAAAAAATAAACAAAAATGGTAATGTTTTACCTACATTAAGTAAGAAAAAGAGAGAAGACTGAAATTCAAAATGAGAAATGCAAGAGAAAACAGTCCAACAGATAACCACAGAAATACATAGTGTGATAACAAATTACTATAAACAATTATATACTAACAAATCAGATAACTTAGAAAATGGACAAGTTACCCATGATTGAATCATGAATTGTGAATCCAAGAAATAGGAATCCTCTTAGACCAATAAGAACGAAAGGGGATTTAGGAATCGGAAATCTCCTGGCACAGAAAATCCCAAGACCACATGGTTTCATTGGTGAATTCTGCCCAACATATAAAAAAAAATATCAGTCTGTATCAAAATCTTACAAATAATGGAATAGAAGGAACACATTCAAGGTCATTCTGTGAGGCCAGTGTTACCCTAAGACCAAAGAAGGACAAAAACAATACAAGAACAAAACAGTGTGGTTTGTCTGGTTAAGTACCGCTGGTCTGTCCTCCTTTTGACACTCATTAGCAGCCACGCAGTTCTCCATCCCCACTTACAACCGCCTGGTGTCTTTAGGTCTAAAATGAGTCCCTTGTAGGCAGCATATAGATGGGTCTTACTTTTTTTTTTTATCCATTCTGACACCCTATGTCTTTTGATTATAGTGTTTAGTCCATTTACATTCAAAATAATTATTGACAGATATATATTTACTGCACTTTTATTACTTGTTTTGTGATTGTTTCTGGCGATTTTCTCTGATCCTTTCTCGTCTTTGTCATTTTGATATTTCCTTTCAACTCACAGAGTCCCTTTTAATATTTCTTGTAGGAATGGCTTATGATCATGAACTCCTTTAGTTTTGTTTGTCTGATAAACTCTTCATCTCTCCTTCCGTTCTGAAAGACAGGCTTCCTGGGTAAGAGTATTCTTGGCTGCAGATTTTTCTCATTCAGCATGTTGAATACATCATGGCCGTCCCTTCTGGCCTCCCAAGTGTCTGTGAGGAGATCTACAGCTAGTCTTCTGGGTCTTCCCTTGTAAGTTAAGGACTTGTTTTGTCTTGTTGCTTTTAAGACTTTTTCTTTGTCACTATGGTTTGCAAATTTTCCTAAGGTGTATCTTGGTGTTGGCCGGCTTTTATAATTTTGATGGAAATTCTCTGTGCCTCTTGGATCTGGATGTCTGTTTCCTTTCCCAGATTAGGGAAGTTTCTGCTATTATTTCCTCACATAAACCCTCTGCCCCCTTTCTTCTTCTCCTAGGACTCCTCCTATCCTACCCATGTTAGGATGTTTGATGGTGTCCTGATTTCCCTAAGTGTGTTCTCACGTTCCATTGTTATGCCCAGATTTTGAGATCCCCAAAGACCACCAGGGAGCCGAGTCTGATGCAAAAGCAAAAGAGCCCTTTATTTGAGCTAGCTCGAGCTCAGTCTCCCACACTCACCGACGCATGTAGAGAAAGAGCGAGTTTCAAAAAGTGCAGTAGTTTTATAGGGGCTGGTGGCCAATGAGATTGTAACACACAGAAAGTTACTTAGTAACTGTTTGAACTAGCCTATCACCCTGGCCATAATTGGCGTGCAAGTTTGGCGGGCAAAAGGCGGGTTTTAGCGCAAGTTTGGCAGGCAAAAGGCGGGGTTTATGTTTTTTCCTGGTCAGGGGTTCCGCATTCCTATTGGCTAACCCAAACCAACCCACAGGCGGTCTGGGCCAGTTAGCTCAAGGGAGGGCTGAGCCACACTCTGACCCTCCCGAGGCAGATCCTGCGGGGGCCACACACAAGAAGGTGGGTATAAGCAAAACGAGCCAGCCCTGCTCTGCTCCTTCACCATAATTCTTCTTTATGTTTTGTTCAGCATCATTATCTTCCATTACTTTGTCTTCTGGATCACTGATTTGTTCTTCTGCTTCTTCCAGCCTGCTGTTCCTTGCATTAGGCCTGTTTCCATGATTAGTGATTGCATTCTTCACCTCTGACTGTTTTATTCTCTTATCTCTGTGGTAAGGGCCTCCCTGAAGTCTTCCATTCATTTCTCAAACCCATCGAGTATCCTCATGATTGTTGCTTTAAATTTTCCATTAGGTGTTACTTGTATCTGTTTTGCTTAGATCTCCTGTTCTCTGATTTGGGATAAATTCTTCCATCTTGGTGTTTTGTCTAACTCTCTTCTTCCTTCTGTGTGTTAGAAAAGCCTCTTTTGTCTCCTGCTTCTGAAAGTAAGAGCCTTATGAGCAGAGGTCCTGCAGTACCCAGGGCCTGGTGCATCAGGGAGTGTCTCAGGTGTGCGCTCCATGCACTCTGCTGCTGTGGTTTGGCTGCTGTGTCCTTCGGGCCCGTGGTCTGCACAGGGTCTCCTTGCCCGCTGTGGGCAGTGTTTGGTCCTTGGCCTGAATGTGGTGAGTTTTACTGAGGTGTGCTCGAGTCTGCTTGTGAAATGAGACCTGTCACCACCTCCACCAGAACTGAGGCCTTGCAGAACTCCCTGGGAGTCTCCTTGGGAGACGCGGTGTGGGCAGGGGTTTCTCTTTGTCTTCTGGGAACGGTGCCTGCTGCTCTGGGATTGAGGCAAGCTTGACCGGGAGATGCCTTCCCAGCAGAGCGCAGGGATGTGGTACCTGGTATACGCAGGGTATGCAGTCACTATGGGTGCTGTGCTATTTACTTCAGGTGGTTCTGTGTTTATACTGAGGGGCGGGGAGAGAGATGGGGCCAGCGGGCGCCTTTATACCCAGAGAGGCGTCTCTGTAATGCTACCTGTCAGGGATGCATTCCAAGAAGAACAAATAATTTCCCTGCTCGTGCCCCAGGCATTTCTCAGATTGCTCTTTCCACACTATATGCCCTCAGGTTGTTTGCCTGTTCTCTCTCCAGCAGTAGGGAAGTGCTGTGTTCTTTCTGTGTTCTACCCTAGCCAAACCCACTGGCCTTGAAAACTCCAGACTTTGAGCCCCACTGTTTGCAAGAAGTCACGAAATTCAGCTCCTGTCATTTTCCCAGACAGTGGCTTTGGGGAAACATTCTTGTGTATTCCTATGTGCTCCTCTCTCTCCCCTTCTTTGCAACCAGGGCTCCCTCCCCTCCACAGCCCCTGCAGTCCATTTCTTCTCCCAGATCACATCTCCACATTGCCTCCTTCTTCGATGTAGCTTCTTATCTCCCTTCAGTTGTAGCGTTTGCTCTGTCAGTCTTTAGGGTGATTTATGGGGTATTTAGGATGACTTGATAGTTACGGAGGTGAGTTCGAGGGATGAGATGGGCCTGAGGTCCTAGTACTCCACTGCCATCTTTGTTGGCTTTTTCATTGAGCTATACAGTCCTGGACTTTTGTTTAATCGGAGTTTTTTGATTGCTGATTGGATTTCACTTCTAATAATCTGTTCAGATTTCCTTATTTGCTTGTCATATCCATTTGCAAATATCCCTCATAGTTGTCTTCTGTCTTTAATGCATTACTTTTATTTATTTATTTTTTAACCTAAATTCTCTTAACTTGTCTCTCTCCTATCTTGCCCTTAAATTGGTGCATTCCACATCTATCAGCTGACCATCTTTCTAAGCCCAGTCTCCTTACCTCACTCCCTGCCCTGTTGAAACATCTTGAGTGATTCATTACTACTGCAGCTTACAACAAAATCTCCTTTGTGTGCTTCATTCTGCCCATCATCTCTGCCTCTCTCTTTTCATAACTTCTGTGTGACTACTCTTTCTGCTCTTTCTGTAGCCACACTATGCTTTACATTTTTTTTTTTGTACCTTTGCTTATACTCTCTGCACTTAATATTAGTTTACGAAGTGATGCTAATTCACAGTATTTAACTATAATTGGGATAGAAGTTCTGCTTCATTAGGAATGTCCAATGACAAAATATGTTCATCTTTACAAATAATGGTGGTATTTCATACATTTTTAAAATTTCAGCAGGGTCTGAGAGGTCTTGTTGATATTTTTACATTTCACAATTGTATTCAGGACAGGGGTTATTACTTTAAAGCAATACATGATTTTTTTTTCCACAGTCAGAACTCTGATTTATGAAGCTGTCATGTTTTCACATTTTAGAACATATCTATACCCTGTTTGCCCATCTGCTTTCCCTCTTCTTGTCCAGGTTGCAGAGATAACAGAGGAATTAGCTACTCTTCCTAAGAGAGCTCAACTAGCTGCTGCATTTATTACGTATCTTTCTGCTGCTCCTGAAGGTCTGAGAAAAACCTGCTTAGAAGAATGGACCAAGTCAGCTTGTCTTGAAAGTTTGTATTTAGTCATTCATGTGAAATTTCAGTATCCTAAAAATGCATCTTTTAATTGTTGCCGTTTCAATTTGTCTAAATGAGAAAAACATTCTCATTTAGAGAAGCTAAAAGAAAGCTAAAAGAAACCAAATCTACTTTAGATTTGCTCAAGTCTATAATTGTTCTCTGAATTGTTTTGTTGCAATGATTCTTCTATTCCTAAAATCACTTTATGAAACTGAGACCATGGAGTATTTTTGATAATGGATGAATGCAGTTAAATATTTTAATAAACTGATTTTTACAGTAATTTTATATGATAAAATTAGATGTAGGAACTCCAAAATTCCTTGTGAATATCATGGTTTTCTCAAAGTATTATAGTTGTGAAATAGTATTAAATAGACAAAAAATATAATTTCACTGAGTTCCATTCCTTTGCACTTTTTGTTTTAAACTTTTCTCCCCCTTACCTTCTCATGCTGAAGGGGGACGAATGGACTGAATATTAAGAGTGGTCACGGGACTTTTGTTTGAATATATTTTAAATAGTTTTATTCCCTTGCCTTTGTCAAGTACACGATCACTGTAGTGAAATACTAATGTCTTATATTTTTCAGGATTTGATCTAAGGAGATTTCTTTGTACTGAAAGTGAGCAGTTAATTTGGAAGAGTGAAGGCCTACCGTCAGATGACCTTTCCATAGAAAATGCTCTCGTTATCTTACAGGTAATTAGTCAATTTTAATTCCTCATCGGAAGTACTCCTGTGGAGGCTCGCCCCAGGAAGCGCCCTTTTCAAGTTCTTAGGCTTTCACAGTTACTCTTCTCATTATGTGAAAGAGAAGGTATTTGGGGAATGAAAATCCACTTATGATTTGGTTGGTGAATCTACAATTTTTAGTATAATTTACTTTTTCCTTAATATAAAAGTATAACCTACAGTGACATTATTTTGATGACAAAAAATTCTAAATTGAACTCCCTAATAGTAATGGAAATATTTTAGTGGTACCCGATTCATCTGATTATATGGTTCCTTCATCTAGACTATATGATTTTACCATTTTATTTTACTTTGTTTTACAAAACAAAGTTCTACAAAGTGAAGATGAGGTAAGTTTGGGGTCGTAGGTTGAGGATAACGATACGCATTTTTTGAAAATTGTTCTTTCCCATAATGTATATTTCTCCCAAGTCGTTGTTTAAATGTGAAACTCTTACAGCCTTTTTAGCAGTGATGACTGTGAAAATCAAATTGCGACTCTGTTATACAAACTGATAATTCTTCTAGTGAAGTATGATTTGTACCATGAGCTTGGTGTGCCTTCATGTGATGGAACAGGTGATGGGAGGACGGTTCTTCCCTGTGCTGGTAGGGTTTTTCCTGTGGTTTCTTTCTCAGTATTTTGTACTCCGGATACCAGTGTCTTCTTTGCTCCCTGCAGCCCCTTTCTCTGCCCTCACAGTCTCCTCATTCCAGAGCTCCAACGGAAGCATGAACGTTGAGTGCTCCTTTTTAGGTAACACGCACCGTAGTATTACAGGATTTGTGTTGTGGGCTCTGCATTCCTGGATAAAACGGTTTCCTTTGGTTAGGGCCATCGGTCAGCTGACATGCTTCGGCTCACTGCCTTTCCGGCACAGCAGTTGCTGACCAAACACCGAACGTAGCAAACAACGTTCACACATGTTGAAGAGAACGCGCTCTTTCAAAACGTTTTCCGTCATCATTTTTCACAGTAGAATTACAAATCTGGAACTCTGAATAAGTAGGTAAATAAATTCATTACATTATATAAAAAAGTATGTGCTTTTTTATTTCAAGTTTCTATTTAAATTCAAATGAATTAACATATATGGTAAAATTGTTTCAGGTGTAGAATTTAGTGATTCATCACTTACGTGGAACACCCAGTGCTCATTCCAACGATTGCCTCCTTAACAACCATCACCCATTTAGCCCACCTCCCTCTCTCAACCCTCACTTTGTTCTGTATGGTTGAGTCTCTTATGGTTTGTTCCCTTCTCTCTCTTTTTTTTCGTTTCCCCTTCCCATATGTTCATCTGCCTTCTTTCCTAACTTCCACATATGAGTGAGATTATAGGGTATTTGTCTTTCTCTGACTTGTTTCATTTAACATAAACACTCCAGCTCCAACCATGGCTTTGCAGATGGCAAGAGTACATTCTTTTAGATGGCTGAGTAGTATTCCATCACTTACATATGTGTGTGTGTACATATACATATGCATATACATATATATATAGCACCTTCATGGTTGGTGCTTTTTATCCTGTTATTCTTTCCCCAAAGTTTCATGCTCACCTCATCTTCCTTTTTTAGCAATCCAAGTAAACAATCATTTGCAGGTTTAAAAAACACAGTTTAAGTATTATTCTTTTTCTATTCCGTAAGAAATCAGGGGGTGAACCTTTAGAAAAAATTCATTTATCACAGAATTTTTTTTCCTGGTAATACTAATTGAAAATGTTTACTTTTGTGTTCTGAATGATCTTCCATGATAAATATAGGGGAAATTGTTTTTGAAATTAATTTTAATAATAAGCTTAGATTTACTTTATATTTAATATTGCCATGTTTATTTTAAGTATTTACATGCCTTTATATGACAAAAACCATTTGGAAAAATTTGTTAGGGTAATTATTTTGTTGGGATGAATTTGCCATTGTAGTCAGCCCTCTGTCTCAGTTCTCAGTGTTCTCCATTTCGAGTGAACTCTTGGAGGTAAGGCTGTGGTTGCATAGCCCACATCTATAAAAACCTTCTCAAGTGATGTATGTGAAATTAGATTTGTAAATAGATACAAATTGGGTTTCTGGGAAGTCTTCCCTGAATAACAAATGACGAGGCATGATGAGTAAAATGTAATTTGGGTTGAGAGGTGAAGCTCATCTCATTGATCTCGCTAGAGTTTTCCCACAGTTCTCCCTCTCCCTGGAGGCTTTCCCACATTTAGGGTCTGCAGCTGCTCTCTCCTTTAGTGGTCCTAAGTAAAGCCTTTGTGTCCATAATTATTCCTTTGTTTGTCTTACAAAAGTGCTTGAACTTCTGGTATTTGTGTTTAACTATTGAAGTGCAATATTGTCTGGAAGAGGAAATAGTCAACTAACAATCTACCATTGACCTTGTAATGGGAGTTAGTTTAAGTACATCTGCAAGAGATTCCTGTGACCTGTGTCCTTGTGAGTTGGGAAGAAGGTGGCCATGGGACCCTGTATCCTGCATTGCCTATCCTGTGATTGACACCTGTGATCCAGATGGAATTAGTATTAGCTTTCCTTTTCCTCTCCGGAGTGACCCGGCCTGGGTGGTAATTTCTGTGATCTTTCAAATATTGCGGGTGGGACCCAGTGGTAGTGCGGAGCTCTAAGGCTTAGACAACGGGGAAGGTGTGAGTGAAAAGTATCCCAAAAGGAGATGGGAAAGGTGATTAATTTGAATTTTACAGTACTATAAATATTTCTTGATTTAAATTTCACAAATTTTTTCTTGTGAAGACATGTATTGAATGTTTTTTTATTGTTTGTAGACAATTCAGTGTCAAATTAGTTTTTTAAACCACACAGAATTTCTGAGATTATTTTCTTCCTGACATTCAGTGTATGTTGAGGAAATGCAAATCAATTGGATCTTAATGTAAAGAAAACCAAGTTTTAAAGGTAAATCACATAGGGAAAGTTCTTTTTTGCAGATAAACCTCAAATAAATAATAGTAACAGTGAAGCACTCATACTATTTTGTACATGTATTACTATTTAAGAATTAATACAAGTAAAACACTTAAATACTTAACTCACCAAATTTTCAAATCAACCCTGTGTAGCCCATGTTACCCTTTTTATAGATATGGACGTTGCAGCATAGAAGGGTGAAGTCACTTGTCTCTGTCTCTAAATTAATCATTGTTTATTTATTTATTTTTTTAGTCAAGAATTTTTTTAGTGGCCGCGCATAGTACATTTAAGTACATGGTGCTTTTAAGTAACCGAGAGGTTGAAAACCTTAAGACCAGCTCTAGGATTCAAATGATGTCACCAGGCCGTTGTTTTCTCAGCCCATCTTAGGAGACAGGTTCACTCCCAGATAGGTTCCGTGCCCCTGAGGTAAGGCTGGCCCTTGGTGGCTCCAGGCTTGCTATTGTCAGAGTGTGTGCTCGAGGACCAGAGACGCGCCTACACCCCCACCCTGACGGTAGTCGCGTCCTCTCCCCACAAGGATTCCGGTTAGTTAGCCTGGGCCGCGTGCTCGCCGGTTTGGGGAGGGGCAGGGCCCCGTCGGAGGCACGTGGGGTGGGCGTGCGCGTGGGCCGCGTTCCGCGCTGAGCCTTCTCTCCTAGCCCACTGCTCCTCCTGCCCCTGACTTGCTCTTCCCTGTTCCTGCCCGCGGACGTGTCCCTGCTGGCCCTGCAGCGCGAGCAGCGTCTCCGCAAGTCACCGTATGCCTCGTGGGCTTTCCATTCAGCAGGTTCCTCGGCACATCTTGTGACGTCTGTGCCTCAGGAGCGTTGTGGATTTATCCTGCTCTTAGCATGTCCACGGCGAGTGGCTTCGTTTTGGCTGTGGAGCGAGGCCCTGGGTGAACACAGTGTCACACGTCAGTCACTTGCCCCAGCATCACTGCTTTCACCAGCCAGGAGTGCTCTTTCTACCCTATTAACGTGGCCAAGAGGGCCCTTTGATCAGTAGACTTTGGCTCCTTTCCATTGCTTGAAGTACACGCATGTCATTACTCAGCACGGCATAAGAAGATCCGAAGGACCCTGACTGCTCCTGCCCTATGCTGTGCATCGCTCTGGCCTCTGCTTTTTCACTCCAGGTTGGCCGGGCTTTCTCTCCCTCTGTCATGCTCTTGTCTTTGCCCAACGTGCTTTTTCCGCTTCTTTTCCAGGCTAAGTCCCATTTATCTTTCCGGACGTAGTTTGACTCGAACTGCTTTCTAGCAGCTTCCCTAGCCCCACCTGTGCTCCACCCATAGACTCTTGTGTGCTCCTTACAGAATTGCCGGTTTTTGCTTCTTGCCCGGGTGTGATGTCATTGAGGGTGAGCGTATGTGTCACTGATTTCTGTATCCCTCATATTTGACTTAGGAGTTGTTCGACATATGGTTTGTGATTAAACTCATGAATGAGTGAAACCTCAACATTTTTGGATTTATTATAATTTGTTACATGTAGAATTTAACGACATTTAATCATGGATCACAGACTTAAAATACACCTCAGAGATTTTGTCTAAATCTCTCCGGAGGAGTATAAATAACATGAAATCAAACTTGTAAGTACTCTTTGAAATTGTAGGGCATATTTTTGGTCCTACCGAAATATATTATCTATGTTATCTTTCTTTTTTTTTTTTACTGCTTCAGATCATTGGCTTGAAATCATGGGTAAGAACGTTTTTTAAAATTTAAAATACTTGTTTTTTGTGGTTGGGCAAGACCTTGTAGTCTGGTGAAATGTCCGCTCCCGAATACTGCATAGACTTGGGTCGCCGGCTTCGGTGTGGTGCAGAGGCAGTGCGTCTAAGGCTCCCGGCCCCCTCATTCGCTAGGACAGGCCCGTGTGTGTGACGGAGCAGCAAGCGGGAATCGGTAGAGACAGACTAGCTAGAGAGGCGGTCCTACCGCCCCGTGCCGCTGTGGGAGCTCTGGGGCGCCCGAGGGGTCTGCTCCGGGTGCTAGCAAAAACGGGGGGTGTGGCTGGGAGGGAATTTCCAAACAGTGATGTAGCTGGTTTCTAGTCCAGTCTTTATCCCCACTGGCTGTGGGTCCTTTTAAACAACGCTGCTGACAAAACGCTCTCCGTCCCTGGGGCGGATGGCCCCCACCCTTGGCCTCCTTGGCATGTCCCTGAAATAGTTTCTGTGCCCGTATCAGACGCTCCTCAGGGCTAAGTCTTCATGTCCCCTGCAGGTCTGTGCACTTTCTTATCCCTGTCGCACAACCGCATCCCATTTTTCTAGTAAGTGTGAACATGAAGAAAAATGGGGCCAGTTATTATTTAAATCTGATTTACTGGATAACAATGCTTGTAATATTAGACTTTCAAATTTACCGATATATTTACTCATATATTTACATATATTTTTATTAATCATATCTCTATAATTGGCTTCCTTTTACCTGCTAAGTGACAGTGCATGTTTAGCGCATTTTCACTGGTTTCTAACACTCTGTTTCAGGGTACCCTGTAATGAATTTAGTTCCTAGTTCATTAGATCTTAATCTACAAGCTACATCTTTTCTAGGGTGCTCCTTTTATAATATTGGTTATATACTGCTTTATAAGACTTAATGTCTGAAACAAACAGTTATATTGATAATTATTTGAACAATATTTTTGTTCATTCTTCTCTTCAAGGTTCTTTATGGCTTAATCAACTGAAGAATATATAAAGTTTGAAATAATTTGGTTGTGTCTTAAAAGCCAGAAGACAGGTGCTAATGATGTCATACTGGGAGTAGAGCTCTTGCCCACTCCAGTGTTAATATACGTTCTCTGAGTTACTGTGTAGCGAAGGGGACTGTTCTCACTTTGCTGTGGTTGAATCTCATTTTCTAATATAAATTTCTGGTCGCTGTGAAATGGATTGATACAGCCTCCGGGTGCAGCTAGAAACCGCGCCTTTGCTCCCTCCCATGGTCTCCAAAGCCTGAGAGAAAACTCACTCAGTAACTGATTCATCTTTTTTAGGAATTGTTTCCACCTGATGAAAGCTTATAATTTTTTTCTTTTTTGGAACTAGAGTCAAGTGTGCCCATTCCTTATAGACCCTTCTTCTCAAGCTACAGAATGGTTAAAGACACATTTGAAAGACTCGCGTTTGGAAGTCATTAACCAACAGGTTTGTATGAGTCAGAGTTGAGATACTGACTGGTACTAGGACGTCCAGTGGGCGTGACTCTGGGTCTGTGTTCAGACTGCACGGACTCGGGCCTGGGATGCACCTGGCGTGGGACCTGGGAAGGAAGGGTAAATTGTAGCTTTACTGTGGCTTTCTCATCTGCACCCTGAAGTGGTTGGGCTACGTTCTCTCTATAATCTTCTTCTTTTCTTTAAAAGATTTTATTTATGTATTTGACAGAGAGAGAGAGATCACAAGTAGTCAGAGAGGCAGGCAGAGAGAGAGGGGGAAGCAGGCTCCTCTCTGAGCAGAGAGCCCGATGCAGGGCTCGATCCGAGGACCCTGAGATCACGACCTGAGCCGAAGGCAGAGGCCCAACCCACTGAGCCACCCAGGCACCCTGCCACTTACGGTTTATAGGAGGAGAGTTTAATAGTTATTATTCCAAATATTTAATTTTTGTAATCGTAGTTGGAGGCTTGAAGTGATGTTTAAAACCCTTTTAGTAGCTAGAAAGTCTTACAATCTTGCCTGGTTCCAGAATTTGTCCGGGTGATTCTCCACAGTGATCAGACCTATCACATATCATATCAAGGAAAGTTGGCTAGAATTCATCATTTGTCTTTCCTCTTCCATTCAGTTTTTATTTTGAACATAACCAAAGTAGTTCTTATTAAAATTTGGGTGAGTAACTTATATAAAGAATTTGAAAATTCTTTCTGCATCAAGTTGAAATTTGAAATCATAGTAAAGGATTGAAAAAAGCGTTTTAATTGTCAAAAGTCTTTATTACCTAAATTATTTATGGAATCTATTTGATAATTTATTCAACTAAAATGATTCATCAGTAAGTACTTATAACTAGAAAAGCAATCATGAATAATTTGAATTATTAACATGCATATTAAATTTTAAAATATTCATATTTTTCCTATTAATATATTCCTTCATTATATATAAGGACCTTTGTAGATATTAAGGTAATAAAGGAATTAATGTGTATTCTTTTTTATTTTCTCAGGATAGTAACTTTATTACTGCTCTTGAGTTGGCAGTACGTTTTGGGAAAACGCTTATTATACAAGAGATGGATGGTGTAGAACCCGTTCTTTATCCGTTATTGAGACGAGATCTGGTTGCTCAAGGTAAATATTTGACATTTTCCAGAGAGTAACTATTTTTAAAATTTCCACAGTAATTACCCTCGTAACAAACTTTGAGCTTTGTTGGTCTTGCCACTGAACGTGACTTCTGGTTGAGTGGCGGGAGTGCCGTCATGGTCGAGCAGGGAGAGTCGATGAGCTCTTGCCCTTTAGGGGTGGCCTCGCACCAGGGTCTCCAAGACTGCTCCCGGGGACAGGGTGTGTCCGGAAGACACAGAACTCCAAGTGGTCTCGCTATGCACCAAGATGCGTTGCAGGCACAAGACAGAAAGCGAAGTGAGACAAGAGAAAAAGCGTGTAGTGTGACATCCGGAGTCAGCGAGGTGCCAGCTTCAGGGCCTCTTCCGTTGGGAGCCTCCCAGGACCAGCTTGTGGCAACACGTGGGAAATAGCAGGTGCCAGGGAAGCTCAGTGTTTCATGTCAGCACATTCCGCCCGGCACGAGATACAATTCCAGAGTCCCCACACGAAAGCAGGTGTTGCACGTCAACCACATGGTGTGTGCAGCGTGCACACAGGGAGCACTGTCTCATGAGAACGCGCCCCACAGCCAGCGCCCCAGAAGCCTACTGTGGGCCTGTCTTCCCAGCAGCCTTCCCACGTCTCCTCTTTCCCGCACGGCTCCCTCACCCCCCTTGACGATTAGGACGTAAGGCCCTTCAGCCTGAGACCACGTCGTGCCAGTGTACAAGGACACAGACTCACACAGACACACACACACACATACTCACACACGCGCACATGCGCGCACAGTGGTTGACACCACACACAGCGCTCCGCTGCAAGCCGGCAGCAGAAGCCGGAGCTGTTGGGCCGAACCAGAGGCACAACAGAGAATGAGCGTGCTTGGCTTGGGACCGGTTCCTGTGTGCTCAGGGGACCTTTAGGAGTGGTACTTCTGCCTTTGGAACTTGGAGCTCCCTTCCAGACTTCATCCCTGCTCTCAGTCTGCTCCTTCCTGGTACTAACCCAGATCTGTGAGCTAGCTCTTGCTTTTTTTTTCTTTTTCTTTTAATTTTTATTTAAATTCTAGTTAACAGACGGTGCAGTATTGGTTTCTGGAGTAGAATTCAGTGGTTCATCACTTACATACGACACCCAGTGCTCTTCACAAGTGCCCGTCCTAATGCCCAGCCCCCATCTAGCCCATCCCCTGCCCACCTCCATCCATCCACGCTCACTTTGTTCTCTATCATTACGGGTATCTTATTGTTTATTTCCCTGTCTCCTGCCCCTCCGTATGTTCATCTGGCTTTTTTCTTATATTCCATGTGTGACTGTAATCGTAAGATACCTGTCTTTCTCTAACGGACTTGTTTCACTTAGCATTATACTTTCTTATTCCATCTACATCATTGCAAGTGGCAGGATTACATTCGTTTTGATGGCTAAGTAATATTCCATTATATATATCTCTCCCGCATCTTCCTTATCTGTTCATCAGTGGATGGACATTTGGACTCTCTCCATAATTTGGCTATTGTAGATAATGCTGCTAAAACATTGGGGTTCGTGTGCCCCTTTGAATCAGCATTTTTTGTATCCTTTGGGTAAATACCTAGTAGTGTGATTGCTGGGTCATAGGGTAACTCTATTTTTAACTTTTGGAGAAAGCTCCACACTGTTTTCCAGAGTGGCTGCACCAGCTTGCATCCCCACCAGCAGTGTAGATGTCCGCATCCTCACCGACACCTGTCGTTTGGTATTCTTAATTTCAGCCATTCTGACATGTGTGAGGTGTATCTCATATTTTTTATTTGTATTTCCCTAATGATGAGTGATGTTGAGCATCCTTTCATGTGTCTGTTATCCATCTGGAAGTCTTCTTTGGAAAAATGTCTTATTTGTGTCTTCTGTCCATTCCTTAACTGGATTATTTGGTTTTGGGGGCTATGCTGTCTTACAGCGGAGGTGGAAGGCCACCTTCCACCTTGGGGGCCATCTGGATTTGACTTCCTTCAGTCTGTATTTGGCCTTGAGGGCTCATTAAACGTGAGCCTCTCTCAGCTGTGGTTGGTGTTAGATTTTAGCAGTATCTGTGGCATTGTCTGAGAACGGGTATTGACAAGGTCCCTTGAAGTCAGATCTGATGCCAAGTTTACGTTTCACATCCTGATTGGCTCACTTTATGAACCACTATCCAGAGGGTTGTGCAGGGCTGGTTGGGTTAATTTGTTTATTTCAGAATGAGGAAAGGAGAGTTACTCTCCGCCCTTACCTCTTTTTTCCGCCTTTTCCCCAGGGTTGGATATATCCGTATCACAGTAGTTGAAGTCTTTTACCATCTTCGAGTATACTTCAGAGTGTTGAGGTGCTCATGAATTGCCATTTTGTCATCATGCATTCCTTTGGGGACAGAGGATGGTTGTCCTAGAACCACATCAAGCAGAGTCTGCGTCCAGCCCCATTTACATCCCTGTGTCCCTAATCTGGGCAACATCAGCTGCCTTTCCCCATACTGAGGTCAAAGTTGGCACGAATAACAGGGTTAGAATAGACTCTTTCTCCTCACATTGATGCTGTTCAATCCTCTCTCTTGTGTCCCGATCGAAAGGAAGGGCAAGGCACAGTTCTTGCTCATGTTCTCCTTATTTTCCGCTTCCTGATTCGTGTGTGCTCATCACTCCGCCACGCAGAGGGCCGTGCGCAGTGTGGGTTGGTGCGTAACTGAAGGGCGGGGGAAGGCTGGCCGCTGAGAACTTGTCTGGGGCGGCTCGTGTAGTGGCCAGTAGCTCCAGTTTCACTAACAACATCGTTAATCATTGCAGTCCTTGATGGTTATTTCATTTCCATGTTGGGCTTGAGTATGGGCCAGGGATTAGAGATGAAGGCCGAACATTGTGGTTGGCTTTTTAGTCCAGATGCTTCCTTTTAGTCACGGTTGCTCCATCCGGGCTCATGTATGCGCAGCCTAGGGGTTAAGTTTGTGATGAGCTGCCGTATCTGTTTCGCGCGGGTGGGTCTCCCTGTGGGCGTGTCTGTGGAGCTGGGCTGGAGGGCCCCACGGCCCGAGTGCAGCCAGCTCAGTGTCTCTCTGGCAGGAGGGATTTTGTCCCCCTGGGGTTGTCACAGTCGGGAGGTCTCTGCCAGGGCCATCGGAACGTGCACGGGCCATCTCCGCACCACACAGTTTTGCAGCGCAGGTTGCCAGTGGTGCTGAGGTTGACCTGCTCCTCTGGTCTGCCCTACACGTCTCCGCACTGCTGCGCCCCGCAAGTCTCGCCGGGAAACGCTCTCCTGCTGAGAGAGCAGTTGTCCGGAGTACTCAGTGCTATGGGCTGCCAGAAATGTCACCTATGGAGAGTGGGGGACTCTAGCGTCCCTGTGGGTTTTCTTACCTGTGAGGACTTGCAGACATTAGTAATTCCGTGCAGCTGAAGGGTAGA
This sequence comes from Nasua narica, assembly GCA_028533885.1. Lineage (NCBI taxonomy): Eukaryota > Metazoa > Chordata > Mammalia > Carnivora > Procyonidae > Nasua > Nasua narica. The sequence continues at coordinate 91,709,737 of CM052815.1, read as the reverse complement.
GGGGCCGGGGCAATGATTGACTTATAACTGCTTAGATTCCTTCCCGGGTTGCCCTTTGCAGCCCTGCAAGAGTTGCCATTCAAACTTGGGCACGCATCTGTTCGCCAGATGGGTAGGCAGCAGTAAAAATTCCAGGTGGAGAATATGCTGCTTCTAATGGGCCAAGGAAGTAATCCGGATTCTGTTGGTTTGTACACAGTGAGTGTTAAGACAGTAATTTATTCTTTTTTTTTTAATCAACATATAATGTACTATTTGCCCCAGGGGTACAGGTCTGTGATTCATCTGTCTTACGCAATTCACAGCACTCACCATAGCACACACCCTCCCCAGTGTCCGTAGCCCAGCCACCGTAACCCATAACCCTATCCCTAATCCCCCACACCCCAGCAACCCTCAGTTTGTTTCCTGAGATTGAGAGTCTCTTATGGTTTGTCTTTCTCCCCATCCCATCTTGTTTCATTTTTTTTCCCTCCCTACTCCCTGACGACCCCCCGCCCTGCCTTTCAAATTCCTCATATCAGAGAGATGATATGATAATTATCTTTCTCTGACTGACTTATTTCGCTTAGCATAATACCCTCTAGTTCCATCCACATCATTGCACATGGCAAGATTTCATTTTTTGGTGGCTGCATAGTATTCCATTGTGTGTGTGTGTGTGTGTGTGTGTATGTGTGTGTGTGTATACACACATATATACACCACAACTTCTTTATCCATTCATCTGTTATATGTTGATGGACATCTGGGCTCTTTCCATAGTTTGGCTATTGTGAACATTGCTGCTATAAACATTCGGGTGCAGGTGCCCCTTCAGATCACTACATTTGTATCTTTAGGGTAAATACCCAGTAGTGCGATTACTGGGTCGTAGGGTAGCTCTATTTTCAACTTTTTGAGGAACCTCCATACTGTTTTCCAGCGTGGCTGCACCAGCTTACATTCCCACCAACAGTGTAGGAGGGTTCCCCTTTCCCGCATCATGGCCATCATCTGTCGTTTCCTGACTTGTTAATTTTAGCCATTCTGACTGGTGTGAGGTGATATCTCACTGTGGTTTTGATTTGTATTTCCCTGATGCTCAGTGATGTTGAGTACTTTTTCATGTGTCTGTTGGCCATTTGAATGTCTTCTTTGCAGAAATGTCTGTTCATGTCTTCTGCCCATTTCTAGAATGGATTATTTATTCTTTGGATGTTGAACTTGATAAGTTCTTTATAGCTTTGGATACTAGCCCTTTATCTGATAGGTCATTTGCAAATATCTTCTCCCATTCTATCTTCTCTGTCTTTTGGTTTTGTTGACTGTTTCCTTTGCTGTGCCAAAGTTTTTGATCTTGATGAAGTCCCAGTGGTTCATTTTTGCCCTTGCTTCCCTTGCCTTTGGAGATGTTTCTAGGAAGAAGTTGCTGCAGCTGAGATTGAAGAGGTTGCTGCCTGTGTTCTCCTCAAGGATTTTTATGGATTCCTGTCTCCCATTGAGGTCTTTTATCCATTTGGAGTCTATTGTTGTGTGTGGTGTAAGGAAATGGTCCCATTTCATTCTTCTGCATGTGGTTGTCCAATTTTCCCAACACCACTTGTTGAAGAGACTGTATTTTTTCCATTGGACATTCTTTCCTGCTTTAATGAACATTAGTTGACCATAGAGTTGGGGGTCCATTTCTGGGCTCTCTATCCTGTTCCATTGATCTATGTGTCTGTTTTTGTGCCACTACCACACTGTCTTGATGATCACAGCTTTGTAATAGAGCTTGAAGTGTGGAATTGTGATGCTGCTGACTTTGGTTTTCTTTTTCAACATTCCTCTCACTATTTGGGGTCTTTTCTGGTTCCATACAAATGTTAGGATTATTTGTTCCATTTCTGTGAGAAAAATTGATGGTATTTTGATAGGGATTGCATTAAATGTGTAGTTTGCTTTAGGTAGCATAGACATTTTCACAATATTTGTCCTTCCAGTCCATGAGCATGGAGCATTTTTCCATTCTTGGTGTCTTCCTCAATTTCTTTCCTGAGCACTTTTATAGTTTTCTGAGTACAGATTCTTTGCCTCTTTGGTTAGGTTTATTCCTAGGTATCCTATGGTTTTGGGTGCAACTGTAAATGGGCTCGACTCCTTAATTTCTCTTTCTTCTGTCTGACAGCAGTTTATTCTTACTGGGCTGTGTGGGCTGTCTCCTTGGGCATTGTCAGTTTGGTCGCTTGGTTGGCAGGGTTTTGACTTTGTCCTCCCTTAGATCCTACTCATCGTTAGCTAGTCAGCCTGGAATGGTAGCCAGTGCAGTGCAGCTGTCTCATCAGTAAAGACCATCACCAAACTGTTAGCCATGTAATGGAGTGTGTGGACCTAGATGGCGGTTCACGTGGTACTTGGATTTATCTAGGTCAGATGATGATATAGTTCTGAAGAGTTCGGACCTGGAAACAGTGTCTGTATCTATTATAAATGTTGCCCAAACCAAACCATATTCTCAAACCTGATCCAGGTTCGGAACCAAGGCAAGAAACATGGCAGTTTGGACTTTCCCTGGAAAGAGAGCAGGAGACCCAATCTGGTACTTGTGTCCAATCATTGTGTCTCTAGGGTTCTCTAAAGTACCCTGAAGATTTTGTGTCCAGAAGAGAAAATGGTCAAAATGAACCCTGCTGCTAAGTCTGTAGGTTAACTCCAACGTAAACCGGGGCCGGATGCCGCTCCTACTGCGTTGGGCTTTAGAGTGCCGCAGCTGGAGCTTTCTGACGGCAGGACCTAGCACTTACATCCAGGGGTCTTTTTTAGACAGTGAACCATCAACTTGGAAATTTTTTAAAAATTTTATGTCAAAATAACACACGCACAGTTTATAAAACCAAAAAGTACAGAATGGCCATAGGGTTCTGCCCCTCCCTTCCTCATGACTAGTCCTGTTCACCAGAGAAAAGCAGGTATTTTTCAATTCTAACATTTTATTGAAATATGTGTGTGTTGCAGTTTATGAATTTTTGCAAACAGCAGACACCTGTGTAAGCACCCAGATCAAGATATAGAACTTGATCTGCACTCCAGAAGACCCCTTGTTGACCACGCCCCCCACAAGGGTGACCGCCTTCCTGGCAGTGTAGACAGCGGTGGCCCGTATCCGTACGTTGTGTACGTGGGGACGAGAGCAGAGGCACCGGACCCCCGTGGGGGGGCTTGGCCCCCACAGCCCGGCTGCGGTGGTCCCCGCAGAATGGGCATCATTTCTCAGCACCAGCACCACACAGGCCGTGCTGGGACCGTCCTCACGTCTCAGCCCCAAAACGAGAGGACGTCGCAGATCACCCAAGTAACCACACAGCTTCCTCTCCCGGCTAACTGGAGTGACGTGTGCTTTCGTTGTGTTTTAGCCAATTATCACATAGGCCCCTTCTGCCTCTCTTCCTTCCTCGGTAGACATTATTAAGATCCCAGTCATAGGATTGTCTGCGTCCATTCTCCAGCGAAACCACACGGTCCTTGAACTGTCGTCCCGTCCCCTGGCCCCTAGGCACCAGCCCCATCCTGTGACCGGCGTGTCTGGGCCATCCTCCCACGACCGGGCAGCGTCTCGGGAGGGTGTCACCGCTAACTGCCAGCCAGCGTCACCCGTTCTGTTGGTCTAATGCGGTCGGTGCGTGTGTCACGTTGGCTAAAGGTACACGTCTTTAAGGCATTCGCTCATTTCGTCCAAATTGCCAGTGGAATGGTGTGTCTTTTATATAAAGTTCTCATAACTTTTTTTTTCTCCCCAAATTTGTTTATTTTAATTTTTCAGTGTTTCAAGATTGATTGTTCATGCACCACACCCAGTGCTCCATGCAATTGCCCTCAATACCCACCACCAGGCTCGCCCACCCCCTCCCACCCCCTCCCCTCCAAAACCCTCAGTTTGTTGCTCAGAGTCCACAGTC
>CM052815.1:91694257-91705320 GCA_028533885.1 Nasua narica | reverse complement strand
ATCATGACCTGAGCTGAAGGCAGTTGCTCAACCAGCTGAGCCACCCAGGCGCCCCATGTCTTGCTTTTTATATTTCTGAGTCACATGGGAGTTATTTCACGTACATGGTAGTTGGTCGTAACTGGTTTTCCACACCTGAGTGGTGGCCATCTGCTTAAAGTTTTTCTACTTTGAGAATTGCTTTTTGTTGGTGTTGTTGTTCAGTCATTGACTGTATTATGGTTGTAAACACATGGTTTTTATTTATTCACTTACTAGGCATTTGTTGAGTACTTGCTATATATACATACACAACATATACCTTTTTTTAATAAGATTTTATTTACTCATTTGACAGAGAGAGAGAGATCACTAGTAGGCAGAGAGGCAGGCAGAGAGAGAAGGGGGGAAGCAGGCTCCCTGCTGAGCAGAGAGCCCCATGCGGGGCTCGATCCCAGGACCCTGAGACCATGACCTGAGCCGAAGGCAGAGGCTTTAACCCACTGAGTCACCCAGGTGCCCCACAACACACACTTTCATAAAGTCAATTATTCTGTTGTATTATTCAAGGCACGGACTCTTTCCGGCAGAGGGGTGGTTTTCTTGCAGGCGAGGAGTTCACTTGCTGGTAATCTTTACAGCCCTCACAGTTCGTCAATGTGTAGATTTATAATCATATGCACATGTTAGATATAAGGTATTATTTATAGTGTGGGAGAAGCTAAATAAAACGCTTAAATTGTAAACTGGTAGGAAAGATGGTGCTTGAGTAGAGAGGCTTTTTTGTTGTTGTTAATAAGCATTTACTGTATTTTTTAACAGAAATGAGATAAGCTTATTTTAGAAAATTTACAAAATACACTTAAGAGACAAAGAAGAAACCAAAAACAACCTGTAATTGTAAAAGTAAATCACCGATGAAAATTGATACAATTTTTCCAATATTTTTTGCAGATATATATCCATATATGTTTATATAAACATATTGCCCCTCTTTCCACTGTATGGGCTATGCTATATATTTTGATTTGAGTATTATTTATGATAAACTTTTGAACATTTAGGTTGTTTTTGTTTTTCCTCCATAATAAAAAGTCTTGCATCAAATATCCTCATTTCTTATCTATGAATACATTCATCATCCCTTTGCATGACTTTCTAGAAATGAAATATCTTGATTTAGGGGGATATAGAATGTTCTGGATCATGTAAGCATACACAGCGACAGACTGAAGATTACTCGTGCAGGTTGATCTTCTTGGTAATGACACATTCAGAACTCACAGTTGGATTTCAGCTAACTAAACCTGTATTTTTTAAATGAAAAGTGTATGATGACTTACCTTTAGCATTTTCTTTCAAACTTTGGGTACTTTCTCTGTCCTTCCTGCCTGTGACTCAGAAGTGTTCTATGTAGGTGCCACTGGGATAGTCATCTCTTACACTGATGAAAGTAGATAATTCAAAGATAGGACATAGATTTTGTGAACTGAAATTTCTGGACTGTGCTTTTCCAAAAATGCAATTTAGAAACAGCAAGATAACATTTGTTATTCTTTTCAGGCTGATCAGTTGATGTTTGCTTTGCATTTCGTTCGAGGCATGCATCCTGAACTTTTTCAAGAAAACGTAAGTGGGGGTGAAGGAGGAAACTGTTAGAGTAACGTGGCGGTTTGGCAATGGGCAGATTTATGGTTGGAGTAGAAATAACTTCAGTCTGGAAATTATCTATCAACCTATTAATTTTTTACCAAGTTAAAAATTTAGTGTAAGACGCTGACTTCTGCTTTTCCCGTCTGGCTGAGCCCAGTATTTGGAAGGGATGGTGAGGCAGAGTGACTTACCCCGTGCTTCCAGGCCTTTCTGAACCCCAGCGCCTGCTTGCCTTGCTCTTGCAGGCAGTGCGGCTGGTGCGCATGCAGAGTGAAACCGCGCCGTGCACAGCTGCCTTCTTGACCCCCTCCGCTGACTTGCTCGGAGTCAGCATGGGAAGCAAGAGGGTGGGCCGTTCCCACAAGCTTCCTGGAGCCCAGAGCCTTGGGTTAATCTTTTATGGATACTTTATCTTCTTTGTCTATAACTTTATTTCTGGTCTGCCCTATCACCCACTCTCCAACTTGAAAAGAACCCCCTTCACGTTAGAGCTAACTAATCCATCTCCGGTGTGTTTCTGATGTTTAATAATGAATGATTTGTAAGCGATTTTCTGGTTTTGATGCCCCAGTCATCAAGTGAGAGTAGAGCAGCAGGGTGGGAGGCAGGGGCATAGGGATGGTGCGGCTGTGACCGCCGCCTCTGCTTGGCCAGATGGCGCGTCCTGGGCTGTCCTTAGTGGACTACGTAAAGAACGCGGGTGTTTCCGCACACCTCTTTTCTCTCTTGCTCTGGCTGACTTGTAGCACTTCTCCTGAATTTGCGAATCTGACCCCTCTTATTTCTCCGGTAGCTTTGGTGCCTCTCCCTCCTCCTGTACCGTATCTTTCACCATGGTCAGCATGTTCCACACTAGCTCTCCCCGTCGGAGCCTGCATGGGTATTGGGGAAGGAGAACGTTTTTCTCTGGCTCCCATCTGTTAGTAGTGGTCGTTTCTGCCCCATCGTGACTGTAGAGTTGAGAGGACTGAGTGGTCATGCTGGGTGGAGGCAGGACGTAATTTTGGTTTTTTTCTACATTGCTTCCAAATTTTGTATGTTTTTTCTTTATTTGCTGACCAGTGTGTAACAAAGACTATGATTGTGCCCGTTGTTACCTGGGGGCAGGTCAGGGTGAAGACAGAGATCTTCTTGGAGCCCTAGATTCTGTGACCCTGGGTCAGTCATGATTCTGTGGACTAATTAAAAAAAAGACTAATGGCAGTCTTCTAATCTGTTGGAAGAGATAACTTAATGGAAGTACTTCTCTCTTTTTTTCCCCCAGCATACAGAATTTTTAAATTCTTGGTGCACTTTATTGCTTATTTATTAGTAAGAAATGGCACGTAATGGGGCAAATCCAGACAAAGACCGACGGAACATGACATGTAAATTTTTAAATGTCGAAACATCATATTTATAGAGGAAGAGAAATTGTAGTTTTTTGTTTTAGTAAAATTATTTCTCGTAGATTGCATAGGAATGTGATATGTTGGTACGTGAACTCCTTCTTGATGTCAGCGTTGAACCAGGAAGGGAGGATGTGCCAGGAGTTTTATTTTTTTTTTCCACGTCCTTAGAAAGCTGCGCTGTCAGCCATCTTATAGGGAAATTAAGAAAATTCTGTTAGCTGGTTAGTATTCTCATATTTTTTGAGTAAATCATATTTTTATTCAATAGGAATGGGATACGTTTACAGGTGTGGTCGTTGGCGACATGTTGCGGAAAGCCGTAAGTAAACATAATAAAATTATCTCACTCGCAGGTAAGATAGTTCTGGCCTCGACTTCAGGAGGTGTTATTTGCTTCAGAGGAATTTCCAAGCACTGTTGAAATTTTACTTTAACTGACGGAGTATATCCTTGCCTCTACTACCGCACTATCAAGTGGGCCTAAATATTTTTTGTCCTTAGAGACATATATTCTTATGAGAACAATACTAATTAGATACTAAGAAACTAATACAGTCTTTTTCAGTATATGTTTATTACAAGAACACTTTATAATCCTAAAAAAATAAAATTTTGTTTTATGACTAGGAAAATTCTCATAAACTGAAGTTTAAAATGTTTTCAAACATGTTTGGTAACTTCATTCAAGTTTAGCTTTTTCTCTGCTAATTTGCTATTTGAACATGTAATGAATAATATTTTTCTTCAAAGCAGCATATACAAACTACAGTGCAAAATCTAGATTATGTCTGAAATGCAAGATATTATTAAAAATAATGTAAAATTTATGGTCGTTTTTACTGCATTTTTAAGTTTCATAAAAGATTATGTACAGTGAAAATGAATGCAACATTTGTGTAGTTATCTATACCTGTTACATTGAATTTTACAGTAGTATTATATAGTTTTATAATAGTAAAATAAATAATAGAATGAGTTTTTCAAATCAGTGTTCATACAATTAGCTAGTCTCTTGTTAATTTTTCTAAGTCCGAATGTGACCAAATAAACCAAAAAGAATCATTGCTCTTCTAAAGGACTCCCAGCAGAGGGTCCGGGATCAGCTCCCGTCTTGGATAGACCAGGAACGCAGCTGGGCAGTGGCCACACTGAAGGTACTCGCGACTTTTCTGCTGTGGGCGGTGCTTCAGCTTCTTCTGGGTTTGAGTCATCGGTTTATTTTCTCAGGCGCTCCCTGTTCATCTCATGTTGATATTGCTGTGGGTCTGCCGTCAAATCCTAGGGGAAAAGGCTATCGGAGACTCATTCTGTTCTGATTAGTCCTTTAATCCTGAGTTAAATCTTTCGTTCGACATATCCGTGTCTGGTCTCCATTGCCCAAGATCCTGTGCTGTGTGCCCACAGGGCACAGACAGAGAAGTAAACAAAGGTTCTAATACGGAATGTGGAGGGCTTACTGATAGAATAATTCAGGGTCGGTCATGAGATGCAGTATGCCGCTGGGGAGTTTGAAAATCAGACTGTTCCTCTTGCTTTATTGGTCTTTGAAGTATCCCGCAGCGGCAGCCCCTCCGCGCCCTTGCGCTCCCTCCCTCGCCCGCGGCTCCTCTCCGGGCTGTGCTGCGGAGCCTCTGCGTCTGACCGCAGGCCTCTCTAGTTCAGTGTGGCTTTTACGTTGCCAATTGACTTAGAAGTTTGCGCTCTATTCAAACCTTTTGATGGCTTCGGAGCACTCACAGGGTAAAGTTCATCGTCATTTGCAAAAGGGAGAAGAAAGCGGGGACCTGCTCCTGGCGCTCCTCTCCCCTTCTCTCTGGGCCCGGCCGGCACTGTTTCTTGCACTTAGACTTGCCCTTGCCGCGCCCTCCCCCGGGAACGCCCTGTGGCTGTGTCCACCTGTCACACATCAGTGTCACATTTGAGGACTTACCTTCTTCCTCCTGTCTCTTCTGTTGGCACCTGGGAGGAACGTCCCTGCGTCACAGTGCCTGTCGTCCTGAGTCAGGACGGTGCAGCGTGTGGGTGGCTTCTAGGACAATTGTAAGCATTGAGACGAGGACCCGTGCCTTGTCAACTTGCTGTCCCTGGCATTCAGTGCGCTCCTTTGATGATGCAGTCAGTGCCTCCTCTGCTCCAGATGCAGACTCCGTCCTCTGTTCCGTGGTTTTGGTTTTGCACGAGTGACGATGAGGCGCGGACAAGTAGGCCACTGCACAGGCGGTCTCGGTCCTTTGTTGCCCGTATCCCCCTGCGCTACAGCAGTGAGTAGTTCCGGCGTGCTGGTGGGCGGCGCAGAGCACAGACGTACCCAACTCTCGGCCCCTTCTGTCCCGGACTCTGCCGCCTATGAGACGCTTCTGACACAGCTGAAGACCTGCCTCGTGAACTCCTAACGGGAAAATTAATAATTAATTGTTCGAACAGCTGATCTCCAGTCACGCTTGGGGAACAAAATCTTACATTTGTAACTTGGAAATTGTAGTGATACTTTTTTTCACCCACATAGTCCTTTCTTTTTGAGTAAAGAAATGCAAAACATTTAGGGAAGCCAGCTTTCCTGTTGAAAGAAGGTTTATAATACACATTAACGTTTTATTATTCGTTAACAAAACTTTTTTTTTTTTTAAAGATTTTATTTATTTATCTGACAGAGAGAGAGAGATCACAAATAGGCAGAGAGGCAGGCAGAGAGAGAGGGAAGCAGGCTCCCCACTGAGCAGAGAGCCCGATGCGGGACTTGATCCCAGGACCCTGAGATCATGACCTGAGCCGAAGGCAGAGGCTTAAACCCATTGAGCCACCCAGGCGCCCCAACAAAACATTTTTAAGTGGATTATCTCATTTACTTTTTTGTTTTTATTTAAATTACAGTTAACATGTAGTTTAATATTAGTTTCAGGCATACATTTTAGTGATTGTACTTGATTTATCTTATTTAGTAATTATACCAACCCTGAGACAGGTATTATTAAATTCTTCTTACAGATGAGAAATGAAAGTGAGTAGTAATGAGTTAAATGAATGAGCCTACGGTTTCTTTTTAACTTAGCACATATTTTTGAAGCTCTGTTATGTGCCAAGCAATCATTAAATGCTTTACATGTATTATCTTACTTTATTACCACAATAACCTGATGAGGCCACAATTGGGCCTTCATTAGAAAAGAGGCACGTGTGGTGGAGGGAGGCTGAATGATCGAGCTGGGCTCGAACAGTTAGGAAGTCTTGGAGCTGTGATTTCAGTTCAGGCCTTCTGACACCAAAGCCGAAGCCTTCGGTATCTCGATTTTCCAAGTACAGTGTTTTCCTTCTCTGTGTCGCACGACCCCCCATCCTCCTCCTGCATCCCCGGGTGGGAGGTGGTGCTGAGGACGGGGCGTGGCCGGGGGTCCGGAGCCCAGCTGCCAGCAGTTCTGTCCGCGGCTGACCTCAGGCCTCCCGGGCGCTTGTCTCGGAATCGGTGTTTCCTCCCCTCCTCCCCCCCCTGCTCCGCAGAGCTGCCGCCGCGGGGTGGTGGGCGTCACGCCGTAGGAGCCGCAGCCATGGCTTGCAGGTCCCGGTGACTTGCTGGTGGCTCGGGGCCCACCGCAGCGTGCAGAACTGTCGGTCACCTCACAGAGACCCCAGTGAGGTCACTGCTGGTACTGTCCTGACGTGACTGATGCGAAAACCGGGCCCAGAGTGATATGGTCCCTGAGAAAGCCGAGGTGGGATTGGAACTCGGCTCCGCGGCAGAGTCGGAGCGGCCCCCGACTCCGGACGCCGGCTGGTCACCGACGCCTGTCGAAGCCACTCAGCAGCTTCTGCTTTGTCATCGGTCGTTTTTCCCGCCAGGCCTGCACTTAGTGCCTGTGAGTGGTCAGCACGGTGCCCGAGGGGAGCCGGCTCGGTGTTTCCAGACGGGCGGAGGCTGCGCTGAGCCCACCGGCGCCGCCGGGACTCGACCAGTGCTCGCGTGGACACGGCTGGCCCCGCTGCGTACACCCCGGGGATGTGACCAGAGCCCAACGTGGCACCGGCACGCCGCCTCCCTGCGTCCGATTTCTAGCCAGGAAATCATGATTATACCTTGCGGAGCACAAATCGGTAGCTGTAGGCCCTTATACACTAATTGCCACTAAATTTAATAGACTACCATCAAGTGTTAGCCTAATAGGCTTAGATCACTTATTAAAAATAATTAAAGTGAAATGTACTTAATTTTCTGCTCTATAAGTTTAATTTTAGTTAAGTTACTTCATGAAATTTGGGCAATATAATGGGTTATTTAGAAATGAATATAGTTACTTGGGTGAAGCATCTTAAGTACTAGATGTAGGTTTATATTCTGCGCCATCTATCGGTACAGATGCTGACCTTCCGAATTCACCACTATTTTCAGTCAAAGTTCTCCATCGCTGTGGATGTACATTTCTGGTCTTGTAGTCCAGTGCCGATGAGAGTTTGGAGGCGAGGCTGCCAGAGGGAAGAGGGGACGGGCAAAGTGGGTGCAGTTACAGAAGGAGTGCGTCGTCGGAATGGTCAGGGCTGTGCCCATGGCGCTCTTTGGGGGCAGGTGCTGCTGCCCCAGTGCGAGCCCACACGCTGTAGACCTGGTCGCTGGTGCCGTGTCCGAAACTGAGGCGGCATTTCTACTCCGAAAAATTACACTGTACTAAAGTCTTGTTTTCTAATGGACAGAGGACTAGAACAGACATTTTTCTGAAGAAGGCATGCAGATGGCCGACAGATGGACAAAAAGGTGCTTAGCATCACTAATCCGCAGGGAAATGCAAATTAAATCACAATGAAATAGCAGTTGACAACTCTTAGGATGGCTGTGATCGGAAAGACAAGAGATAACAAGCGCTGTCGAGCTTATGGAGAAAAGGGAGACAGTGCACTGTTGGTGAAAATAGAAATTGGTTACAGAACAGTGTGGAGACTCCTCGAAATAGAACTACTGCATGCCCCAGCTGCCCTGCTCCCTGCTTCTGGGTATAAATCCAAAGGAAATGAAGTCAGTATCTAGGAGATACCTACACTCGCATGTCTTTCATCATTATTATAATTCAGAGCACCCAAGGCATGAGAACAAGCTCCATGTCCATCACTGGATGAATGAATAAAGAGAACGTGATCTGTCCATCTATAATGGAATATTATTCATCGATAAAAACTAGAATTCAGAAAAGCAGCTGTGAAGGGGATGGGGATTGCCGTGAGTCGAGGATGGTGTGAAATGGGGACAAATGTTTGGGCGTAAGAGGAGTTCTGCAGAATTGAGTTTAACCGGTGGCTCTGTATACTTGAAATTGAGTAAGAGAGTAAATTCTGAATGTTCTCACTACCAAAAAACGGTAACTAGTGAGTTAATAAATGTGAATTTTTTCATTGTGGTAGTTATTTCACAGTGTAAATGCTTATCAAAGCACTCCTTAAATATGTCTGATTCTGTCCGTGATGACTCAGGGAGGCTGAGAAAGGAGGAACGAAGTTCGGAAGAGAGGGTGCTCGTTGCAGTGGAAGGAGAGGAGTATGCTGAGGATCGTTTCGGGGAGTGTTGAGTGCTCAGTACAAACAGAAGAGCCGTCTCGGGTGGGGACCAAGAAGTACAGATTTAGAACGTCTAGAGCCAAAGGAAGCACCATGTTTACGAACGGGACGTATTAAATGAGTGCGCGATAGGAAAAAATGCTTTCTTAAGGATTTGATGTTGGTAGGAAATTGGGCGCATATTCATGATCCTCCGGGGAACTCGGCGGCGGCGCTGCTTCCCGTGCGCGGCCAGCGGCGAGGAGACCCACACGCCGGTTTAGTACGGTTTTGGAAGTGTTTGGCTTCCTCCCCGTCTCGGCTGGGCATGTCCACCACGCTGTTTCCGGTCTAGAAATGCTGAGATGAGCCGTGGTGAGGGCGAGGCAGCGGACAGACTGACAGACATCTGTCGGCATCGGTTTCCGCTTACTCGCAGCCGTGCACACACACGTGCACACATAGACATGCACACACACTGGGTTGGCTTGTCGCTCACCGCGCAGCATCACGTCTGTTTCAGATTGCGCTCCCCGGTCTGTACCAGACCCTCTGCTTCGACGACGTGGCTCTCTGGCGGACCTACTACCACAACTCTGTGTGTGAGCAAGAGTTTCCATCTGTTCTGGTGAAGAAAGTGTCCTTATTTCAGCAGGTGAGTCCATAACTGCTGCGTACCTGACGTCAGTCTCGTCACTCGGCCACTTACAGGAGGGTGCTGCCGTTGGGTGACACGTCACGTTCCTGTGGGGAAGGGCCTTGCGCCTGTGGCATCTCCCCCCGACCGGGAAGTCCCCGGCAGAGCGGCTGGTGGGGGTCCCTCCGCCTCCACCCGAAGCGTGTCTGTGCCCTGGAGACCGCGTCCTAGAGAACGGGCTTCGGGCGTGGATTGTGCTCTTCCCTCGCCTCCCAGGACCGTGTGTCCGGAAGGGGCTCCGGGCGAGCAGCCGGGCATTTCCCCCACCTGGCCCGGAGCAGGGGCTGGGGGCAGAGTCCGCGCGCCCGGTGTCCGGGCCGGGACCCCGCCGTGTGCGGCTCGTCCCTCGGCCGCCGGCCCCCCATCCTGCCTGTGTCTCCGTGGGGAAGGCCGCTTTACCAAGTGGGGCTCAAAACAAGACGGAAACAAAACCGAGAGGAGCTACTTGAAAACTTGAACATCTAGGTAAACACATAATTGAGCATAAGAGGAGCGGTTGGAAAATTTCAGGCAGGATTTGGGGGCCTTTGTTGTCCTGTCGTGAGAAGGGCCGTCCGTACCCGAGTTTTCACCTCCATCCGGCCCCTCGGGAGACGCTGAAGGCACAGCTCCCCGCATGACTATTACTAGCTCGCGGTGACTTCGCATGAGAAGTTGGAGGAAGTCAGGGGTTTGAGGAACGTTTTCACTCTTACACGTGGGACAATTTGTGTAGGTAGCTGTGGTGGGACGGCGATCAGCGTGGACGCGTCCTCGTGGTAATGCTTGTTCGTTCACCAGCCCGACGCTGGTGTGAGGCCGTGTCTCAGCTTCCCTGCGCTCTGTTGGCAGGTGCTGGTGGTGCAGGCGCTGAGGCCCGACCGACTGCAGAGTGCCATGGCTCTCTTCGCCTGCCGAGCTCTGGGTAAGCCCCCGCCGCAGCCAGGCCGCCGGCTGCGAGCCCTTGGCCCAGCGCACAGTGCGTTTCGTGCTGACCTCGGTTTGGAAGATCAGGTCTTTTCCTTCATTCTGTTATCTTAAAACCTCTACCGGGTGTGACTGTACTTAATGTCGTATTAAGTCTGATGCATGCCTGACATCCTGTTTTTCGTTACGGTGTTCAGAGTTTAAAAAATTATTTTACGGTGAAAGCCCTTTAGACATTTATATGTTTGTTCTTAATTAGGAGTTTTTAAAGCAGGAAATCAAATATTTGACCTAGATAATTAAAACAAAAAAAAAATAACCATAGTCTTGGGGGAGAAAAATCCTTCAAAATGAATTATTTTTCTCTAAACAAAAAATGAAGGATTTGTTTGTCTTTTAGGTTACAATCTGTGCAACCCATTTTTAAAATCTCTCAGATAGTCTTATAGAAAGAATTAAAAGTTATTCATTGGTAATAAACTATACCATGTTTTGATTTGCTCAAGAGAATTTGGAAAAACTATGTTAAGGAAACACTATGTAAAGTATTTTAGTTGAAGTGCAGAGTCATCCAAGAATAGTGAATCTTTATTCTAAACCACAGGAAATTTGGAAATGAAAAATCTGGCATATGTAAAAAAGTATGCTGACATTTTTTTTCTAGAAATCCATTTCTTTTAATAATTTATTCATCTGTAAAATTTTATGTGGAAATTTTTAAAATTTTTATTAATTTATTATGCATGTTTTTGTTAAATTACAGTTTCTCCTATAAACAAGCTTAGCACAGGATTTTAGGAAATAGAAAAAAACATATTGGGTTTTCCGTGCTCCTCCCTGGAAACTTTGCTGAGTAATGAGTGTCGCAGGACTCTGTCCCGCAGCTGGACTCGACGGCGGGCCGCGCTGTGAGGAGGCGTGCC
>CM052815.1:91657464-91694157 GCA_028533885.1 Nasua narica | reverse complement strand
GTGAAGGGGTCCCATTTTCCCCAGTTTAGAAGGACGTTTTTGGCAGGTGCTCACATAAAGCTGGGTCCCTAAGTCTTGGTAGAGCGACTCCGCACACACAGCCCTCCGCACCCTCCCCGAGTGTGTTAGCGTCCTCGGGTGGCTTCCAGCAACAGAAGGGTGTCGTCTCCCGCTTTGGGAGGCTGGAAGTCATCATGTTTCCGCAGGCCCTGCTCCCTGCGACCCCTGTCGACCCCTGTCGCGGGGCCCCGCCCCGCCCCTCCCCGCCCCTCCCCCGTCACGGTGGCTTGCTGGCTGCTGCTCTTTCCTGGCTTGCAGCTGCTTCGTCCGGATGGCGTTCTCCCTGCGTGTCTCTCTCTTGACACCTTTCGGTTCTTATGAGGCCCCACCCCAGTGTGACCTCCCCGGACACTGAATGGTTCTACCTGGCATGACCCTGTTTCCACGTCACGTCCCACTCGGAGGTGTTGCCCTTACGGCTGCAGCTCCTCTCAGCCCCCACGTGCTGGCTGTCTTGTGCGTCGCTGTCTGGCAGGACACGCGTGTGCACCCGCGTGCAGGCATTTCGGGCTCCGTCAGACCGGGCGCTCCGCCGGCTGCCGGTGGGTGTGCAGACAGCTTCTGCCCCGGCCCTGGGCTTCCCTTTCCTTGTGCACGAGGAGCAAGTATCTCCTGTCTCTGCCGGAACGTCTGTCCACCTGACTCTTGGTGGCACGTGCAGCTGCCCCCTCGGGGTCACTCCAGCGAGACAGGAAAAGCCAGAAGTAGGGCTCGGAAAGCAAGTGGCAGGGCTGGCCTCTGCGCCCACGGGACTCCTGGACTCTTGCTTGGTCTCAGCCCTGCACGTTCTCCCTCCGTTTCTCTTCCCCCCTTCCTCTTCTCTCCGCCTTTGTGTCCCTGTTCTCCGTTGCCTGCACGCGTGTTGCCCTCAGTCTCGGGGCTCGAGTGTATTCTGGGCATCAGGCTGCCGACCTCCTGGGGGAGCATTTCAACCTCGTGATGAGAGAGGACTCCCCGTCAGAATCCGGGAGGGGCTCTGCTGTGCTTGGCTTGGGTAGCACGATCCCCTCTGTAGCTAATCCCGCCAGAGATAGAGCAAACCGCGGTCCCCCAGAAGCCCTGGCTGGGGGAGCGACCGCTCCCGGCGGTGCGGAGAGAGCCGCTGGAGCCGTCACGCGGCGCGCGTGCTGCACAGCTGGCCGGGGAGCGCTCCACCGGGCCTCGGCTTCCAGCGCTTGGCTCGTCGGGCCGTTCAGGTACAAAGTGCGTTTGAGAGTCCGACTCCTTTAGGGTCACAAATCCTGGACTTGGGATTGTGGGAACTGAGGCGTCTGAATGAAGGTGTTAGCGTCCTTTCTCTTGTGACAGACGGTTAGCATTTGCCAGATGTAGGCACACGTGGTAAGTGATCCGGGCTGGGACCCATTTCTGTGGTAAGTCAGAAACCTGCCCCTGGACTTGCCGCTTGGAAGCTGGCTGTCGGAAGTAGCCTGTTAGCGGCGTTTCGGAGAAAAGAGACGCCGTGAGACAGGAGCCCTGCTGGTGCGTCTCTCACCGCGAGTGCGGCTCCCATGAAAGGCCCGCGCGGCTGCTCCTTGTGTTTGGTCCCTGCCCTCGTCCCCTCCTCCGGCAGCAGCCTCTGCTGTCCTACAGACAGCCCCCTCCCGGGCCGCTCCGGCCGTGTGTCCCCGTGTGTCCCCGCGGGGTGACGGAGTGACGCGGTCCCTCGGCGCTCCCTCTGTGTCCCGCTCGCCCCCCGTGCGTCTGTCCTCTGGCCCCGCGAGCGAGCTTGCGCCCCTCACATTCCGCGGTGCCCGCCAGCACTGCTGCTGCGTCCCACGGTGGCGGCTGCGCGTGGGGCTCACTCTGTGCCTCAGCAGCTCTGTTCTTTCTGCTTCCGTTAAATGCTCTCCCCCTTCTGGTCTCGGTGACCGTGTTTCCATGTTTCTTTCAGCCTCAGCCCTCTCAGGCTACCTGCGCTCAGATTGCTTCTCCGGCCATTTCCCGCACTGGCTATTGGTCTGCGTGGCTTCGCGATGTTGGCCTCTCCCTCCTTCCACGCACTCGGTTCTCTCTCGGGGAAACTCACCCCGGCCCTGGCTCGCAGGGTCAGCTGTGAATGACTGACTCGTTGCTCTCCTGTGTTGAGCCCTCACCTCTTCCTGGAATTCTCGGCTCATACACCCAGCTGCCTCGGCGAGTTTTCACGCGAATGTCATGTTGCAGGTTTAGCGGGACCGGCCCGGAGCGTCTGCCTCAGCTCTGCCGGTATCCACTCGGCTTCTCCTACCAGACATGCAAAAGGAACCCTTTCTTTGTTCTTTACTTCCCGTGCTCCATCGACCAGCATGTTCTTTTGGCTCCATCTCTGAAATCTGCTCTGAATTAATTTTCTTTATGTCATTTGCTACCAACCATACGCAGACTGTTATCCTCTCAGCTCAGTCGCCGCCGCAGCTCTGGCTCTGCCCTCAGCGTGTCCGCGGAATCGGCTTCTCATGTCACCACTACCATCGGCCCACTTTGTCGAAGCCACTGTCTCATAAGTAGGATTACTGCACTTCAGGTCTCTTTTCTTCCCCGCCCCGAGTTTCTTCTCAGCAGAGCAGCCACAGTGCCCTTAGAAATACAAGCGAGATCACATTGCTTCTCAAAGGCTTATGATGGCATCTCACCGTTCCCGAGTCTGTACCCTGTCTTAAAGGGTCTTAACATCTTCCGGCCCCTTGTTCCCCCCTTAGATCTCATCTCCTTCCACTCTCATCCTCTTTTAATCCTTTCTAACTGTGATAGCCCTTTTTTCCTGTTTTTCTAGAGCCCCCAGTGTTTCTGCAGTCTCCGGACCTTTGCACTTGCTGTTTCTTCTTCTGAGAGCGTTCCCTCCCTCCGCCAGTATCTTCCCCACTTCTCTGCTCAGATGTCATTTTTCCAGTGTAGATTTCCCTGAGCTCTCTCTAAAAGAATGTGCTCCTTTACCTTCTTTGTTTTCCTCCATAACTGTGACTACTGTCTGACAGATTGTCATTAATTGGTGGACCTCCAACTGGAACCATAAGCCATGGTTGTGCCTCAGGCCTTAAAGAGCTTCTGGAACAGAGGCACTAGAAGTGTTTGTTCCTGCTAAGTCTCCTTGCCCGAGTGCTTGCTTCCCTTCCAACCCGTTCTCTTCATACAGCAGTGTAGTCTCCAAAAAACTGAAACCAGACTGTCTCCATTTTTGCATAAGATCTCCAAGACCCCCTCAGAACACTGAGAATCAACTCGAGAGCCCATCCACGAGCTGACAGGATTCCGCCCGCTTCCCTGACGCCATGTTGGGCCGCCCTTGCCCGGGAGCGCTAGTGGGCTCAACAGCCGCGTGCCCTGCACCACCTGCGGCTCCCTCCTGTGTTCGGATCCCTTCCTGGAGACCCGATTTCATGTCAGGAGAGCTCCCAGTGACCGGAATAGTAGTTCTTAGTTCCCTAATGGTAGAGATTATTCATCCCTTTCATACTTTTTTTTAGAAAAAAATGTTATTAAAATTCAAGTATCATTAGCAAACCGTGTTATGTTAGTTTCAGGTGAAAAATAAAGTGAGCCAACCCTTGGCTATAGCACCCGTGGTGATGAGCACCGGGCGTTGGGTGGGCGTGTGGAGCCCCTTTGTTTTGATGGAGAGCTCCCGCCTCTGGTGCAGTGCTGACCGCAGCGCCGCAGCTCCGGGGGGGTCTCTGTGGCCCCCCGCAGCAGCAGCGTGTCGGCACGTCGGAGGTTTCTGGCTTACCTCTGTACTTACCGTCTGCTCTGGGACGCCGGGCACGTTTCAGTAGAAAGAGAGGCCCTTCGGTGTCTATCTTTCCTCAGTCCCGTGGTCTTTAGAAGTGTCCTCTTTGTACCACCCGGCACGAGGCCTTCCTTACTGACTTTGTCGCCTGACCTTCTGCCACCTCCCCGGAGTACTTCTGTCCCAGTGCTCTGTCACCTCCGGGTGCAGTGACATTTGAGGTTTCACGGCGTTAACTGAAGATCTCGGGGTGTTCACACATTCACATGCTTTGAAAGTTTAATATACTTCTAAAATCATAGTCTGTCTATTCTTCAGTAGAAGTTACATATATCGGTACATGACTGGATGACTTTGTATTTGGTCCGATGGTTTTATTATACAGCTTTCAGATACAATTGGGGTTTTTAGTGTATGAATAAGTTTTAAAAATTCAGATCGCTAGAGAATGACAAGCACTTACCTCTTTTTAGTCAAATTATCAAGATTTGATTTCAAATGTAATTTTTTGAGCATCATTCATATGGAAAGAGTTTCGTTACCTTTTGGCAATCCTTCTTACAATCTGTAAACTTACGAACAGTAACTTACAAGCTGTGTGAGTAATTTGCACGGACCTGGGAGTTTTCTAAGGAGCTGCTGGGAGCGGGTACTGGGCTGCGCCGGTGAGCTTAGCAGGGGCAGCCCCCGGGAGGCTCCCCGAGCTCGGGTCGGGGAGCCGGCAGCTCCCCTGCTCTGGGGCTCCCTCCCGGACGCGTGCCTCTGGCCCATGCCGGCACCTGGCTTCCGCGGCTCCACCTGGCTCGTGCGGTCTGTGTCTGAGAGCGAAGGGGCAGGACAGGAGGACATGCATGTGCGTTTTCTGCATGGCCAGTCGTCCCAGGCCAGCAGCTCCACGGTACTCACGTGCTGTCTCACAGTCCTGGGGGTCGGGGGCCCGCTGGGCTGGCCTGCTCTCTCTGCTCCGACCCCCAGGCGTTGCCCCGCCCTCTCGGGGAGGAGGCATCTCCCAACTCGTTCAGCTCCTCCCAGAATCAGCAGCTCGCCTTGCAGGGGTGAGGTCCTCCTCCCCTCCCTGTCCTAGAGTTCTCCTTGGCGTGCAGAGGCCGCTGGGGCTCTGGGGTCCTCAGTCCCCGTCCTCCCTGGTCACGGGCAGCAAGGGCAGAGGGGCTCCTCCTTGGGCTTCCCAGCCCTCTGCTCTCCCCTCCGCCTCATCTGTCCTGCTTCTCCTGCTGCGTCTCTCAGACTTGAGCTGGAGGAACTTACTGCCTTTAAGGATCCAGGTGATTAACTTGGCCTCCAAGGACGATGGAGGTGAATGCAGTTGTAAGGTCCGTAACCGTAGCTATGCCTGTGGAGCACCTTCACCGCAGTGCCTGGGCTAGGGATCTGAAGCACATCGCTTTGTGCCTAGCACGGAACGTTCCACTTGTTGGTTTCTGGGCTTGAGTGTTAGTCCAGGCCTAAAGAGTTTCTGCCCACTCAACTGGTCGATGTGCCTTGGGTTAGATAGTGGTTGTCCGTTTTCCTTCTTTCCCTTGATGTTGGTGGTACATCTGAGAGTTGTCCTTGCTCGCTCATACAGGCAGTGTAATCTTGTGCCCCAGAAGCTTGTCAGTCTCTCTGTTGGGGAGGGTGCGATGAGCAGGAAGAAGGAAACCCCCCTACTCACCACCTATAATAGTTTGATGTGGATTGGCTACTTGCTTTTTTTTTTTAGAGAAATGAATGGGACTTATCTCCTGAGCATTTATTTTAGTTTATAAAGTTTGATTTTCAAAGCAAATGACATGTCTTACTTAAAGCTGTCTAGAAATATTTAACTATGTTCTGCAGTTTTCAGCAATGTTCTTTTAATGGGAAATTTACTCAGGTACCTAAGAAGCGCAGGATTTTGGTATTCTTTCTTTTTTAAACTGTAAATTATTTCTTTGATGATGATTTTGGTATTTTATCTGAGTAAAGTAAAATGCAATAAAGGTTTAAGCTTTTCCTTTGACTCATTTTTTTTGTTCTTTTTTTTCTTTTGGAAAGAAATACGTTTTATTTTTTTATTTTTTTAAGATTTTATTTATTTATTTGACAGAGAGAGAGAGAGAGCGAGCACACAAGCAGGGGGAGAGGCAGAGGGAGAGGGAGAAGCAGGCTCCCTGCAGAACAGGGGAAGCCCGATATGGGACTTGATCCCAGGACTTCGGGATCATGACCTGAGCCAAAGGCAGTGGCTTAACCAACTGAGCCACCCAGGTGCCTGAAATGAGACGTTTTAAAGATGCATGGTCAAAATGTAAGATCCTAGTGATTTTTCAGTAGTTTTATCTTGTGTCAGTTCACAGTGCAGTGAACATCTGTGGTTCTTCGCTTTCATTGACTAGTTTTGGATGATTCACCCTAACAGTGCTAGTGATACAGTCAATCAGAGGGACTTGGGTGAATAAAACCAATGATTATATGTATAGATCAGGTCAATTAAAATGCAATGGGGTTATTTTATTGGGAGTTTTGTGGGCAGAATGGCTGATAAGGAATTCCAAGTAGCATGAACATGACTTATATTGTCATAAATGGTGTATTTTTTCATGGTTTTTGTCTCTAGTTCACAATGTTCCAGTACTTTAAAATATTGTATAAAACGAGTTATTGGACATCTTTTATCTTCGGTGGAGTTTTAACTTTAGGAATATGTAAATTTATGCTAGAGTGTGCCTGTAGGACGGTGAGCAGAGCAGACATGATTCCTGTCCTCGAGGAGTTTGTGGTCTGTATTTCTTGACAGAAGAAATGATGCGGTAATCTGTGTCTTGAATCTGTCCAGACACTTTTATATGGGCATATAATTTCCAAATAAAACACACGTACAGTCAGTAGTTGTTTTACAGGAACCAATAAATATATCCTCCGATGTTTATCCCATAATCTAAGTAGAGCTCCGTGAGAAGGCAGAGAAGACAAAGACAGGAAAGCACCTCGTGTCCCGTCCTCCTGAGATAACCGTTGCTGACGTTACAGTGCACACCCTTCTGTTCCCCTGGGCACGGGGCGGTGCCGGTACGGAGTCATGTTGTCTGTGGAGTAACCTGCTTTTCAGTAAATTAACCGCTTAACCCACCCTTACTGGGACTTCAGCCCCACTGTGGGGCTCTCAGAAATTACTCAGACTCCGCAGGGGGTTCCCCCCGATTTTTCACTATTATCAACAGCTACATTAAAAGTTTTTGTACCTGCTTCTGCATCACATCCTGAATTACTTCTTAAATTATTATCATCTCAGTGACTAAGTCAAAGACCAGACACATTTTTAAGACTTTTGATACATATTATAATATCAGACAGTTCATTTAATTGGCCTAGAATGTTTATTGAGTTTATGAATAAATGAACGAGTGAGTGAACAGAAGCATATCTAATTACATCACTGCAAGTAGTTAAGAACTGTTTTTGATTAGGTCTTAAAACGGGATGACTGTTAGCAACATCAACTTAGTTAAAAATAAAATTCACACAGCATGCCCCTAGAAGCAGTTCGTGAACTTTCAGAGGCGGTTGGGGCAAACTCAGCGGGGTCCGGAGTGCCTCTGCCTGTGTCACTTCTTCCTCCCCCTGGGGCCCTGCTGTTGTGCGGGTGGACGGCAGCGAGGCAGGTGTGGAGCCCATCTCTTCGGTGCACTTGTCCAGAAGGGCCTTCTTGGGCCCGTCTGGAGGGCCTTGAATTTCTCTTTCAAGGCGCTGGCTGCAGAAGTCCTTGGGAACGTCTTCCTCCAGCGATTTGAGAATCTCGGAGGCACAACGCTGTCTCGTCATGTCTGCTTGTGAGGGCGGAGGGACGTCTTTCCTGCCTGTGGAGGGGTTAGTGTTCCTGCTAACCTGTGTTTCAGCTCTGGTGTCAGACTCCTCTTTTTAGCTCAGTTCCAACACGTCTGTTTCCATTAGTGATTGAAGTGGGTCTTCTTTAGCTTGGCTTTTACTAAGTACTTTAAGCATAGAAACATTTAAATGTTAGCAGAAGAGATTAGCACACGATAGCAGAATTACAGCGTTTTGGACTCCGCGGTTACGAGCCTCACATTCGAGGAGGGCACGACGGGATTCGGTTGGATACAGTTAGCAGTTAGCTGCCGGGGACCTTTGGCAAGACAGCCAATCTTTTGACTGTTAGTTTTCTTATATGTTAGATAAGTAACTGGTATCATAGAGTCGGTGATGAATAAACGGAAGCTGTTTTTATGATTATATCCTGTTCTCCCAAATGACCTATGGGTGGTTTTACGCCTGTTTTACAATTGAGGAAACCGAGGCACAGTGTATTTTCGGGTCACTTGTCTAACTCGAGGGCTTATATATTTCTGTCTCTGAACTAATATTCTTTTCATTCCGTAGCACTTTCTTTTTCCTCGTAACGCGTGGAGGTAGGAAATAACGGTCCTGTGTGGGGAGGGTGAGGCTGTCTGCGGGCCACGCGGGACCTGGTTCCCAGCGCCCCGCACACTAGGCCCTCCGTTACCACAGACGTGGGCGGAAAGCAGCAGAGCTGGGCAGTGGACTTGAGCCCCGTCCTGCAGGCAGGAAGTCGCACAGCGAGAGTACAGCCCAGATGGTGCTCTGCGGGTGCTGGGGGTTCGCGGAGGTGGTAGGGGGCAGGGGTTAGAAACATCCTGGCCCTTACAGGAGCGCTCAGCGAGGTGGTAGTCACTGCTGGTGAGTAAGTGACCTTACAGTCGGGAAACTCTAATATGTCTGTGATTATCATTCACCTGTAATGTAATCACCTTATCATGTAATTAGTTGGAACAGACTTTGTCAGACTCACGTCACTTTGTAGTTTCATGTCTTTGACATCTGTCTTCCAGGACTGAAAGAGCTGTCCCCACTCCCTCTCAATCTCAAAAGGCTCTACAAAGAGACCCTGGAAATTGAACCCATCTTGATAATTATCTCCCCGGGTGCCGACCCATCTCAGGAGCTCCAGGAGCTTGCCAACGCCGAGAGAAGCGGAGACAGCTATCACCAGGTCAGCGCCCGGCCCCGCTGCGGCGGCTGCAGCCCCCGCGCCTCCTGCCCTGCCCGAGCCTGCTGGGGACACACGGGTTTGGCCGCGGTAGGCCAAGCACTGTCCCCCGGAGTTCCCAGGTCCTGCTCCCCGGAGCCTGGGAGGCTGTTTGCTTCCATGGGGGGAAGGACCACTGCACACCTCTTTCCCTAAGTGTCTTCCTCTGGAGACCGTGTCCTGCCGGAGTCAGGTGGGCCCGGGGTAATGATGGGAGTCCTTGCCGGGGGAGGCGCCGGTGTGTCCATGGTGCTGGGGAACGCTGGGGTGCTGGCTTGGGAGGTGGCAGAAGGGGCTGGAAAAGCAGGAGGGAGGTCGTCTCCTCGAGCCTCCAGAAGGGACACAGCCGCGTAGTAAAGCCAGACTCCGTCACGTAAGATGGGGCTCCTCAGCCCCAGAAGCTGCTGGCACATTTGCCTGGTTGACACCAGGTACCCGACTGTGGCGGTTTGTCACAGCAGTAATAGGAAACTAATGTGTTTGCTAATAAGCTTTTGAGAACAATTTTTAAATCTACTTGGATGCTTTTACAGTAAATCACACCAATATTTATCTGTAAATGCTGAACCACATAAACTTGTGAGTTAAATTTAGGTAATAACAAGCACCATTTTTCCTGAGGTAAATTTAGGAGCTTTACGCTGTTCAGATTGCCTCCTTTGTGCAACGCAGTTTGCATGCTGGTCAGAAAAGGTATGAATTACTGTCAGATTTTGACAACTGAATAAACAAACCGCTTTCACTGGAACTGTTGTAATGACGAAGCAGCCAGTGGAGAAGTCGGAATGTTGGGGGAACCCGGGCGGAAGGCGGCAGCAGAGTAGGGAGCCGGGCCGCTGGCAGGGGGGGCTCTCCCGCGCGGGCTCTGACCCGCCCTGGCCGCGCGTCCCGACGCCCCCGGGGGACAGCACGTGGCCGGCAGTGGGGGGCCTGCGCGGGGCCTGCTGTGCACCCCTCTCTGCAGGCCCCGGGGTCCAGCCGCGGGCCACGCTGTTTGCGTCCGCAGGTACGTTTCACTTTTGAAACTCGTCAGGTTTTGTGTACTGAGCTTGCAAAATTGTTAAATATAGTAAAGCTGTTCAGTATGGACATAAGTATCCATCGTTCTGTTATTTTAAAGTCTTGTTGCTGTGCTGATGTATGTGCTGAGGCTGATACATTCTTGATGCAAGAATTAATTTTTTCAAAGGTTTTATTGATTTGACAGAGAGCTTGAGCGGGGGGGGGGGGGGGGGGGCAGTGAGGGAGAAGCAGAGTCCCCGCTGAGCAGGGAGCCGGCTGCGGGGCTCCAGCCCAGGACCCTGGGACATGAAGGAAGGCACATGTTTAACCAACGGAGCCACCTCGCTGTCCCCCAAAATATTAATGTTTAATTGTAGAACTTTTGAGATTTCAGAGGGGGATGGGAGACTAACCATCTTCCTGACATTTTCCTGTTGTGCTTTTAAAAAAATTTTTTATTTTTGTAGTAAATATTTTCTTCTGAAGTTTTATCAATCTGTAAGCTTTTTCATATAGTTGATGCTTTATGGGAAATGCTGACTTGTGTATTTTTAGCTGTCATTTCCGTTGAGCAAAATATTTAGCCTTTTCTCTGATTCTCTTATACATGCCTATACTTCCCTTTTTTGTTTTTTGGGTGTTTTTTGTGAGGTTTATTTTGCATTTTAATAATAGCAAACTAATAAGTGCATCAAAACAATTCAATCACTTTGTTTCGCCTCTTGTTTGCTTCATTCGGGGTTAGACCTTGAGATGAAAAAAAAAATCAATATGTGAGTATTTATTACCTGTGTTATTGCATGCTTTAGTATGCAGTCTATTAGACATGGTTCCCACTCTCGAGAACTTAATAGTATAATTGAAAAACAAAATCAATACTTGTAAAAGTCAACTAAAGAGCAGTGAAATGCTGTGTTGTGTTCACTGTGGAGACAGAAATCACTGTGGTTGGCGGTAATCTGTAACGGTAGCCTCGGACTGTAGTTTTGACCGTGTACTGAGTAGGAGAGGGGAGCCAGGACTCTCCGTGAGAGTGCTGGTGGGTCACCTGCATACCCGCCTGGGCCGTCCCAGATGCAGGTGTGCCGTCCGCGGCCCTTCCCAAGCTCGCTGGGCGTCCCGACTGGACGTGGCCCGTGGGGGTAGCCAGCGGGGGCTGCTGACAGACACCTGCGGGTTCTGACTGGGCAGCCGCGCGCTGTCCTGCTCTCGGGCCGTCCGGCTCGGGATGCGCTAACCCTAACCCTGCAGCTTGTGTGCCTCAGGAGGCGGACCAGGCCCCAGGCCGAGCGTCCTCGGCCCAGGTGGACGGCTGCGCCGGGCAGCACGCGCGGGATGCCAGCGGTCCGGGCCCGCCCGGTCCCTCTCCGTCTTTATTCTCTCCTCGCGGCAACCCCCTCCCCCCCCCCAGCAGCCCTAGAGGGGCAGGGGCAGAGTGTGGAGTCCTTGCACGTGGGAGGACCTCGATGATGGGCGGCTGGGGGGTGACTGCACCGCACACTCACGCCCGTAGCTTCGGAGCCGGACGTGTGCGGTGCTGGGAAGAGCAGAAGGAAATTCCAAGGAAGTGGTAGTATTAGCGATTAAACATTAGTACTAATGATTAAACATTAATGATCAAACCCTCAAAGATTTCAAGATGGCAGTTAAATTTTTTTTAAGATTCATGTTTGCGAGAGTAAGAACTGCAGGAATAGGAGGATGTGAAACAAAAATAGAACTATTCCATAATTCTTTATACTGTTCTGTAATTTGCAAACCTATAATGGTAATGTGTTTTTAATAAACAGAGAAGTGTTAGAAATCTGATGATGAAGAACAAAAACAAGACAGCCGTTGGAAATGGCAGCAGAGTTATTAAAAACTGAGAGCTCTCATCAGAATAGTCGGGTTCAGTGTGTACGACCGGTTCGTTTGAGTCTCTCCTCTTCCACGTTATCAGCTCTGATGTTCAGTATTGTTCCTCATGTTGGTTTCGCAGGTCGCTATGGGTCAGGGCCAAGCTGATCTAGCAGTTCAGATGCTGAGGGACTGTGCCCGCCGCGGGGACTGGCTGTGTCTGAAGAACTTGCACCTGGTGGTGCCCTGGCTGCCGGCGCTGGAGAAGGTAGGCCGGGGCACGCGGCGTCCGCAGTACCGGCCAGGCGCCGTCCCGCGGTCTGAGGCTGTGGGCCGTCGTCGGCCAGTGTGAGCACACACAGTGTGTCTGCAGAAGCCGCTCCTGTTTCTTTAGTTGCTGGTCACTTTCGCTCTGCGTTTTACATGAGAATAATGCTAGTATCAGACATAGGTTCTATTTATTAAAGTAAGTTTTAGACCTCATTCTTGTAGAACTCTTGACGACTCTTCTGTCGTTCCTTTATTCTTTATTCTACAAGCCCTTGACAGAAAGAAGCCAGCACTTGCCCTAAGTGCGGCTTGCATACAAAATTTGTACCCGCTCTGTCGGAAGGAACTTGGTTTAGAAGAGACAGGCACTCTCCCAGCTCTCTTGTAGCCTCGTAAACGCTGTGGAAGAGAATTGACAGTCTGCCGTTGGCGGCGAACCCTGCCCGGGAGGGACCATGATAACGCGTCGGACGGCAGGTCCCCGAGACGTGATACCGAGGTGGACAGGTGGAGGGCTTGGCCAGGGCCCGGAGAGACCGGCAGGCAGAGAATAATATGGCTCAAGACACAGACATAAACATTTGAATAAGCGACCAGGGCGCACAGCGTGGGCACAAGAATTGGAATGGTGAAGTTTTGAGTTTGTGTTGTCGGCAATAGGGCACAACAGGGACAGCCGAGAACGGAAGTGATGTCACCAAGAGCTCTGGGGCCTGAACTGAGGCGCTGAAACCCCGAGGTCCCATCCCCGCGGGTGGCGGAGGCCGCTGGTGGTCCCTAACGCTTACTTTGTCCACGCTGTGTCCTGGCTACCCTGACGAGTGTTGTACACGGTGTGGACTGTTACTGTCCCTGCTCAGGGCCAGTGGTGTTCCTAGACCCCGGGTCACGGCGTGGACCGTTACTGTCCTTGCTCACAGCCAGTGTTAGTCCTAGACCCCGGCTCACAGTGTGGACCGTTACTGTCCCTGCCCAGGGCCGGTGGTGTTCCTAGTCCCCGGGTCACGGTGTGGACCGTTACTGTCCCTGCTCACGGCCAGTGGTATTCCTACACCCCAGGTCACGGTGTGGACCGTTACTGTCCTTGCTCAGAGCCAGTGGTAGTGCTAGGCCCCGGGTCACGTTGTGGACCGTTAACTTTCCTTGCTCACGGCTGGTGGTGTTCCTAGACCCCTGGTCACAGAGCAAATAAGCAACAGAATGAAATGTTTTGTAACATCACAGAAAAATCTGAGAAAGAAATTTTACTGATACTGTATTTATAAAATGGAAATTATTTGTGTAAGTAGATTTTCCTGTTGCTGTTTTTGTACACAAGGAGTTGAACACTCTTCAGCCTAAGGAAACCTTCCGTCTGTGGCTCACGGCGGAGGTCCATCCCCACTTCACCCCCATCTTACTGCAGTCAAGTCTGAAGATCACCTACGAGGTAAGGGGACGTCCACCCTGAGTCCCTCGCCGTGGGGCGCGCTCGTCCTCACGCACCTCGTCCCGCTTCTGTCAGGAGCTGCTAGTCGTACAAAACATACCAGAGTTTCCTTTCCAGCAGTCGGTTCGACTAGTAAGTGGGCGGAGGGACCCGGACAGACGTTTCTCCAAGGGAGATGCGCGCACGGTCACAGACCCGCGACTGATGCTCAGCATCGCTCAGCCTCAGGGAGCGCAGATCAGAAGCACGGCGAGACAGCTCTTGTCAGACTCATGGCGCGTTTTCCTTTGTCCAGTCCTTCGTGCTTCTGGACGCAGACGTCCAAGCCCCGTGCATCCAAATCTGTGCGTGCTCGCGGTGTTACTCCGCGACTGGACAGAGCCCGAAATAATTCACTGAGTTAAAGCTTTTTAAAACTGGTAAACAGAGGTTCTGCTTGTTTTTTTTTTTTAATTTGTAGAAATATCTTTCTTCCCGGAAAGAGAGAACTTTCTATGAAAGTGAAAACCACATGCCCCATAACAATCAGTGTCAAGTTCATTGTGTAAATGACAATTTGGTTTCAGTAAATTATCTCAATGATCATATAAAACTTACTTGGTTGTTTTAAATATTGTTGGTTTTAGAGTTTTTGAATTTGAAAATGTTTGAATTTATAATTGGTAGGAATTGTTAAGTACAAGGAGTTTAAAACTAGGTTTAGATAATGTACGTTTTGAAGTAGCATAATAGTAAGTCAAACTGGGTAATAGTGGAAACTTATTAAATTAAGTCCTTAAATATGTTAAATATTAATTTTGTTTGTAAGATTTGAAACAAATAGGATGTCAATTTTTTGTCTTTAGTCACCTCCAGGTTTGAAGAAGAACTTAATGCGTACTTACGAATCTTGGACTCCTGAGCAAATCAGCAAAAAAGATAACATACATCGAGCTCACGCCCTCTTTAGTTTTGCCTGGTTTCATGCCGCGTGTCAAGAAAGAAGGAATTATATTCCACAGGTGAGGTAGAACGTGTCTCGGACACACTGTAAGCCCTGCGTGTTTTGGAGCAGTGCTTCTATGGTTAGTGTAAACGCCAGGGTTACTGAGTAACTGGGCTCAGGACTCGTGGCCGTAGCTCTCTGACCCGTCTGTGCTGTTTGTCTTGCGGACCGCTCCTCGTTCCCGTCTCTGAACATTGGGTGCCCCGGGGCCAAACCCTCGGTGGTGGTTAGGTGTCATTTCTGTGGTCACAGTCATCTCCGAGTGCAGTCCTGAATTGCGCCTAGTCTTCCTGTGGCGTTCCCCTCCCAGTGAGGGCCGCTGAGAGCCGCTTAGCCCCTCAGCTGGGACCTGGGACCATCCCTGACCTGCTTCTTTCCCAGCAGCCTCCAGCCAGTGCACTCTTCGTGCAAAGGACACTTGAGAGCTGGACACTTCTCCTCACTGTTTTTCCCAGGCCTCCTCACCCCTTACTTGTTCTGTTTTCCAAGATGACCTTTCTCCTGTGTTTGCTCTGTCCACGGAGCCGCCAGACTCGTTTTCCTGCACCTGAGTTGGATTATTTTGGCAGTCTGCGTACATCACATAAGATCATACGTACAGATGGCTTTCTCTCGTCCTTGGGATGAACTCTGCACATCTCCTGCTCTGGTCCAGAAGGAACGCCTTGCTTTTGTCCTCAGCCTCCTCCCAGAGCCCCGTTCCCACTTGTCCTCCAGACTTGCTCCTGGTCCTTGAATTCACACAGCTCTGTGTCGTCACACGTTGTACTTGTGACCACGTGTGCCCCTTGCCACATGGTCCAAGCTGGACCACGTTCTGTTCTCCTTGCTGGATGGCGAGGCCATCCGTCGTGATTGAATTTTTCCCATCTGGTTTTAGTGTTGTCCACTTCTGTCCCCTCCTGAACCTGCCCCTCCCCCCCGCCCCGATTGAGCCTCTGTCTCTGCCTCAGTTACCTGCCAAAGTTAAGAGTGCCGTGTGCAGTCACACACCTGGGCTCAAGTCCTGACTCCAGACTTCCTGGTCGTGCGACCTCAGCCACATGGTGGGATTGCTCCTCGCGTGCCCCTCCGTTGCGAGGCTTAGACAGTGTAGTGAACCTTTGGAAGCACCTTGCCCGTCGCCTGTTAGTAAAGACTGGTCAGACTGATGAAGTAGTGACTACAAGCCACAATGTGTTGTTGCAGAGAATTTGCAAACTACACTTAAAGGAGGGCTCTGTTCACTGTTCTCTCTGACTGAGGAGCCCAGTGAGTCGTGATGGCAGTCACCTTGCTGAGGGGGTCACGCCTCGGATACTCTGGAGCTTGGAGGGGGCCAGGCCCCCGCCCCCAGCAGTAATCCTCACGGGAACCCCAGTGACCGTCCTAGACCGCCATGGAAGAAAGGAATATTTTTCAAATGGAATTAGATTTTTTTAAACGAAGGGATACACACATATGATATAACTTAAAAAGCTCTGAGAAGATTCGCAACTAAATTGTTGCCCTCCCCCATCCTGTCTCCCTGACCCGAGTTCTGTTCCTGGGACACCGTTGCTCCCCACTCCTTGGGGGTCCTTCAGAACGAGTGTGTAAGGAAACAGGCGTGAGTTCTGTGTTTATAGACAGGCGTATGTTCTTTTTAACTCCAGTAACATCACTTTACAAACACGGTGCTGTATTTTCTTTAGAAAAAAACCACAATATTGCAGTGGATATCCCTAATTCTGCCTCAGTTCAGGTTTATTCACAGCAATTCCTACATTGGAATGTTTGGATCAAAAATATGTGTATTTTAAGGAGTTTGTAAATGCTACTGAAATATTCTTTTTATTTTTTTAATTTTATATTTTTTTAAGATTTTATTTATTTGACAGATCACAAGCAGGCAGAGAGGCAGGCAGAGAGAGAGGGAAGCAGGCTCCCCGCTGAGCAGAGAGCCCAATGCGGGGCTTGATCCCAGGACCCTGAGATCATGACCTGAGCCGAAGGCAGAGGCTTTAACCCACTGAGCCACCCAGGCGCCCCTGAAATATTCTTTTTAGAGCAATTTACTTTCACACACACAGAAATACTTGGAAGTGTCACTTCGGTTGAACATGTTAGGTTGCTCTCTTGTAAATGGTGAAATTGGAGGAAAACCCAGTCAAAACCTAAACTCCCCTTAGTTGCCAGAGACAGTGTCACAGGGATACAGACTCCACAAACTCTGTATTTTCCTTCCTTTCCTCATCTTACCACCAACTTGGAGCAATAAAGATCCACTACTGATTCAACTTAGTTTTCATTGCTCACGTTAGTAAAAAATTTTTTGCTCTTTTTCATTGCGGTGCTGTATTTGCAGAATTAACCTCCTCTGTTTTCCACATGTATGCTGCACTGCACGTAATGTCATTTTTATTGGACGTTTGTTCTTCTGGGCTGTCTTGGTATTCCTCCTAGATGGCGAGCGCCTTGATAACAGGCTTCCTCCTGCTTGTCTTCACAGGACCCTTCTCACGGTGCCCGGGTTTCCGGGTGGGCTGAGCAGGGTCCCGCGGGCTGTCTGGAGAACCCCTCCGCAATTTATAACATGGTTCCTGTTAGAAAATATGACACGAGTAGCAAATACTACCTTTTAAATTTTTTGCTCCATGTTTTTAAAATCCTTCATCACATACCAGTACATCAGTGACAGTGCGACTCAGAGCCCAGTTCTTACCATTCTAGAATGAGAATCTCACTTGGAAATTGCTGTTAGGCCATACTGAGCGCTGCAGTCTTCTAACTGCAGAGTTGTATAAGTACTAATCTTTAAAGTATTGAAAATTTTTGTTTTATTTTTTTAAAGATTTTATTTATCTGAGAGAGTGAGGGTGTGTGAGCACCATGGGGGGAGCAGCGGTGGGAGAGGGGGAAGCAGGGTCCCCGCTGAGCAGGGAGCCCGATGTGAGACTCGATCCCTGGACCCTGAGATCATGACCTGACCAAAGGCAGAGGCTTAACGTACTGAGCCACCCAGGCGCCCCTAAAATATTGAAAATGTTTTAAATCAACATTCACAAATAAGACCTAATAAAGTGATATAAGAAATATTCTTAATAAGGCTTTACTTTGAGTTGATGGGAAATTTAAAATACTGTGGGAAGTTTGTTAGCTGTTGACTGGGACATACCTCTTGCAGATCTTCAATTCTCGGTTGTACTAAAACTTACCAAGTGAGGTTTAAACCTCTTGTATTTTTTATAAGATTTATAATTCTAAAAAAATTGATGGAAATGTGAGTGACGCCCACATTCATATGCCTAACTCAGATTGGTTCCCTAAGCTCTAAGCTGATGTGTCCAGCTATTTCTTTGACTTACCCAGGTGGTTTCCAAAAGGACTAAAATCCCACATATTCTGGATCCAAGCACTAGAGCGTAAGCTTCTTAAGAGCACAGATTTTTGTCTCTTTTGTTCGTTGCTGTGCTCTCACTGACCCGAACAGGCACACCTTGAGTTGAACACTTTGGTTCCTGGAGCCCACAGAACATTTCCAAGCCTTGTGTTCTTTCAGCGGTGCACTTAGCTGTCAGCAACCCCAAGTTCCTCCTAACACCTCCCTTCTTGGGATCTTCACCTTCCATGACCATGCCCTACAGTCTTTAATTCTTTGTCCTAACTAGCCAAGTAAGTTTTTCTTCCTGTCTGTTCTACTCCCCTCCCCAGCAAGGAGGCCTTGCCTTACCCCTTAGCTGACGACATACTTCTTTCTTATGTGTACCAAGTATATTTCCTTCCATCAAACGCGTTGTAGCTTGTCTTGTAGGTGTGTTCCAGTGATAGACTGTATCCACTCCCTTCTCCCTCCCCAGCATTTGACTGACAGTGGCCAGAGGGCAGGCATTATTGATGTTTGGGTTCATTCTCTTAGACCCAGAACTTTACTTGTAATATACATTTAATAAACATTGTTTTGAAGGATTAATGGATGAATGAAATTTGTGTTGGTGCTCCTAAATACTGTTAAAGTCTAAAAAGATTTTAGTTTCAACATATTACATTAAACTAATTAAAGGTAATGGAAGTACCATCAAAATTTCTACTTTTTATATTTTTATAAAACATAGTGCTCTATGAGTTTTCTTTTTATAGAAGTATTATAGTTATTAACTGTAAATTTATAATTAAGCATGAATGCTTCATGGTTGAAATGTACAGGAAATAATGCTGTATGCCTTTGGGCCCTTAAAAAATTTTTGTAATATTTCTGTTGTCATGTGTACATCACACTTAGGCTCAAAAATTTACCCATTATTTCTCTGACTGGATTGCCACAATAGTAACCAATAAAAACTGTGGTAGTAGGAAAAGTCTTTGACACGCTGTGGAAGTCAACCAATTTCTTTTAAAAAGTTATTGTTACCTTAGAATTGTTGTTTTTATTATAAATTTTCAGGAGTTGCCTTTTTATTTTTTTTAGCTTATTTTGTACATTCTTAAAATTATAAGGGTCATGATGCATGTATGTATCTGTGAACACTATAGTTCTTTAATTAGTTTGTACATTTGTTTTGTAGGGTTGGACCAAGTTTTATGAGTTTTCTTTATCAGATCTTCGGGCTGGGTACAGCATTATTGACAGGCTCTTTGATGGTAAGTTCTGATAATTGTCATCTCTGGTGTTACTGGGAACATTTTTTTTTTTTTTTTGAGGTCTTACTAATAAAGTGATTTCTTCAAGAGTGGCTTCCTACCATAAAATGTGCTGTTTGTTTTTCATGTGTTTTATGTCCTGACTGCCATGCTTGTGTCGGTGGGTAGTGCTTGGTCTACCGTGGTCATTGGTTTTATATGCCGTAGCTTTCCGATTGATCCGTAGCTCTCAGGAAACAGAAAGCGAGAAAGACCTTGTCTTCACTTGGTGGCCTTCCTAAGTTTCACACTGCTGAGGAATAATTCAGATCTCAGGAACTGTTAAAATCCAGGAGTGTGGTAGACTACGGTCAGTGCTGTGGATCTGTAGAATCTTTATTTAGGATTAAGTTAGAGTTAAGAATCAAGGTACAAATAATAGATCAAAGTCGGGCAACAGACAAGACCGTGTGGTCTGATGGGCAGGGGCCATCCAGCTCTCCACCTCTGCAAGCCAGGAGCAAGTGAATCTGACCTGTGTAGGGCGAGGGCAAGGGGACACGAGAGTTGAAAGCAGTGATGGATTGGAGGAGAGCTGGAATCTCGAGCTGGAGAGTGATTCCTGTCTCCCCATCCGCCTGCAGCCCCGCCAGGCCACCCTTCCCTGAGGCTGGCCCATGCCGGGAAAGGGCACCACCGTGCACGTAGCTGTTCAGGGGCAGAACCTGTGAATCACCCTGGATCCTTGCTCTGATCCTTCAGCATCCACGTGCTTGGGCAGTTTCTGTCCCTTCCATGTCCAGAGCAGGTCATGATTCTGCTCGTCTGTTGCGACCTCACCAGCGTCTTGTGGGTCCCAGCAAGAGCTTCGTACCCAGTTTTCTTGTTGACGTAGCACCCTTTGAAAACTTCTCCACATGGAAAAGGAACTGTCGGAAAAGTAAAATGTAGAAATCCCATTTAACACCAACAGCAACACTAGTGGTCTTTCCTTTCCTCTAGGGAGCCAAGCCTGTTCCTCCCTACAGGTTTTGGTAGGTGCTCTTCCGTCTGAAATGTTTTCCTTCCTATGTCTGTCCTCTTCCCATTCACATCTCCCCCCCCAAGTGTCCTCTTCATCTGAGCTTTCTCTTACCACCAGTCTAAAGTCATTTAAAAATTATTCTCTACCCCCTTGTTGTGTTGCATTGTTGGAGTACATCGGTGCTACCTAGTATTTTTTTGGCTGCTTGTTCATTATTTTATCCCTCCCCACTAGAGTGGAATCTATCTTAAGGCAATGTCTTTGACTGTTAACGATCTATGTCCTCAACACCTGTAGCGGGACCTAGCCCACAGTAGGCACTCAGTTATTGTTAGTTGAATTAATATCAGCTATCAGAAATGATTCTGTAACTTATCTTTGGCAGAATGATGGGGCTAGACATCTAGAATGTGTCCAAGTCCCATTGTACTTTATATGTTTATGGGATTAAAGTTTTGAATGATCTGTGTACAAAAAGTACTAAGTTCATAAGGTCACAGTTGAGTGAAACTGCCACCCAGTCCATATGCTCCCCTAGCCGGCGGTCTGACTTGGAAACAACATCGCCAGTACCGCTGCCTTCTGGTTAGGACCGTCCCCCCACCCCCAGCTTGTGTGGTGAACACCAGCATCCTACCACATGCGTCAGTTTCGCCTGTTTTTGTAAAGCCGGAGTCGTGCATCATACCACCCTCGGTCTTTAGGTTGTTTGATTTAATGTTGTAGTTGAGAGACTCATCTGCGTGGTTACGTGTGGTGAGAGGTCATCTATTCTCAGCTATATAGTATACCACTCTTTGATTATAATACTTCCCTGGGACGTCAGGCGGGTCCTTCGGGGTGATTATGAATAACGCTGCTAGAGCTTTGGATAAATAGTTGATGTATTTATATCGGGTATATACGTACGAGTAGGTAGGATATTCATTTTCACCTTTTGTTCATCATTAGTGAAGGCCAAATAATATTCCAAGTGAGTTTTTCTTTATTTAACAAATTTTGAATGCTACATCAGAAAACTGTACATAAACTTACAGTTTAATAAATGGTCATGTATGGAACCTTTGTAGCTATCTCCAAATCGACACAGTATTACCAGCCTTCCAGAAGTGCGTCCCTTACTCCTTCATGGGTGTAACCCAACGCTGCCCCATTCCATGCCAAGGGTAACCACTTTTCTTATTCTCTATGCTGTTATATTTAATATTAATTTTGATAGAGTTTTCTGGAGAATCTGTATTAATGCTTTAGCTTGCACTGAAACTGGGTGATTTTTCTTTTTCTTTCTTTTTTTTTGTATTTTCAAGTTTTTATTTAAATTCAAGTTAGTTAACATATGGTGTAGTATTGGTTTCTGGAGTAGAATTCAGTGATTCATCACTACTATATGACATCCAGGGCTCATCACAACAAGTGCCCCTCCCGCCCATCCCCCTCCTCCATCTAGCCCCTCCTCACCCACCTACCTCCAGTAGCCCGGTTTGTTCTCTATATTGAAAGTCTCTTACGGATTGCTTTCTCCTCTCTCTTTTCTTTTTTTTCCTTTTCTTTTTCCCTTCCCTTATGTCCATCTGTTTTGTTTTTTAGCTTCCACATCTGAGTGAAATCACATTGTATTTGTCTTTCTCTGACTGACTTATTTCACTCAGAATAAGTACCCTCTGGTTCATTCCACATCATTGCAAATGGCAGGATTTCATTCTTTTTGATGGCTGAGTAATATTCCATTGTATGTGCCCTTTTAAGATGAAGAATCCAAAGCAGGGAGTTAGAATGATTTGTCATTGTGATTGAAGCTTGTGATGGAATTAATTAATAGCATCACATATTTTTCTTTTTAAAGATTTTATTCATTCATTTGACAGAGAGATCACAAGTAGGCAGAGAGGCAGGCAGAGAGAGAGGGGGAAGCAGGCTCCCCGCCAAGCA
Organism: Nasua narica; assembly: GCA_028533885.1. NCBI lineage: Eukaryota > Metazoa > Chordata > Mammalia > Carnivora > Procyonidae > Nasua > Nasua narica. The sequence goes on along the minus strand of CM052815.1, from coordinate 91,672,291 downwards.
GAGAGCCTGATAGCATCACATATTTTACATACATCGCGCCACCGAATTGATGTGAATAAGAGGCCTGTGCTTTAAAGTGACAGTGAATCTCATGATAAAAATCTAACTGTATAAACTCAGGATTGCAGAATTTCTTGATATTGGGGGCTTCCACATGTACAGAATTAAATGCAAAAAAGAGAAAAACTTCTAATTATGGGGGTGAGTTGGTATAGAAATTGCCTGGTCCCAAGACCTGGAGTACCTGTATAACCTGATGCCTGAGCTTCCTGATCTGTAAAATGGGGGTGATAGCAGATGCTTTCTCCAGTGGTTCGATTTTGGGGGAGTTTGAGAAAAGCCACAGGACACATTTAGCATTTCGCGCAGTGACTCTCTAGAGTAAGCAAGCAGTGATTGTCGACTGTCACTGCTGCTGCCGTGATTTCGGTTCTGTTGCCTTTAGTCCTAAACAAAATGAAACTTATTCTGCGGGGGGGACGAGATCTTAAAAATTCTACAGAATATTCGTAATAGCTGTTTGTATTTTATGAGTTGGAAGGTACATCAGTGTTTCTGTAGGCCCTGGTGACCTACCTGGGAATGACCAGTGCCTGATTTAGTGGAGATTGAGGCAGAGCTGGGGCGGGGTCCTGGTGAAGTCCGTTGTGATAGCTGCTGGGCCACTGCAGATAAGGTGACGGTGGCAGGAGTCCGCAGCTGCCCTTGGTCTGCAGGAGGCCACCCCCGTCACCTGGGGCCAGCACACGCGGTCACAGCGCCCTCGGGCTTTGTGCGCATCTCCAGGTTCTGCAGGAACCTGCCGCGAAACTGGCCGAGCCGGCTGTGCTCAGTAGCCAGCTTAAGTACAGCCGCCTCCTGAATTGCCTGCAGCCCTGAGTTTAATTCTTACAGGTTAAAATTACCACCGAACTGTGGCTAAGAGGATGCTCTTGTTACAAAATGAAGTGACTTCAGAGTCTCATTGTGTTTATACTACATTTCTCTTTTAGAATAGAGACTGGACAGTTGACTGTTAAAACCACGACATTACAGGACTATAATGTGCGAAGTTATTTTGTTGAATTTCCTTATTCAGATTATTGTGAAGAACTGAGGTTTTCATCGTTATATAAAATTAGGTTTTGAATATATTCTAAGGAATTTCCGATTTAAGGAGGCAGTGTTTTGTGACAGATAAGAGTATGGTTTCAGAGCACCTCACTCTGGTTCAGACCCGTGGGTTTGAGTGATTTTCTGCTTGGGGTCACTCACCCTCCCTGTTCCTCAATTTCTTCATAGGTATAACTGGGCAATTTTTTTATAAGATTTTATTTATTTATTTGACAGAGAGAGATCACAAGTAGGCAGAGAGGCAGGCAGAGAGAGAGGGGGAAGCAGGCTTTCCGCTGAGCAGAGAGCCCAATGCGGGGCTCGATCCCAGGACCCTGAGATCATGACCTGAGCCGAAGGCAGAGGCTTTAACCCACTGAGCCACCCAGGCGCCCCATAACTAGGCAATTTTAATACTTCTATGTTAGAAGGCTTAAGTGAGTTTATACATGGAAAAATGTTTGGGGAGTTTTACTTGAGTAAATGATCTCAATAAATATTAGCCATTCTGTGATTATATTAATGTTAATTATTATTAATAAGAATATTTTTGCTTTTGTTTCCTTTGCCTTTGGAGACATGTCCTGAAAGAAGTTGCTGTGGCTAATGTCATAGAGGTTACTGCCTATGTTCTCCTCTAGGGTTTTGATAGATTCCTGCCTCACATTGAGGTCTTTTATCCATTTCGAGTTTATCTTCGTGTATGGTGTAAGAGAATGGTCAAGTTTCATTCTTCTACATAGAGATGTCCAATTTTTCCAGCACCATTTATTGAAGAGACCGTCTTTTTTCCACTGGATATTTTTTCCTGCTTTGTCAAAGATGATTTGACCATAGAGTTGCGGGTCCATCTCTGGGCTCTCTATTCTGTCCCACTGGTCTATGTGTCTGTTTTTGTGCCAGTACCATGCTGTCTTGGTGATCACAGCTTTGTAGTAAAGTTCGAAATCAGGCAATGTGATGCCCCCAGCTTTGTTTTTCTTTTTCAACATTTCCTTAGCAATTTGGGGTCTTTTCTGGTTCCATACAAATTTTAGGATTGTTTGTTCCAGCTCTTTGAAAAAAAAATTATTATTAATAAGAATATTGATGAATTTTATTTTCCTATTAGTGAGCCTTTAACTTAGTTAAATGTATATTATATTGTTATATCCTATAAATACAACTGGAGCCAAGAATTTAGTTAGCATTTTAGAATAATTTAGAGTATTTTTAGACTATTTCTAATATCCTAGAGATAAAGCTAATAAAAAGTATGTTTTATAATTCTAGGTACCAAAGATGTGCAGTGGGAATTTTTACATGGTTTACTTGAAAATGCTATTTATGGCGGACGCATAGATAACTATTTTGACCTTAGAGTTCTTCAGTCATACCTGAAACAGTTTTTTAATTCTTCAATAATCGATGTTTTAAACCAAAGGAATAAGAAAAGTGTTTTTCCGTATTCCTTATCTCTACCAAAATCCTGCAGCATTCTGGTAGGTAAAATTCATCATTTTTAATCTATTGCCAGATACTTGAATCTTTTCTTAAACTGTTAAATACATGTTTCTTTTCAAATGTGCAAGTAATTCTCGTTCACAAATAGAGGTTATTGTTACGGCAGTGTGTGGCCTGGTTGTGTAAACTCCAGTGAAGCGTGTTGTCCAGGCTGGGTACTTGGGACTGCTGGATGTTAATAGGGTAGGGCCAGCGGTAAGGAAGGTGCTCAAGAGGTAAGACCAAGGGTCTGGCAGGAGAGTGCCTACGAGTTCTAGTGGGCAGGAGAGGGTTCGGGGCTGCCATTGAACAGGAAAGAAATCAAATCCCTAACACCTGTGTCTTCATTTCTGGCTATGAGTTTCCAGCAGATCCAAATGTATGAGGGGTCCACTTGAGCTGGCTTTGATTGCTACATTTTTGTGGATGTGTGTTTATTTTAGCCGGCGGGAGCGTTTCGCCCTGACTCATCCTATAAAAGCCTTGTGGAATGGTCATCTTTTCCATAGAATAGAAGTAAATGTGGCCTAAAGATTTCAATTCTAATTTGTTTTGCCACAAACTTGTCTTTGCTTAATGTCCAAAAAATGCTTTTATTACCTAGAATATTACGATCATATATCTCTTCATGAATTACAGAGATACATATCCAATTATATAGTTCTTCTCTCAAGATTGTGGATTTTTCTCTCATCCCAAGTGTTTTTTAAGAAAATTCTTCTGTTTCAGTGACGTAGTTGTCGAAAGTCAAAGTTAAAAAACCAGTGTTGACTATGTTACTGAATATCTTGCCCGTTAAGTATCCCATCTGGCTTTGTTTTTCGGTATCTTTCATTGATCGACTCATTTACTGAGTAAGAGCCCGGCCTATCTGTCTGCCCCCGGCGGCCCTGTTCCCGACGCATGGGCATCTCGGGGGTGACTTTCCAGCGGGAGGGGCACTCTGGGGCTTTTTGTGGCCGGTCACTTCTCATGGTGTACTCACAGGGCCTCCCTCTCTCTGTGAACTTTAAACTGAGTAATGAAACTCCTACAGAAAAGTATAACTCATAAATGTACCATGCAGTGAATTTTTATACACTGAACACAGGAGTGTAACTAGGGCTGGGATCCAGAAACACAGCGTGACCAGCCCCGGAAGTCCTCCTCGTGTTCCCTTCCAGTCATTGCCTCCCCCACAAAGGAGGCATCATCTGGACTCCTCACAGCCCACATTAGCTTCTTTATTAAAGATGGATTTATTTGAGAAAGAGAGAGTGCGCACGAGTTGGGGGGGAAGGAGAGAGGAAGAGAGAATCTCAAGCAGATTCCCCGCTGAGAATGGAGCCCGATGTGGGGCTTGATCCCAGGACCCTGAAATTGTGGCTTCAGCCAAAACCAGAGATGCTTAACCAACAGAGCCGCCTGGGTGCCCCAGCCTACAGGAATTTTGCCTGTTTCTGAGCTTCACATGATGGTATCACTTTGTGTATATTCTTCTGCATCCAAGTAAGGACAGATCGGTGTGGAAACATGCCTGTATGGTTGGGGGGTCGGGGGGAGACTCCAGCCAGAATACTTGAGGAAAGTTCTCAGCCATTCTGCAATGAGTGAAGGGTATCAATGGAGAATGAGTTTTCTTTGTAGGATGATTTATGAGAATCATTGTTAAGTTTCTGTCTAAGAGAAGGAGGAAGCCAGAACTTCCCAGGAGGGTGAGAACATGGGCTTGTCCTTGTACCGCATACACACGCGCGTGTGTAAGCGCATATACACACATACTGACATATACCTGTATATGCCGTGATTGGACACCTAGAGGAAGTAACAAGTGCTGAGTTACAGGTCGGGAAAATACTCAAAAAACAGCACATCTTTCCAAAATCTGACGTCTTTATGGGCCCTGGGTTTCCTGACGTCCCGCCGCTGCATTGGGGGGACTTCACGGGCAGCTGCCGGGGCTGAGAAAGGACGATGGGAGGGGCGGAAGCAGCCGCCTCTCCTAGTTCAGCTGCAGTAGTGTAGACATGGATGCACGGCCCCCTCTGCGTGCCCACAGGCAAGCAGAACGACTCTTGCCCTTGAGCCAGAGTGAATCCGTCCCCTCAGTCTGCATTGAGTCCCCGTCCAGAGTTTGGAGTCGGGAACTGCGGATGCTCGCTCGCTAAATGACCCTGTGCAGTGCTTGCCGTAATTCTGGGGGCAACGGCGGGACCATCAGTGCGTTTCAGTGACCTCACCCGCCAACTGGGGACTCACGGCAAAAGGGCTTCACGTAACGGGATGGACAGACCGCGCTCGCTCACCACACCGGTGTGTCTAGGTCCCTGGGGTTGCTGCAGGTTTGAGAGGAGGCTGCGGTATTTTCCTTGGAATAAGCAGAACTGCACTCTGCAGATGAGTCTCAGGTAGGTTCGGGCTTCCCTAAAAATGTCTCGCACATTATCTTACACGTGGGAGCCATGGCCACTGAAGTATTTTTCTTTTAATCAGTGCAGGGTCCCTTTGAGTGTGGTGAGTTAAGTTACGTGATACTGTCTTTTTAAAATTTAGGGATGAAGAAGTAATGACCAAGAATATTTTCTGTAGACAACTAAGTATTAAAAAGACTGAAAGTTGGATTTACCTAGAAAATGTGAACATCTGAGTAACGAATGATTTAATGCTTCCCAATATCTGTTCTTTCTGATTTGGGTGGTTGTAAGTTCGATCTTTATAGAAAAGCTGTTTTTCACTTCCCCACATTCAGGACTATCGCGCGGTCATTGAAAAGCTCCCAGAGGATGACAAACCGAGTTTCTTCGGTCTCCCTGCCAACATAGCCCGCTCGTCTCAGCGGATGATCAGCTCTCAGGTAACCGGGGAAAACATGTTGCCACTGAACCCAAGAGAAACAACGTGAAATTTGATTTAATACATCAGACCCCACAAGCTGCTACTTAAAATTTTCATTTTAATTAGTGTGGTAGATTCCAGATCTACCTTAAATAAATTTTAGAAGAGTCAGAGTTCTATATTGATACAACTGGTAAAATTAGTAAAATAACATCGAACACTATCACTTCCTCCAAAATATATTTATTTTACCTCCCGTGATTATATTAAGGCAACATTTTAGTTTTCATTCCAGTGTAGTTAACATACACTGTAGTGTTAGTTTCAGGTGTGCGATGTAGCGATTGAGCAGCTCTGCCCGTCATCCATGGTTCATCAGGACAGGTGCGTTCCTCCATCCCCACTCGCCGTCTCCCCCAACCCCCACCCCCTCCCTCCTGGTGACCAGCAGTGTGTTCTCTGCAGTTGAGAATCTGTTTCTTGGTTTGACTCTTCTTTTTTTTCCCTCTTGGCTCATATTTCTTAGGTTTCTTAAATTCCACATCAGAATAAAATAATATGGTATTTGTATCTGATTTAGTTCGCTTAGCATCATACTCCCCAGCTCCGCCTACATCATGGCGAATGGCAGGATTTCATTCTCTTTTTTTATGACCGAGTACTATTGTACATGTATACCACACCTTCTTGATCCATTCATCACTCCATGGACATTTGGGCTGCTTCCGTATTTGGCTGTTGTTGGTAATGCTGCTATAAATGTGTATGTGTGTGTGTATCCCTTCAAATTAGGCTTCCTTTATTCTTTGACTAAATACCCAGTAATGCAATTGCTGGATCATAGAGTAGCTCTATTTTTAATTTTTTGAGGAACCTTCATACCGTTTTCCAGAGTGGCTGCACCAGCTTGCATTCCCACCAACAGTGCACGGGGGCTCCCCTTTCTCCACATCCTCGCCAACACCTGCTGTTCCTTGTGCTGTTGATGTGAGCCATTCTGACAGGTGTGAAGTGATATCTCATCACAGTTTTGATTTATATTTTTCTGATGATGAGTGACGTTGAGCATCTTTTCATGTGTCTCTTGGCCATTTGTATGTCTTATTTGGAGAAATGTCTATTCATATCTTCTGCCTATTATTTAATTGGCTTCTTTATTTTTTGGGCGTTGAGTTGTATAAGTTCTTTATAGGTTTTGGATACTAACCTTTTATTGGTTATGTTACTTGCAAATAACTTCTCCCATTCTGTAGGCTACCTTTCAGTTTTGACTGTTTACTGTGCAGAAGCTTTTTATCCTGATGAAGGTCCATTGGTTTATTTTTGCTCTTAGTTCCCTCGATTCAGGAGACCTATCTAGAAGGATGTTGCTATAGCCAAGTCAAAGAGATTACTGCCTGTGTTTTCTTGTAGGATTTTTATGGTTTCAAGTCTCACATTGAGATCTTTCATGCACTTTGAGTCTATTTTTGTGTGTAGTGTAAGGCAGTGGTCCAGTTTCATTTTCCTGCATGTGGCTGTCCAGCTCTCCCAACACTGTTTGTTGAAGACGCTGTCTTATTCCCGTCGGACATTCTTTCTTGCTCTGTCGAAAATGAGCTGGCCATGGTCGCGGTTCATTCCAGGGCTCTGTGTCCCATCACGCTGACCTGTGTGTGAGTTTGTGCCGGCCCCGGTGTCTCTGGGGTGTCTTCTGTGTGTGGGGCACACACCCTCCTTTTGTGGCTGAGCTGCTTTTGCCCTGAGTCCTGTTGTCTGCGGCGGCTGTGCCTGTCGGCGGCTGTGCTTGGCGGGGGAGGATTCTGGATGGTCTGAGGGCCGGTCTGGGGACAGTCTGGGCTTGTGCTGAGTCAGACCTGCAGTTTACCAGGGATGCAGTAGTCCCGAAGCGCAGGGCCCTTTCCCTGTGTTGTCCCCTGAGACACTGTCACGGGTGGGCACTGTCTGCAGGTAGACCAGCTGGCTGCACCCAGCCGGCTCCCACCAGAGCTGCTGTCTGAGGGGCGGGAGTGGTTCTCTTTCCCTCTCCCTGGGACAGGGGACCCTGCCGACAGGTGGCGCAGGCCTGTGTCAGCACTGCTGGCACACTGCCAGCCCGTGGCCCATCTTCGGGAGGGCTCCAGCCTAGGGCCTAGGTAGTGCAGGAAGTGCTGGGAAGAGACCTGCAGCCACCAGGTCCGCGGGAGGGAGTGGGCGCGGCTGCACAGTCGGCACGCCAGGCGGTGAGCTGCGGGGCTGTGTTCACGCCCGCTGGTGGCCCGTGTTTAGGCCGCAGGGCAGGGGAGGGAAGTGGTGCCCAGGGTGCTGCCTCCAGGCTGTGTCTCCTCCACCTGTGAATGGGGCTATCTCTTCAAAGGTGGGGCCTCAGCTTCCTGGGGCCTTCTGTGTCTCCCAGATCTGAGCGCTCTGAGTTTTAGAGTTGCAGGTGTCGAACTCCATTGATGGTAAGAATTTGCAAAGTTAGGCCCCCTGGTTTTCAAAGCCAACTGTTAAGGGAATTTATCTTATCTTCATGGGACCCCTGTATCTGGGGAGTCTGGTGTGGGGTCTGCCCCTCTCCCCTTTCTTCGCCCCCGCACACTGTACCCTGGGTCCACCCAGCCCCTACCGTGACTCCGCCCTTCCGACCCTCTGCAGTGCAGCCTCTTCCCTGCTTGTAGCTGCGGCTTTGTGTGGTTTTCTGGGTTCTTTATGGGGAAGGGGGTATTACCTAGTTCTGTCTGTGGAGTGAGAGGAGCTGGGGCTTCCCCGGAAGCTCTTCCCTGTTTTACTCCTGAGTCTGCTAACAGTTCACCGTTTTATCTTTTCCAAGAATCAGATCCTAGTTTTAGGATCTGTCTTTTCTATTATTTTTTTAATCTGTATTTTTTTCTCTATATGATTTCTTTCTTCCACTAATTTAAGGCTTTGTTTGTTGTTCTTTGTCCAGTTCCTTTAGGTGGAAAGTTAGATTTTTCCTGTTTCTCGAGGTTGGCCTGTATCTCTTAATTTCCCTTCTCAGACTGTTTTTGCTGCTTCCCAAGAACCATTTTGAACAAGTGTGTTTCCATTTTCATTTGTCTTGAGGTATTTTATTTTCTCTTGTCTTTCTTTTTGGCACGTTGGTTGTTTAGTAATGTGGTGTTTAGCCTTGCATGTTTGTGGGGGTTTTTTTTGTCAGTGTTCTTAACTGTAATTGATATTTAGTTTCCGATCATTGTCGTTCGAAGACGTGCTGGATATTATTTCAGTTGTCTTCAACTTACTGAAACTTCTTGTGTGTTTGAACATGTAATCTGTTCTGGAGAATGAATCATGTTCACTTGAAAGGAATATATGTTCTCCATTTTTGGAATGGAATATTCTCTTGGCATCTCCTCTGTCCCTTGAGAGTCAGTGTCTCCTTATTGACTTTCTTTTTGGATGCTCTATCCATTAATGTAAATGGGGTTTTAAAGTTCTCTACTACTGAATTACCATAAATAGGATCCTTTATGTCTTTGAATATTTGGCTTATATATTTAGGTGTTCTATGTCAGGTAATAAATATTTACAGTTATTATATTGTTTGATTGATCTCTTTATCCTTATTTAAAACCCTTCTTTGTCTCTTCTGTACAGTCTGTTTTAAAGTCTATGTTGTCCGATCTAAGTATTGTTACTGACTTGTGGTTTTCTCTTCTATTTTCATGAGTTATCTGTTTCAGTCCCTTCCACTTTGTCTGTGTCTTGAGGTCTTTTAAAGTTAGCATATACATGGGTCTTGTTTTTAATTGTTTTTAATCCAGACACTCTTGGGGCACCTGGGTGGCTCAGTGGGTTAAAGCCTCTGCCTTCGGCTCAGGTCGTGATCTCAGGGTCCTGGGATCGAGCCCCACATCGGGCTCTCTGCTCAGCAGGGAGCCTGCTTCCCCCTCTCTCTCTGCCTGCCTCTCTGCCTGCTTGTGATCTCTCTCTCTCTCTGTCAAATAAATAAAATCTTTAAAAAAATAATAATAATCCAGATACTCTTATCTTTTGACTGAAGCATTTAGTCCCTTTCTGTAGAAACTAATGAGTGACAGATGTGTCCACATTGCCGCTGTGTTAGGGCCGTGGTGGTCTGGATGGTTGTGGGCTCCTGTGGAGTCTGCCTGCCAAGTGTCCCCGGGGGCGGCTGGTCCCCGCCGGGGCTGCCCTTCAGGGGGGGCAGCTTGGGAGCCACTCGGGAAGGATGTCTTCTAGGGCAGTGGGCCAGATGAGTGCCGGGGTGGGGCAAGGGGTTCTCCTCCTAACGCGCTGTCTGAATGGGCCTGGCCAGCGAGGCTAACGAGAGGGAAAGAGAGTGGTGCTTGCTTGCAGCTTCTCTCCCCAAGAGAGCTCCTTCGGGTCCCCGCCTCTCTGGCACAAGTCCTAAAACTAGGAAATCTCCTTCACTTATATCCTAGACACTTTTTATAATTTTAATTATTTTTTTAAATTCTTATTTTTTTATTTAAAAATTCAATTAACGTAGAGTAGGTAGTTTCAGACGTAGAATCTAGTGAGTCATCCGTTGCATATGCCTCCAGTGCTAATCACATCAGGGGTGGTGACCCCCTTTCCCTTAGCCCTCCCCTCCAGCCACCCTCAGTTTCCTAGGTACTTTTTAATCCTCCCTTTGAAAAGCTGCTTGTGTGCCAGAGCTCAGGCCTAATGATCTAGTGTGTTGGCCTATGAAGAGTAGAGACTCCGTGACTGTCACCCTCCTCTCCTGATTGTTAAGCCCCTGGTGCCAAGCTCGCCGGTTTCACAGCCAGACGTGATGGAGGCTCCTGTTCCCAATGCAGGTCCCTGGGGCCAGGGGGGCCCAGGCTGGGGCTAGACCCCCTTCTCAGGGAGCAAGTGTCTCCATGCTGACCTATGGGATCCCTCTGGCTTCTGGGTTGCCGCCTAGCCAGGGGTTGGTTCCCTATGGGGCCTCCTTCCCTCTGACCTTCTCCGTGGGGCCTTTTCTTGACGCCTTTAGCCACGGAAGATCTGGTCTGCCGGGCTCAGGCTGTTTCCAGAGCGAGTTGCATCACGTGTGGCTGTTGGCTGGGAGTGTCTGTAGGACAAGGGACTCCAGACCCTCCTGCCCTGACATCTTGTGTAAATTAATGGTCGTCTGCCCAGATGCATGACGTCATTGGAACGGCCCTCAAGAAACAGTGCTTACAGTTATTTGATGTTCTGGAGGGGTTAGTGAAGTGCCCGCCTCCTCTCTCCTCCACATCTCGTTTCCTTGCATCAAAGTTGAGCAAAGAAGGGCCCTCTTCCCGGGGTGGTGGAGGCAGAGCTGGCCAGACCGCGTCCTTGGGTCGACGCTCACACACAGACTGGAGGGTACTTCCGTCTTCGGTTAGATACACGGCGGCGTCCGAAGCCTTCCCGTCATGTGGCCGTGCATGTGACCGAAGGAGGGCCATTGTGGGCGGTAGTGAGTTAGACTCAGGAATGGGGATGGAGGGAGGAAGCATAGTTCTTCCTCCGACAAGCAAGACAGGTCATGACTTTTCTTGAGCGCATCAGAGAGAGGAGATGAGACCCGGCCGGCTGAGACCCTCGAGGAGACGAGGGCCACAGGCTGGTCAGCCCCGGACCATGTGGCCTAGATCTCCGCTTCTGGCAGGCCACTTCCCAGGGGACCCCTGCTGATGGTAGTCTCAGGAGGCTTCCTTCCTTCCTGCTCTACGGGAGCGGGACACAGTCCCGGTGGGCGGACGAGGCACAAGGAAGCGCCCGCGTCTGCCTTTTGGAACAGAAGCCTCCATCTCAGGGGAGGAGGCAAAAAACCAAGACACTGAGGGGAGTAACACGGCTGCCCTTGGGATACTGTTGAAACACTACCATTGGTAGAGGGCGACAGGAAAAAACTCTCCACCCCTCCTTAGAGGAAGAAATCTGTGCAGAGTGCAGCTGAGAGGGCAGGAGCAGTGAGAAGGCTGCGTCCCCCGAGGCTGAAGGCTGGTCTAGTGCCTCGTCTACCCCCGGCTGCCCGCTGGGGGGTCCCGGCTCCTGAGTGGCAGTGATCCCAGGACCGGAAGGCTTGTGAGGGTGGGAGCAGAGCACCTCCTGGAGGCCTTTCAGCAGGTAGGAAGCCCCTCCAGACCTGTGCGCAGGGGTCACATCTGTGCCTGCCCTAGAGCTGCAGGGGTACCGAAACGGGGCTCTGAGAAGGCCGACCGCCAGACCCGGGGGACCTTGTCCCCCCAAGACCGAGGCGCGGCCAGAGCGGCAGGCAGCGGGCTAACCGTGAGTAACGAGGGACCACGGGTGGCTGACCCTCTCTGAGGTGCAGAAACGGGAGCCCTCATCGTGAGAGGGGAGCAGACACTGATGACGCACCCCCCGCCAGCTCCCAGCCTCCACCAGGGCTCCACGGCCAGAGCGTGAACTGCTCATTGTCTCAGAGTGTCATTTATGTAATTTCTTTGACAGTCCGTTTTCTCATTGGTAGATTGGGCGTGTTTGTTTTCAAAATCTATATTCCTCCTCATTCCAAAAAGGAGTACACCACGGGCGACTTAAAAAAATAGACGTAATCTATCGGAGTAAAATCGATAGTTGAGGAAATCAGGCAAAGAGAAAAGGAGGAAAGGAAAAGAAAAGAAAACTAGGGAAACAGTTTATTCTAAAAGAAGACAAAACAGACAAAAAGTTCATGCTCTAAAGTTCTATAAAGTCTGGGCGCCTGGGCGGCTCCGTCGATGAAGCCTCTGCCTCCGGCTCAGGTCGTGATCTCAGGGTCCTGGGATCGAGCCCCGCATCGGGCTCTCTGCCCAGCGGGGAGCCTGCTTCCCCCTCTGCCGCCCCCCTCATTCTCTCTCTCTGTCTCTCAAATCTTTAAAGTAAAATCTTTAAAAATGAAGTCCTATAAAGTCAATACTGTTAGGCTAGAAATTCTCCTGTGTGCCTCACAGGAGGAAAATACAGTTCATCGTAAGGTTTAGGGTCTTAAACACACTCAGTGCCCCGGAGAAGCACACGCACCCCTCAGAGGGCGGAAGGAGGGCGTCGGAGTGGGGCGCCGGCATCTTCTGGCACTCCCCCACAGCACGCCGGCGGGCTCACGCATGCTGTTCTGCGTGGACAGAGCAGGGAGGAGGGATGCCAATGGGCTCTTCATGGAAAATCTCATCCCTTCTGATGCCATTTGAAAGGAGTACTGTTGAATAAAGTAGTTTTTAAATGGTTTAAAAGATGGGTAATGGGAAGATACTTTATGACTTGTGCTTTGTAAAAAGATACACATGTAAGATTTTATAAGAATGAAAGATGGTCCATCATTTCCTCATTGTAAATATAAATTTATTAGATATTTGAACTTAACTTTTTATTAAAGAGTATAATATGATAGTGTTATTGAGAAGAGCACACCTTACATACTATTTTTGCAGGACAGAAAACATGACATTTTATTCTTAAAATAGGTTTTTACATCATGTAAAAAAATTTTGAATCTTTTTTCCTCAAGACATCCCTTTGCATTCTTATTTGTTTTCTGTCATGTTTGATAAATTTAAAACACAAATAAGTGATAGTAGATGTCCCCAGAGTTAAAAGAGCGCTCCTTCTGACTACCAACCAGTGATGTTTCGTGGTGCAGCAAAGCTGATGAATTAGGTGCCGTTGTAAGGTTCAGCCAGAGCAAATGAAAATAATTTATCAGAAAAACAAAGAAAATGAAACACTGAATCACCATGAGTTTTTCAAGATTGGAGAATCAATCAAAAGCTCTAGAAGTAACTTGCGTTTTACAGCATGATTGTGGATGTTTAACAATCAAGTAGTGCGTTCATTTTGAAAGATTTATGGCCCTTATTTTGTTATGAACTTGACTAATACAAGGATCCCACAAATATGAAATATAGCCCAATCTGTTAAAAAGGAAAAAACAATTTACATCTTTCAAAAAATAAAACAGAAATTGAGTCAACTTGCTGCAAAGATTGATGTTTAAAAGACTAGCTTAGGAAAACACATGCCTATTGGCATGGGTCTATTTTATGTCGGGTAAGCGAGGAGATTTCACATTTCGTTGAAACATCTGTGAAGGTAATTCAATGGGTCCCTCACGGGACAGGGGGGTCCCTCACGCACCCCAGTCTCTGCGGTCCGGTGCTGGGCGTCCCCCGTTCTCACTGTCTCCCTCTTGGCAGATGACTGACAGGTGACTTCTTGACGTGGGAGTCAGGAAGGACCACCTGAGAAGACCGCGCGCGAGAGAGGGTTTGGGTGAGCAGGGTGATAAGGAGGCCGGTCACGAGGAAGTCCCAGAGGGGATGCTCCGGGGAGGGAGCAGTCCATGTGCACCTTCCCTCATCCTGACCAGTCCATCCACACGTTGTTCACTGGCGTCGAAGCCTAGAGGGAACATCGATGTGACAACTAAAAATACAGAGCCTTAAGACGTAGATTTATGATCATTTATGACAAGTAATTACTTAGACTTGCTTTACTGTTTTATGTGGTTTGGTATGCTATGTACTGTCTTTCCTACCTTTTCCCCTTTTCAGAAAAACTGTCTTCAGTTGTTAATCAGCATTTGGAAATTACAGAGTTTAGGTCAGTCAAACTAAAAAATATTTTGGGTTTCAGACATGAGCAAACAGACACACTAAGAGATCGTTAATAATAGATAATTGGAGCTTTTTGACTAAAGGAGCCATTTTTCAAATAAGAGGGGTTGTAACGTGTAATTTTTATAGTAGTTTCTCTCACTTTTAAAGTTCCCTTATTTTTTAACTGTTACATAAATCAATTAAATGCTAAGCCAATGGGTTAAACTTATTTATACTTGGTCTTTACTTTTATAAAATCAATATAACTATTTTTGGATCCTTACTGTTTCTCTCTTCATTTTTTGCTACTTCTTCTCTTCATTCAGGTTATTTCACAGCTGAGGATCTTGGGCAGATCAGCAACCGCTGGTTGCAAATTTGATAGAGAAATCTGGTCGAACGAGCTGTCCCCTGTCCTCAATCTCTGGAAGAAACTAAACCAGGTTAGTACTGGAATATCAGTGCACTGGTTTCCCCTTTGTCCTCCCTATCTGTTTTTTCCCTTGTTTTATCCCCACATTGTCCCTGTTCATTAAACTCTGCACTGATGTGCCCTTACCGTGCACCCGTTTCCCAGAAGGAGGAGGACAGAGTAGTAGATGCAGATGAGCCCGAGAAGCAGGATGTGCCTGGTGTCCTTATCGTCCCCCAGCGATGGGCCCGGTGTCCTTATCGTCCGCCAGCGATGGGCCCGGTGTCCTTATCGTCCCCCAGCGATGGGCCCGGTGTCCTTATCGTCCCCCAACGATGGGCCCGGTGTCCTTATCGTCCGCCAGCGGTGGGCGCGGTGTCCTTATCGTCCGCCAGCGATGGGGACGGTGTCCTTATCGTCCGCCAGCGGTGGGCGCGGTGTCCTTATCGTCCCCCAGCGATGGGCCCGGTGTCCTTATCGTCCCCCA
>CM052815.1:91635697-91656964 GCA_028533885.1 Nasua narica | reverse complement strand
CCCCCAGTACTGCAGCGAGACCCCCACCCCCCGCAGAGAGCGCGGGACTCGGGGCAAGCTGATGTTAGCAAATTTAACAATGAATTATTTAATTAAGGTGTGTACATTATTTTTTTATTGTATAATTAAGACGACAGTATAGCATAAACATAGCGTCTATAGGCACTGGGAACCAAAAAATTCATTTGACCTGAGTTATGGTAATATTTGCTTTATTGTGGTTGTGAGAACCCACGCCCGCAGTATCTCTGAGGTACGCCTGCACAGCAGTAATAGAAATAGAAATGTCTGAATTCGAGGTCTTCACCCACATCTGTCTTCAGGAATTATCTTGTAACCTTAAGCCAGTAGGCTTCAGGCTTATTTAATGGCAACAGGCCCACTAGACCATCATGTCATTAAATTATTTATCATGCTCAATAGATGAAAAAAAGTGCTCTCATGGGATATATGAATGTGACCACCATTAGAGCAAAGAGAAGGGTTCCCTAACCAGGACTGTAAGCAGAACGTATACAGAAAGCTAGGGTAATGTCTAGTAAGTAAGAGAAAAGGATTCCCCGCACTTATCTCTTGAGTGTATTTTGGCACGTTGAGAATATTGATGAAGGTAATTTTTTCCCTCTTAACCGTGTGAGCTCTTTGGATACAACTCCTGTTCCTCGAGTTTTTCCTATAGTTAGAGAAACCCTAGAAATCCGTGTGTCGGCCTCCCCGTCAGAGTGTAGCCGGAGAAGTGAGCGTGAGGGGTAACAAGACGCGATGCCCCCGCTCCCGGGCACAGCGTCTGTGCTGGGCGTCTGTGACGCGCCTGCGGGGAATTTCCTCGTGGACTTCAACAAGCCCTCGTGTTTTCCTTCACAGCCATAATTTCTTCTCTTGCTCACGGTGTCGCTGTCGTCCCGTCTCCATGCTGGCTCACAGAGCCCCCTCCCTCCGTCCTCCCCGCCGGATGGACCGCCGCCTCTCGGCCTGGCTCCCCATTCTCAGCTCCCACCGCCGCGCCGCCTCCCGTGGTGCTGGGCTCCAGAACCCCTTCCTGTGTCTTCACCGGTGTAAGTTCACCGGTGTAAGGAGCGTGGCCACGGGGAACAGCAGTGTTTCAAACCAGAGTGGGGCAGCAAGGAATGTCCCTGACCTCTGAAGCGCTTGTTGTCCGTGATTGGTGCCGCTTTTCCGCAAGCGTGACCTGGCGTTTTGTTCTTCTAGAATTCAAACCTGATTCATCAGAAGGTGTCTCCTCCTGATGATCGACAAGGATCGCCAATACTGTCGTTCATCATTCTGGAACAGTTTAATGCCATTCGCTTAGTCCAAAGCATTCATCAATCTCTCGCCGCTCTCAGCAAAGTCATCAGAGGAACTACCTTACTGAGTTCGGAAGTACAGAAATTGGCAAGTGCTTTATTAAACCAAAAGGTAAGCCAAAATTAAATATATGTGTTTTTATCTGGTTACCAGAAGCGACTCTCTCATTATATATACATCTGTCAAGTCCTGCAGTTAACAGCCACAGAAACCCCAACTTAAACGACCTTGAGGCAGGTAGCAGTTAGTGGACTGATGTAACGGAAGGACGCAGGGGTAGCCGGCGTTGAGTGGGCTCCGCGCGAGGGCTTCAGGTTGTCACGAGGATCTTCGTTCGTGTTATCTGTCTGCCTGCCTGGCCATGTTGTGCGTGCACATATACAGATGTATTTCTCTGTGCGTGCGTGCGCGTGCGCGCGCGTGTGTGTGTGTGTACGTATCTCCACACCCTCCCTGTGGATTTCCCCTTGGGCCGGGTCGTCTGTGCAGGATGCTACCCCAGCAGTCTAGTCTGACTCTCCTCTGAGCTCCGAGTCCAGCGGAAAGAACACCTGTTTCCTGGTAACTCAGGCAAAAATCTTGGGATAGCTTTAATCCGAGCGGACTACCTCGTGTCTGATGCCGAGTCCCTTGACCGTTCTCTGTGCGTCATTTGCGAAGTTCTCATTGGCTAGCGCTTCCGCCGAGTACGTAGCCCGCAGCCAGGACGGATTCGGCTCCCCCGGGATGTGGTGTGTGCTCCAGCCGAGGGGAGGGTCGTTAGCCAGAGGAAGATATGGTACTTTTAGCAGAAGAAAGGGAAATCTACATGACTCGTGCTGAATAATCAAACCATTTTATTGTTTTAAGATTTTATTTATTCGAGAGAGAGAGAAAGCGAGAGAGAGAGAGCAAGAGAGTACGATCAGTGGGGAGAGAGGAGGAGGGAAAAGCAGCCTCCCCACGGCGCAGAGAGCCCCACACGGGGCTCGATCCCATGACCCTGGGATCATGACCTGAGCCTAAGGCAGACACTTCACCAATGGAGCCACCCAGGCGCCCACTTAAACCTTTTAAATGTCTGTAAAATCCATGCATTACAGTTCTATTGGCTAGAAACAAACAAACAAATTGGAGTACCTGACATATATATAATAACTTTAAAGTATAATAACTTTGGTTATTTGGAGAATATACACCTTATAGAACTTGGCATCTGGAAAAGATTTCACTGGGGTTCTATAGGAATTTAGAAGGAAGAGAATTTTGTTTTCCTCCTACCCCCAACACTGTTTACCCTCCATATAGAAAACTCTGATGTTCAACTTAAAGTCTTCTTGTTTTAATGTAAAAGATTGTCTCCCTGGATCTTCCTACATCTTACACAAAAAGATTTCTGTCGTAGTTCAGGCTGCTGTAACAAATTCCCACAGATTGGGTGGCTTAAACAGTGAATGTCTCTTTCTCATAGTTCTCAAGATCAGATTGCTGGTAGACCTGGTATCCAATGAAGCCCACTTCCTGGTTTGCTCATGGACATCTTTTTGCTGTGTCCTCATGTCCTCAGGTAGCACAGAGGAGGGGGAGAGGGATCAACCTCTCTCTGGTCCCTTCTTAGGAGGGCGTCAGTCCCGTCATAAAGGCTCCACTCTTAGGACCTTTTACCTCCCCAAAGTCTTATCTCCAAGTACCATCACCTAGGGATTTAGGCTTCAGCATATGGATTTGGGGGAGGACACAAACATTCAGTCTGCTGCAATATTCATGTCTTTTCTACATAGAGAGGCATACTCTAGTCTGTATGTAGGTGCCCCTATATATTACACTTTGAATTGAGAAATACAGCCTCTGAAATATCACTGTTTTTGAAATATTTTTATAATTTGCCTGAAAACAAATGGGTTAAAATTCTTTCCAGGGAGGGGCGCCTGGGTGGCTCAGTTGGTTGAGCGGCTGCCTTCAGCTCAGGTCATGATCCCGGAGTCCCGGGATCGAGTCCCATATCGGACTCCCGGCTCTGCGGGAAGTCTGCTTCTCCCTCTGACTTTCTCTCCTCTCATTCTCACTCTCTCTCTAATAAATAAATAAAAAATCTTTAAAAAAAAAAAATTCTTTCCAGGGATGAAAGCGTGTTTTGCAAAGCACATTTATGTGATGCCCCAGAGAGTGTCTCTAGAGAAGTTTCCCAGTATCTGATGAGACTCAGATGAGGCCAGGCTGAGCTTCACCAACACAAGAGCCATAAAACAGTTTGACATTTACTTTCCCGTGAGTTTTACCAAAAATCGTGAATCCAGTATTATCCCATTTGTTTCAAGGTAAAAATTTAATGTTTTCTTACATTTGAATTGACAAGTTCTGTATTAAGCGATATGATTTAATGTAATTTAGGAAATAGTTAAGTACTTGGCATTTTTCTCATGGTGTCTGACGTGATTGGAGTAAAAATTTTCTTAGAATTACAACTTTTTACTTCTTTGATGGTTTCTGGTAATCTACTAAAACTTTTTTTGTAAAAAGTCACAATTGCAATTTGTTAAAGACAACAGTACTATTAAATATTGTTACTCTTCTTTTACATATTATGATGCAGTCTTTAAATTATAATTTAAAAGATAAAAATTGAAAAGATACAATACAAAATCATTTCATCTTTCAGATCTGCTCTCTGTTCAGATATGCACATATGTACACGTAGAGCTTTACTGTAGAGCGTCAAGAGGTCTCAGAGTCAGGAGCTCCCTGCTGGACAGTTTTTTCCTTTTCCTCCTTTCTCTGCCCTGGACTTCTTTATAGCAGCGGTTCTCAAAGTGTGGTCTTCAGAGCAGGACCGTCCACATCACCTGAGAACTTGGTAGTGTGCATTCTTGGACCTCCCCGACTGTGTCTCAAACTCTGTGTCCCCCTGCAGTCTGCATTTTATCAGTCCCTTGGGATGGTTGTGACGCACGCCAATGTTTTAGAAATGTGCCGTGTAATCAGAATTCCCGTAAAAAGTGGCAGAAGCACCTGCCCCATCCCCTTTCAGGCCTCCCCACTCCACCCGTCACTATCTGTGACCACCTCCAGCACTGGTCTTTAAATCTTGGGGGAGAAGAGAAGATGCTCATTCTTAGGAAATGTTGGGGGGAACCTCCAACATTTCTTAAAGGCTTCCTCTTTTAAAATTTATCTACCGTCATGGAAATAGTGCTTTAAAAAGTCATCAACTATTTTACCTAATGATAAAATAATTACGGTGAGTGATTTGGATTTTTAAAAGTAATACCTTAGGTTCTCTGTAACACTTTCCTAGTTGTGAGCACTTTTGTGCTGTGCTCTCCTCACGCCCCTTCACTCAGGTCGGAAAGCTAGCGCTGGGAGGAGGTGCTGTCCCACAAAGTGGCAGAGCCCACCCTGCAGTCCTGGAGCAGCGTTTCCTACGTCAGTGTTCCCCCCCTTCCTCCGTCACTGACTAGCTTGTTCATTCTGTCACACGGTTGAGGGTGGTCTCTGTTACAAGAGGCACTTAGGTCTGTGAGCACTGAGCTCCACATGCTCATCTTTAAAGGCTGATCACATACTGGGAAGGAGCTGCCCTATCTCCTCGCCTCTAGCTTCACTTAAATCCGAATTTTATTAGCTACACTTACAAATGGAAATCAGTTCCTGCTGATGTATGTCAGTTCAAAGGGGCCTGCATATATCCTGAATCTCTAGTATCTTGGAATTCTCCTTCAGTATTCCTATTTTAATATTGTCAATTTGCATGATAATATATACTTTTTTTAGCAGAGATTTTTTTTTTAATCTTTTTTTTTTTTAAGATTTATTTATTTATTTATTAGGAAAGAGAGACAGTGAGAGAGAGCATGAGAAGGGAGAAGGTCAGAGTGAGAAGCGGACTCCCCGTGGAGCTGGGAGCCTGATGTGGGACTCGATCCCGGGACTCTGGGATCATGACCTGAGCCGAAAGCAGTTGCTCAACCAACTGAGCCACCCAGGTGCCCTTTAGCAGAGATTTTTAACTCGAGTTTATTCTTCCCCTTGTCCTTTTTTATTAATTTAGCAAGTGGAAATGGAAGTACAGTGTTCTAAGACTTTGTGCTATGTGTGAACTTTTACTAATATTATTTGGAGTTTTATTAGTGTCACTTAATATTTACAGTTTTTTGAAGGTGGGCTGTAGTAAGTTAAAGATGTGTACTATAAATCCTAAAGCAACCAATAAAAATAGTTAAAATACCACTGAGGTACGTGTAATGGGCCAATGTAAGACATAAGAGGGAAATACAACCTTTATTTACTTAAATAGTCCAAAAAAAAGGTAAGCAAATAAAGAGAGAAGTGTGAAGTTACCAGTATCAGGAATAAGAGAAGACACATCACTACTGTTCCTACAGACATTAAAAGCATAATAGAGATAAATAAACAAACAAATAAATTAAAGCATAATAGAATATTTTTAACAGCTTTATGCTCATAAATTCAACAACTTAGGTGAAACACATGAATTCCTTGAAAGACTCAAACTACCAAAGCTCATTCAAGAAGAAGTAGTCTATAACCTATACTCTCTATCTATTAAAGAGTTTGAATTTGTTACTAACTTTCCCACAAATAGAGCTCCTAGGATTCACTGCTGAAATCTAACAAATATTTAAGGAAGAAATAATATCCACTCTATGTAATTCTTCCAGAGACTACGTCCCTGAACTTCCCGAGACCAGCATTGCCTGATAGCAAAAGCTAACAAAGACATCATAATAAAGGAAATCTGGAGATAAATTTCCTTCTTCAACAGACCTAAAATTTCTTAACATGATATTAGGAAATTAAGTTCAACAAAATATAAAAGTGGATAATGCATTTTGACTAAGTAAGGTTTATTCTAGGAATATAAGTTAGGTTGAATTAAAAAATGTTATTTATCATTTTAATAGACTAGTAAAAATTACATGATATTCCAGTAGACACAGAAAAGGCATCAGACAAAAGGCAACATCCAGTCATGATAAAAGCTTTCAGCAAGTCAGGACTGGAGTCCTGGGCCTTCTCAACCAGATTAAGGGCATCCACGGAGAAGCTGCAGCTAATGCAGTCGTGCGGGACCACACGCCTTCCCCCTGAGATCAGGAATAAGGCAACGAGGTCCACTCTTGCTGCTTTTGTTCAGCATTGCACTAGCTAGCACAGCCGGTTTAGGAAAAGAAAAAAGGCATACAGACTAGAAAGGAAGAAGGAAACCTGTCTTTATTTGCAGAGGATATGATCATCTGTTTTCAGTGCCTTAAGGAATCTACCGAAAAATTTAGAGCTAGTAAGAACATTTAAGTTTAGCAATGTTGTGGGATACAAGGTAAATACATAAAAATAATACATATTCTGGAACCAGCTACTGAAAATTGAAATTGAAAAGTCCTAGATGCAATAATAGATCACCTAGCCGGATGACATTGACAAAAACGATATGTAACGCTTTTGTGTGCACTGAAAACCACAAAGCTTTGGTGAGTGAGATTAAAGAAGAGACAAATAAATGGGAAAATGCACTGAAAGATGTACTGTGCTCATGTATCCGCTGTTGTTAAGATGCTCATTCTTTCCAAATCAATCGAGATATTCAAAACAATACCAGTCAAAGCCTCTACAGAACCTTTTTGTGGTGACTGTCAGTTTGCTTCTAATTATTTTTTGTAAAAAGAAAAAAAGACCTAGTATACCTAAATAGTTTTGGGAAAGAATAAAATGGAAGCTCTTGCTCAACATGATTCCTAGACCTGTTAAGGATGTAATCAAAGCACTGTGGTATTGGCATAAAGATAGATATGGAATGGAACAAAGACTCTGGGGAAAGACCCACTGGTGTATGATCAGTTCATTTTTCGCGAGATTTTAATTCTTTAAGCAATTAAAGAAAGAAAGGAAAATCTATTTAATGGACCGTACTGGAACACTTGAAGAGCCAAAGCCAGAAAAAAATTAATTAAAATCCTACGCCTGTATTTCCAAACGTACATAAAAATTATCCCCAAGTTGATTATACTGTTCTGAATATAAAAAGTTAGCTACAGACAGGGGAAGGATTAGCTCGACATAGACCCAATAAAGGAACATGTATCTAGAACTTTTTTTAAGTACAACTCATTAATGAGAAGACAAGCATTCCAAATTAAAAAATAAAACAAAACCTTGAAGAGACACTTTATCAAGAGGTATACATCTCCCACATTTTCTTTCTCTCTTTATCTGTGGGTGGACACTTGGGCTGCTTCCCTTTTCTTGGCCATAGGAAGTAATGCTGCAGCGAACCGAGGGCTGCATCTATCTTCTCAAATTCATGTTTTCGTCGTCTTCGGGTGAGTACCCGATAGTGGAATTATTGGATCACATGTTAATTCTCTTTTTGTTTTGTGAAGAGCCTTCATACTGTTCTACCCGGTGGCTGCCCCGGTTTGCATTCCAACCAGTAGCGTACAGGGGTTCCTTTTTCTCCACTTCCCGCCAACACTTGTTATTCCTTGTGTTTTTGATTGGAGCCATTCTGACAGGTGTGTCGCATCATACTGTACACCTGAAACTAAGGTAACACTTTTTAATTATACTTAATTAAGAAATAAAAGGAAGATACACAGATGACAAAGAAGCACATGAAAAAAATGCTTAGTATCAGGGGCGCGTGGCTGGCTTAGACAGTAGAGCATGCGACTCTGGACTTCAGGGTCGTGAGCTCGAGCCCCATGTTGGATGTAGAGATTACTTACATAAATAAACTTATAAACATTTAAAAAAATGCTTAGTATCAATCTTTAGGAAAATGAATATTAAAATTACAATAAGAATATCAATATATAGAAGTCAGTTGCATTTCTGTACAGTAGCAGTGAATGCTAGTTCGTAGCATTTAGAGTTTCCAGAAGGAAATTAAGAAAGGGGCGCCTGGGCGACTCAGTGGGTTAAAGCCTCTGCCTTCGGCTCAGGTCATGATCTCGGGGTCCTGGGATCGAGCCCCGCATGGGGCTCTCTGCTCAGCGGGGAGCCCGGAGCCGCGGGAAGGAAGCGCACTGATTGGCTCACGTTGAGCCAACGTGGTGCGATGTGCGCAGAGCAGGATGGGCGGGCGGCTACCTCCCAGCCGGGCTGATGCGGACGGACAGACAGACAGACTCTGGAGCGACGCGGGCTGGGCCTTCTACCCGCCCCCGTGCCCCGGTCGTGCCCGGTACCATGGCAGCGGGAGGAGTCCTTGCTCCCGGGGGTGGCGGCGAGGAGCACCGGGGCCGGCGCCCCCGCGCCCGCTGCACCGTTGTACGCAGAGAAGTGTCCAGGCGCCTTGGCTCCACTCGCTCCCTCCAGTTCTCTCTGCCTTTGCCAAGATCCGACACAGCTCTCAGAACGTAACCCCTCTGTACTAGGACTTCGTGGAGTAAAGGGTGTTTGTAGAAACTCCCAGACATCGCACATACTGTGTTCTTGACATTTGTTCTTGGCAGAGTCTAGTTTCCTGTGTGCAGTGTAGTGATTGCCATTTACAGGCATTCGAGGTGACCACCTGTCCCCACCCAAAGCTGTTAGCATGGTAATTATGTTCCTGAGTCTAGACAGTGCACCCCCATGTCTTACTTATTTTATAACTGTAAGATTGTACCTTTTATTTTTATTATTCAGGTTTTTTAAAAATATATTTTGTTAGTCACCGTACAGGTGGTACCTTTTAATCCCTTTCCCCTCCTGTCCTCAGGCAACTGCCTTTTTGTTCTCTGTATTTACGGGTCTGTTTCTCTTTTCTCTTTGTTGTTTTTTTAGATTCCACATAGAGGTGAAATCATATGGTATAATAATTATACATGGTGTAATAATTATACGTAGTGTAATACCCTCTAGGTTCACCCATATTGTCCCAAATAGATTCCTTCTTTTTCAAGATGGAGTAACATTCTAGAGAGAGAGAGAGAGAGAGAGAGTGTGTGTGTACGTGTGTGTGGCATCTTCCTCATCCATTCATCTATGGAGGAGCACATAGGTTCCTGCCATATTTTGGTTATTGTAAATAATGGTGTGTTGAATGTAAGTGTGCATGTGTATTCTGGAATTGTCCTTTTCATTTTCAGGTCGGCCCAGATGTTTTCCAGAGCCGTGGTAGCGTCAGCTGCAGGGCACTTGCCCTTCGTTGTCCCCTGGGGTTTCCTTGGTGGGCAGGGCCTGCAGGTAGACCAGATGCCTGCCCCCAGCCCACTGTTGGGGCTGCCGACCCACTGGCGTGTGTGGTTATCTCCCTTCTCTCTGGGGCAGGGGTCACGTGTTGCCGCCCCTGTCAGCTTGGCCACGGCCAGGCTTTGGATGGTTGATGCTGAGGGCAAGGTGGCTGGAGCGTGTCCATCGGAGAGCGTGTGGGAGGTACGGTGCCACCCGCGGGGTCGGGGGAGAGTGTTCTCGCTCGTTCCCCCTGGTGTGAGCATGTGTAGGCTGCTGTGTGGACCTAAGAAATGGTGCTCACCAGCTCTTTTGTTCTTGAAAAAGTCTCCTACATACTGCCGGCCCTCCTGCGGATGTCTGAGATTAGCGTTGTACACAGTAATTGCTCAGCTGATGGACAGAAGAGCTTGAACGTTAATTGAATGACTGTTTTATGCTGACACCAATGTTGGTAACTCTCAGGATCATGGCCAATTGCCTTACAGCTTCAAGGCGTAAAACAACAGAATTTCCCGTGTCTCTGTTTCTGTGGGCAGGAGTCGTGGTGGGATTCACTGTGCGCTCTGTCCGGGCCCCCCCTTGCCCCGCGGTCCGGTGTCACCTGGGCCAGCCACCGTCACAGTCGGAGGGCGCCAGCAGCCGGGCAGCCGGCAGGCCTCTGGCCCCTGGGACCGCTGCCGGAGGCCGTCAGTTCCTCCTCCCTGGACGGCTCGGTGCGGAAGTTCACGGCGCAGCGGGCGCCTAGAGCAGGCGTGGGGGAGAGGGACACGGAGGGGGCTGGCCGCAGCCTCGTCGCCGAGGGGCACCCAGCACTTCCCTGTGCTCTCCCGTTCAGATCATGCCACTGGGCCCAGTTCCTGCCCCAGGCGAGGGTACTCACCAGGACTTGGACACCAAGTGGCAGGGTCACTGCGAGCAGCTTAGAGCTTCCCCATCGCAGTAACATGCCATTTGATGGAACGGACGCCGTAACAGAAGCTCTCTTTCTACAGCGGGGAAGCCTGATTCTGAGCCTCTCAGCTCCTACTGCTGCCTAGTCAACCAGCCTGAAGCTCACTGGCTGGACGCGAGGGGAGCTGGATATGTAGCTCCTGCGTAAGGGGTCGGGGCTGGGGCTGGGGGTAGGCTGGGCTGGGCTCAGCTTGCCGCCCGAGGACCTGTGCGCCGGCTGCCCGTCACGGGGCCGGTGCATTGGCGCTGATGGCCGGGGTGGCGCTCTGCCCGAGGGGCGGCTAGAAGCCGGGGCTGCTCCTGGTGCGGATGTCCCTACACGCTCTCTAAAAACTGGCTGCCTCACTTCACGCCACGTCAGATCTTGGTTCTCAGATCTTAGTTCAGAGCCCCAAGAAGCAGAGCAGGAAGGCTTACCTGTGACGACCTAGACCTGAACCCTGAATGTGCGACCACATCACACCTGCCATATTCTCGTCACCAAGCTTGTACTCACGGGGAGGGGACAGGGGCCGACCTCTCCATGGGAGGACACCAGAATCCTCATCAGTCATCTCACCCCATGCAGAGTCCACCAGCACCTGCTGGCTTAGAATGACGTTGTAGAGACTCCTTTATTTGAACCTTAGAAACCTGAGCTGCGGGTCGGGTTTGGTGAAGACAGCTTGTCGCCTCCGCACAGCTGTGCACCTGGCCTGCGGGTCAGCGCTGACGGAGAACCGGGAGCCTCCGTCCATGTCCACGGGGGCCTCTCCCAAAACTGGGCTTCAAGATCCGGTGGATGGGTTCCAAGATCACGAGTCTCACAAGATAGGAAGTAGCAGGATCCGATTTCTTACGGCCTGGCCCTGGAGACTGGCACGGCCTCACCGCTGCCGTGTTCACGGGACCCTGATTTAAGGAGAGGGCGCTCCTTCAGGTCTCTGGGGGACAAGCCTTGGATGCTTGGGGTCATGTCTGAAAACCGCCACACCTGTCTTAGTTCAGAGCTCCATCGGGCACTTTTCTGCTGTATTCCAAGGAAAGCTTACTGCGCACATCTAAAGTCATTAGACCAGATATTTTCTTTCTTTTTCTTTTCTTTTTTTTTTTTTTTTTGACAGAGAGAGAGAGAGAGATGACAAGCAGGCAGAGAGGCAGGCAGAGAGAGGGGAGCAGGCTCCCTGCTGAGCAGAGAGCCCGATGCGGGGCTCGATCCCAGGACCCTGAGATCATGACCTGAGCGAAAGGCAGAGGCTTAACCCACTGAGCCATCCTGGCGCCCCAGACCAGATATTTTCTATGGCTCTTTTACACTCTGAATTCCCATCATCTTATAACTTTTGTTTTCCATGCATTGTTGGTCAGTGTTTTGGGGTATGAAATCGATGTTTTCTCCTTATATTATTGTCCTAAATAAATAATAATTACTTAGTATTATTACACTTAAGATGTTAAAATATTTATATGATGTTTGGAAAATCCAGCAAACCCCCACAGAAACGGGATGGTGATGAACATGAACTTAAAGAATATTGTGATGTAAAGAAGTATTATACTTCTCTGTTTAGAGTTTGAAGAAACTCTGAAGGAACCAAGACTTATTTTTTAGATCTTTACCACTTATAAAATGAACTTGTCGATTTTAATTTGATTTCTTTATGTACTAAATATTGTTTTAAGAAAACATGGCTTGCAACTTTGTATATACCAGTTTGTTTATTGTTTCAAGAATGTTACTTTATTTTTTTATCTCAAGTTTCTATTTAAATTCTAGTTAGTTAACGTATGTGGTGAAATCGGTTTCAGGCGTAGAATGTAGTGATTCATCCCTTACACACAACACCCAGTGCTCCTCATAAGCAGTGTCTTCCTTAATACCCATCCCCCATCCAGCCCATCCCCTCCCACCACCTCCCTCCATCAGCACTAGTTAGTTCCCTGCAGTTAAGCATCTCTTATGATTTGCTTCCCTCTTTTTCCCCTTCCCCTGTGTACATCTGTTTGTTTCTTAAATTCTGTGCATGAGTGAAATCATACGGTATTTCTCTCTCTCTGACTGACTTACTTTGTTTAGCATATTATTCTCCAGTTCCATCCATGTCATTGCAAATGGCAAGATCTCATTCCTTCTAATGGCTGAGTAGTATTCCATTGTCTGTATAAACCACCTTTTCTTTATCCATTCATCTGTCGACATTTAGAGCTACCCTGCCATCCAGCAATTGCACTACTAGGTATTTACCCAAAAGGATACAGAAATACTGATTCGAAGGGGTACGCACCCTAATGTTTATAGCCACGTTATCAACAATAGTCAAATTAGAAACAATGTCCTTTTAGAGAAACAGATGAATTCATTCTGTCATTCATTTTTATTGTGATAAGATGAAAGGAAAACAGACATATCTCAAGGAATTACCTTCATGATACACATAATGTAGATTATGCCAAAATATTTTCCCTGTCCCACTAACATTAAAGGTCTTTTATATGTAATATTAGACATGTAAACTTAACTGGGACCCTTTTTCAATTGCAGTGCCCTCTCGCATGGCAGAGCAAGTGGGAAGGCCCAGAAGATCCCTTACAGTACCTGCGAGGGCTGGTAGCCCGAGCCCTCGCCATCCAGGTAAGGGGGCATCACGGTGCGGCCGTGTGGAGGGCACTAGCGGCGCACACACGCGTGTCCGGGGTGCCCTTCTGCCGGGACCATGCGCCCGTGGCTGCACACGCAGCACGTGCTCACGTCCCTGCTGTCCTCGGCGTTGAGGGAGAGCCCCTCCGAAATGGTCGTGTGGGTTTTTTGGCTCACTGTGGCTCGTCCTACCTTTTGAGAATTTAGAGAAGAATCTACACTTTTACTGTACGTGGGTCGGATGGTTGGTCACCGGCGCCGATTCTTACCTCTGTGTGTGTGTCCATCCTACCAGGAACGTGATCTTGCCTCTGCATTCAAAATATGCTCAGACGTACCACTTCACCTCCTACAACCTTGACCGATGCCATCATTAGTACAGCCACCACCTAGCTGGTACTGCTTCCCCGTGCCCCTCCCGGGCTGGGTCTCCGCCGAGAGCAGTCCGAATGCTCGGGCTAAAGCATCAATGCCATGCTAAAACTCCTCTCCTGGGAACACCCTGGTGACTTCTTACCTCCTCCAGAGTCACACCTCCCTTGAGTCCGCTGACAGGTGAAGGTCAGGCTTTTTACCTGACTTCCCCTCCCTTCACTCCCTCGTGTAGTTTGCCGCAGCCTCGCCGGCCCGGGGCTGTTCGTGAACCAAACAGCACGCTCCCCGCCAGGGGCTTTTCCTCTTGCTGCCTCCTCTGCCAGAGCTGCTGTCCCCAGATTCTGCACCGAAGTCATTTTCTGTCTTTGAGCTCTTTGCTCAGCGTCGTCATCGCACCAAGGGCTTCCTTGGCCACGCTGTTTCAGGTTGCAGCCCCCTCCTTTCCAGCTGTGTTTTTCTCCAGAGCCTATGTCCCCAGCTAATATTCTGTGCATTTCACTGAATTAATTTTCTTTGTATTCCTCTACTAAATGGAAGCTTCAGAAGGGCAGAAATTTACGTCTGTTTACTGCTCTATGCAAGCATGTGGAACAGTGGCTTGCACAAGTAGGTTTTTCAGTATCTGATGAATAAATGAATGGTTCGATCACTGTTAGGGTTATTCTTAAACAGACTGACATAAATCTCTTTCACGTTTCCTAATTACCATGACTTACATCCCAATATGTATTCTGTATCATCTGTGACATACTTATGAGGGGTAATTTCTATTTAAACCTGCCCGATAGATGTTACAGTTTAATTTTTTAGCCTCCCATCTAACATTTGAAGATTTACTTTATTTTCTCTTGAAATCCTAATTGTTAAAAGCAATCTTATTAAGATTATCTTTTTAATTTTTCATTTGTTTTCCGAGGTATCTTACTCTACTTTGGAAAGTTCAGCAGTACTTTGCCTTCCTAGAAAAGTCTGTATTTTCCTAACTCCTTTTAGTAACTCTCACAGTCCATAGTACAGTGTGGTTTACATGTAATAGGCACTCAGCAAAATTATGCATAGGAAGGAAGATAAACATAATTGAGAAAGCAGTCTAAAACCTCTAGCATCCCTATTTTTCTCTACTAGACTCAGCCAGAAGATGTATGTTATGGATCTTTTTAATTCATTTTCATTCATTCATTCATTCATTCATTCATTCATTTATGGAGCTTCTGTTTTGTGCCACCACTATTCTAAGTGCTGGAAGTACACAGTAATAAGGAAAGTATGAATTTCTACCAACAGGAATCTCTACATTTAGTGAAGGAAATAGTTAACAAATAAATAGATTAATATTGGAATTTCATGAAAAAAATACATCTTAGTCCAAAATCTGAGATTTAAGATGAACAATACAGCCAAGCTCTAAACTGTGTTGTCACTGTCATAGAATGAACTTAGGGACATAACCGAAATATTACCCAGTAAAATAGAGCTACTGCTATGGCAGTAGTACTACGAGATTTTAGGAGTTCCATTTTGTACAGGGACAGAAATTTCTCCACACTCTCAGCTAATAAATTCTGCCTGTGGTCAACTGTGGTGCACATTTGGAATACTAAGTGGCAGGCTGTGGTCTATGATGATCTGCAGTTTTGTGGAAGCAATCCTATAAACGATGCTATTTGTACTGCTTGCAGAAGATAAATCTTGGTTCTAGAAATGTGCCAATATAGCAACATAATTGGCTTTCAAGATAACAAAATCTTCCCTGAATGTTTATCTGCATCTCGCTTTTACCCCATGCATACCGATTTCGGCAGCGACGGGTGCCGCCTAATAAGAGGCTGCTCACCGTGGAGGCCACGGGGCCTGTGTCAGCGGACATGCCAGGGTTCCTGCAGAACCAGTAGGTTCCGGGCCCTGGTCCCCGCAGGAGGCCGCCGGCCGGCCGTGTGGGTACCCGTGTTCCCAGCCCCCACCCCGCTCTCCCCTGGGTCAGGGCCTGGGCTTGTGAGTTAGGGAAGGACACGGCTGCAGGGGGCCGTCTGTGTCCTGCAGCCTTGGCATGGGCCGCAGAAGGGCAGTGCAGGTGTCCCGGGGCAGGGGACTCTGCCCCCCACCTGGGCTTCCCGAAGGAAGGGTCCAGCCCCCAGACAAAGAGCGGCCTGAGCCCGCGGACTGCTGCGTCTTGTGCTGGGGGGGGGGGTCTCTGCAGTCTCTCCTCTCCCAAGCACTCCTTGTCCAAGTGCTCCTGTCATACCCGCCCCGGCTTCCTCCCTCCCTCTGGCTTTGGTGCTTGCTCACACTCACCATCTTCCTGGGAGCACCTGCACGGAAAGGGGGCGGGGACACCGCAATGCAAATGATATGATAATGAGATCCTGTCAGCCCTGGGGCCACTGGCCCCAGGGTTCCTTCCGTGCACATGCTCCCAACAGGGCCAGGCCCTGGGGTCAGTCTGTTGGTCAACCCTTGGCTGAGCGCTAAGCCGCCCGAGTGACTGGCTGGTCTCTGAGGTTTCCCGGCCCAGGGATTGCTGGATCTTACGGTATTTCTGTTTTCAATTTTCTGAAGAACCTCCATACTATTTTCCACAGTGGTTGGACGGGTTTGCATTCCCACCAACAGTGCATGGGGTTTCATTTTCTCCACATTCTCTCTCGCACTTGTTGCTTTTTGTCTTTTTGATAGTAGCCATTCTGACAAGTGTGAGGTGATATCTCATCGTGGTTTTGATTTCCATTTCCCTGATGATTAGTGATGATCTTTTCATATGTGTGTTGACTATCTGTATGTCCGCTTTGGGAAAAAATATTTAAGTCCTCTGCCCATTTTTTAATCTCTTCTTTTGTATTGTTATGTAAGTTTTTTATGTATTTTGAAAATTAATCCCTTATCAGATGTGTGATTTGCACAGATCTCCCTTTCAGTAGGTTGCCTTTTCACTTTGTTGATGGTTTCCTTCACTGTGCTGAAGCTTTTTATTTTGATGTAATTCCATTTCTTTTTAGCTTTTGTTGACCTTACCTGAAGAGACTGGTCCAATTGCTAAGAGCTTCCTGACTCTGTTTTCTTCCAGGAGTTTTGTGGTTTCAGATCTTACATTCAAATCTTTAAGCGATTATAAATTTATTTTCACATGCGATGTTAGAATAAGGTCCAGTTTTGTTCTTTTGCATGTACCTGTGCAGTTTCCCCAGCACTGCTTTGTAAGGAGATGTCTATTCCCCATTGTATATTCTTGTCTCCTTTGTCCATTAATTGACTGTGTAAGCACGCACACACATGCAGTGTTTGAAAATTTGCACAACCCTTTATTTGCTTAACTCCCTAATTACATTTATCACACATCATTTGAGGAATTAGAGGTACACAGTCTCATAATCATAGGAGAGGCATGTAGTGTTATGTTCAGTCTCAAATCTAATCCTTTAAAAAGAAAGTAGCTGATAGCTAGGAGTAAAGAGAAACACTGAGAAAAATTTTTTTTCAGTGTTCCAAGATTCATTGTTCATGCACCACACCCAGTGCTCCATGCAATAAGTGCCCTCCTCAATACCCACCACCAGGCTCACCCAACCCCCACCCCCCCTCCCCTCCAAAACCCTCAGTTTGTTGCTCAGAGTCCACAGTCTCTCCTGGTCCATCTCCCCCTCCGATTTCCCCCCATTCAGCCTTCCCTTCCTTCTCACGATGTCCTGCATGTTTTTCCTTATGCTCCACACGTAAGTGAAACCATATGATAGTTGACTCTCTCTGCTTGACTAATTTCACTCAACACAACATTCTTAACAACTTTGCTGAAAGCCCAATCCATATATGCGTATTGCTGATCCTTGAAGACTGTGCCTCTTACGTCTTTATTTCCATACTTAAAAACGATTTTAAAAGTTTTTAAGATAGCCTTTACGGTTTTAGAACAGTTTTAGGTTCACAGCCACACCGAAGTGAAGGTTCAGACGTTCCCCATGAACCTCTGCTGCCACACACGCATTGCCTTCCTCGTCACCGACGTCGCTCACCACACCGGTACTCGCGTCTTGTGCGTTGGTTTTTACACCAAGGATCAACTACCTTGATGGGTCGTCATCACCCAGTGTCCCACAGTAACGTGGCCGTTTCCCACCGGCTTCTGTGCGTCGGAGGTTCTTCCGTGTCTCTTTGTGGCCCAGCAGCAAATACATGGTTGCTTCAGTGTGATTGTCCATCACCTACTGAAGGACATGTTGGCTGCACCCCGGCTTTGACAGTGAGGAAGAGAGCTGCTGTAAACAGGCCGCAATGTAATTTTTAAAAAATGTGCTTCACTGTGTTTTTTGCCGGGAAGTTTGCTGTTCAAAGACAATATACACATTAAAAGAATCTTTATTATTTAGATTCTTTTACCAAATATGCCAAATATGCCTTTGCTTTAGTCTGCCTTTAAGCTTGACATAAAGGTCTTCTTCCCCACCATGGACTAGTAAAAACATTTGTGTTATAGAAGCTTTTATTTTTTTTTACTGATATTATTAATTCAGATTTCCAGTAAAAATCTGATTATCTGCCACAGTTCAATTTTTAACTAATTTGAACATAATGCATATCTGTTATGGGCAACAACTGTTTTGAAATTTTTGAATTAAACTTTAATTTTAAGAAATCAATGATAGTATTAAGTTGAAATATGTATGCATTAAATATTACTTATAATAAAAGATCATGCAAGCATAATTTGTTAGCTATGTTTAGCTGATGAAAATAGAAGGCAGATAATAAAAATATTTCATAGGGAGTAAACAAAATAAACGATGAATAATTTAAACAACCTTTATTGAAAATATATACTGTATGAAGTGTTACTGTTTCAAAGGATACTATCCAAGAAGAAATCATTCTAGTTTGTTAAAGAGCTCTCTTTTAAGTTGTTTCTGCTTTTTAAATAAGCATGTCATCAACGGGTATTAGGGCCACAGGGACGTTTTTGCTGCAGGGAAGGAGGACTAGTCAAAGGCGTCAGGACGTTAATCCAAGCACAGTAGCGTTGGAGTGTCTCCTCCTCTCACCTGGGCGACAGGTATACCTGCTTGCGGGGATAGTGGGGTGTTTCAGCACAGGAAACGTTGCTTTTCCATATAGTGATAAGTACACACAGTGTTCCCCAGCCTTCATAAGTCATATGAAGTGAATGAGAGGATGACAGTTGTGCAGGTTGGTACCAGCAGACATTACCGTGGTACCATGTCTGTGCTCCAGCCGGGCTGACAGACGGACGCAGAGATCACCAGGAAGTTACCCTTCTCTTAAGGCGCCTCGGCACCTGCCCGGAGAATCGCACAGAAACTAATCCCTAGGGCTGCTTCAGTCGGCCTTCTGCGCCTCCGTGTCCTGGGCTGCAAGAGAGGGGTAGGACGCTCGGTTTCACCGGTGGGGGAAGCTCGTAGGTAGTAAGTGTCCTGCAAGATTTTGTTGTTTTTGTTTGTTCCAAACAGCAGTTTCGGATGAAACTCCTCAGACATGCTTGGTGATACTGTGTGATTCTCCAGTGGAGCACAAGCGGGTTTATAAAATGCCAGATAAGAAGAGAAGACTGAGCAGAAACACCTTGTACCCAAGAACCCTGCTTGTTGGGCATTCCCCTCCTCTGTAATACTTCCTTCGGAAAGGTGGCCCAAGTGCAGGCAGGCCTGGAACGGGACTCGGGGGCCCTGGGTTCCGTGTTTGGGCCCCGTTCTGAGGTCACCTTCTGAGCACCCCTGGGGCCGTGGCTCATTGCGGCAAGTGCCAGCCCCAGTGGAAGTGCTGTGGCTGAGAGTCAGGTTCTTATGTAGGCTTTTCGTTTGGAGTCGAATTTTACCAGCAAAAGATTGTGTAAGGAAGCTTTTTTATGATGGATGGATATTACGTCAAAATCAAAGTACTGTAGACCTCACGGTGTAAAGCAGAAATCTCTTTTTCTTCCAGGCACTATTTCAGAGCAATTGGAAATGGCGTAACGTTCTCATTGAGCATGACTTTCACATCAGTTCTTTAATAGATTTGTCTTTCAAGTTGACAAAGTTTTTAAGTGGGTGTGTGTCTTATTCTTCCCGCTCCAGAGCTGGGTGGAGAGAGCCGAGAAGCAGGCTCTTCTCTCCGACACACTTGACCTGTCAGAACTCTTCCACCCGGACACGTTTCTCAACGCCCTTCGCCAGGAGACGGCAAGGTGAGTGAGGTCAGCTCCTGACGCGTCTGTCCCTCTGCTTCCTGCGCTTGGGGTCACGTTCCCGTCGCTGTTCGGACGAACTGACCAGTAAATCATGGGGGTCATGTTATCCCAATACTTGACATTCCTTTTTTTTTTTTAATATTTTATTTATTTATTTGACGGAGTGAGAGAGATCACAAGTAGGCAGAGAGGCAGGCAGAGAGAGAGGGGGAAGCAGCTCCCCGCTGAGCAGAGAGCCCGATGTGAGGCTCGATCCCAGGACCCTGAGATCCTGACCTGAGCTGAAGGCAGAGGCTTTAACCCACTGAGCCACCCAGGCGCCCCTCACAATACTTGACATTTCTTAACACAGGGAACTTTTAGTTTAAGGAGCATTGTTTAGAATTATGATGTTTTCATTAGAATTGAAAAGGGCAAAATTTAATGTTTAAACTGCTGATGACCCATCTGGATAAGCCGTGTCTGACGGGGGAGGGGAAGGAGGGCAGGTGCCGCGGAGCCACTCATAGGTAAAGGGTCAACGCGGAAGCAAGGTAAGCGTGGACTTTCTCAGTCACCGCAGCCACACGGCGCCCCCCCGTGGCGACCCCTGGGCCCGGCGCAGAAGCGTTTGTACTTTCGCAGACCCCTCTCTTAGACATGCTGACCAGGCTTGCTGGCAGGGAGCAGGAGTTGACAGTTAAGATCAAACTCTTTTTCTAGGACACACTTGCGTAATCGTATCATAGGGACTGAGTTTTTAAATAAATTAGATAAAATAACCTGAACCAGATTTAGTTCTGTGTTGATTCGGAGGGGTTTCCGTGTGTAGTGCCTGAGGATTGTTTTATGAATATCGGTGTTTCGGTTCAACTGCTAAGCACTGACGGCCCCTCCCCCCACGGGCTGGTCCGATCGAGATGGAGACTGAAGCCGGGTGTGCGTGCGCACTTCACTTTACAGACCTAGCGCGAGCCCTGAGCTACTGCGCATCGTTTGGGAAGTCTGCTGACTCGCACACTGTGAATGCCTCGGCTGGAAACGAAGAGGGGCATGTCTGCCATTACTGTCTGTGTGTTAATTCCTGAGGGCTCTTTCTGATACTGGACGCTTTACTGTCACAGGGCGGTGGGCTGCTCCGTGGACAGCCTGAAGTTCGTGGCCTCGTGGAAAGGTCGGCTACAAGAAGCAAAGCTGCAGATTAAGGTAATATGGTACTTTTTTGATGCTTATCTAGGCCTAAAAATAATAACATGACCAACTTGATAAAGACTCTGAAACTCCAATCACTGGCTTGCTTATCTTTTTTAGTGTAAGATCAGCAGAAATACTCTATTTCCTATGTGAAGAGTCAAAGTCAAGATGTAGGATGAAGCAACTTGGACAAAACAAAATCCCTTCCACTGTAAAAATAAGATTATTAGGGGCACAACATATTTAAAAATGTAATTGTTGGTAAAAAAAATGATACAAATGTTGAAGTTTGGTTAAGTTTCCTGCTCTAAAATTCAATTCAGTAAATATTAACTATACAATAAAGCAAGTATAAAGTATAGTTTATGAAAAATAGACCAAGTCTTGTCCTCTGGGAGGTGATAGATTGTGAGAATATTAGTTTGGTGTTAAATTGCAGCCATCTTGCTGTTTTTTGTTTTTGTTTTTTAAAGATTTTATTTATTTATTTGAGAGAGAGAGAGCGCGCGAGTGCACA
>CM052815.1:91618819-91635197 GCA_028533885.1 Nasua narica | reverse complement strand
TCTGTCTTTTAACAAATATATGAACTGAAAAATTACATACAGAAGTTAAGGTTGGAGTTTGGTGAGGGTTTTTAAGCACAACATGTAAGTTGTATATGATCACAGAGGTTAATTCAGTTGGATCCAAGTTAAGCGTTACTTTTCTGGGAAACAATATTAAAAGCATATAATGACCTAAATGGATAAAAAAAGTACGATGTGTGTGTATGAGGCCCAGCAATATAAACAGAACACAGAGAATAAGTAGGTAGTTACAAATGCAGAAGAAAATGGCCCGAAGGACCCTCACAATTGGCCTGAAACGGATCGCTAATCAGGAAAGTAGTGTGAGGGACAGTGCCCGTCTATTACCTGCTGGTTTGCAATGGAACGCGACAGTACACGACTCCGACGTATTTCTCCGTAATATCTTACTTCATCATTTCCATCCTCTTTACCTCACTTTACAAACAACTTAACTAGAAAAAGAGCTTGGGCACCACAACTGTGCACGATTCAGAGACTGGGACGGAGCCCGCTCTGCAGAGAGCCGCTGGAGAAGATCGCGAGGGACGAGACACGGTAACGAAGGGAACCCCCAGGCTGGGCACTGCCGCCAGCGCTTCCTCTGTCCTCGGCACAGAAAAGCAGCGGCGGTGCAAAAAAGCAACAAGAATCTAAAAGTTCCCGCCAAACGACAGGGGAGCTGCTGCCCCGCAGTCCGGGGGGCGGGGGCGCCGCACCGCGCACCTCCCCCATCCGCCTGCCCGGTGCCCGTGGGAGCAGGGCCCAAGCGTCAGCGCAGCCTGATGCCCTTGGTGGGACCTGGGCTCCCAGCCCCCGTCCTTCTCGGGGTCACCCCAAGATGGTGGCCCGAGCACTGTGCACACCAGGGGGATACAGGTGCATAGTACGTACCCCAGAACACGCTGGGGGGCTTGCTGGGGCTCCTCCAGCACGAGCCCTCGGGGACCTCCACGCAGGGGCCCCCCACGCGGAGCCTGCCAGGACCCCCCGCCCGTGTCTGCGCTGGCTCCCGCCGCCCCCACGGGGCACCCCCAGTTGAAGCACCCCAGAACACCCGCCCACACCCGTCGATTGCAGTCGCCCTGTCCGTGTGTTCCCTGAATGCGGTACCCGGGAGCACCACAGTCCGCACCAGCTTCAACTCCAGATGCCAGAGTCCGCCTGAGCCGAGTCCCCCAAAACCATCTCGGCTTGCAGCCTCCTGCACGGAGGACCCCGGGACCCCCCCAGCCCACACGCCACGTCGCCTGCAGCTGCTCCGCAGGACGCCCTGCAGTCCCTGCTCCGAGTGCCCCAGGGACCCCGCCCATGCCAGACGCGGCGCCAGCCGGCAGGTACACAGTCCACGCCCAGACGCCACAGACGACCCCCCACTCAAGTTTAGCTGTCGCACCTGATGCAGAGACACGCACACAAGGTCAGGTACAGTGCAGAGACAGAAGATTATATTCCATCCCAAAGGACGAGTCATAACCCCATAACCAGAAGTAAGGGAAACGGAGGTAAACTCCATCTGCCGCAGGGTTTAAAGTAACGATCATAAAAACGCTCACCGGACTAAATGGAGGATCTCAGTGACAGCGTCAACAAAGCTCCGCTCCAGTGAATCCCCGCACAGAGGACGCTGAAGTAGGACAGCTGACCTGGAAGACGGGGCTCCGGAAAGCACCCATATTGGACAGTAAAAAGAAAAAAGGATTTTTAAAAATGAGATTAAGGAGCATCATGGACAGCATCCAGCAAGCAGATGTTCGTACCCTATGGGTCCCAGGAGGAGAAGCGTGAGACAAAGGGGCAGGAAGCTGATTTGGAGAGAAACAGTGAGCGCAGACTTGCCCAACCTGTGGGAGGAAACAGACCTCCAGGCCCAGCAAGCACAGCGAGCTCCCAACAAGACGAGCCCTGGGACATGCACGCCGTAGCACACCATAACCAAGACGGCAGCAAGTTGTGTTAGAGAACATCAGATATGGCCACAGAGGAGCCGCGGACGAAACCCTCAAGGCTCACCGCTGATTTTGCAGCACAGTCTCCGAGGGCCCAGTGAGAAAGGCATGAGCAGTTCAAAGGGGTGAGAGGAATAGCCTACAACCGAGACTCCGCTACCCAGCAAGTGTATCGTTCAAAACTGAATTAGAGTTTCCCAGACAGAAGCTAAAGAGACTTCTTGAAATGCAAAAGGCCATAATTAGAAATAAGAAAATTATGACTAAAAAAGGTACAATATGACAACTTACTTATAAATAAAATGTGGAAGAAGGAGTAAAAAAGTTCTTTCGGGACGTGTTCAAGCTTAATATAGACTGCTGTATACTCAGGACCCTATATGTGAACCTCGTGCCAGCACAAACCCAGAACCTAGAATAGACACACAAAAATAAAGCCAAGCATAATCTACAGAAAATCATTAAGAAATAGGGCAAGAGGAAAAGCACCTAAGAGAGAAGAACTACAAAACCAGCCAGGAAACAACGAACACAACGGCAGTAATGGAGTTCCTGTCAATAATGACGCTAAGTGCACACGGTCTAAATGTTCCAGTCAATCAACACAGGGTCAGGAATGAACAAGAATAAATGGACCAAGATACACCACACAGATAGACTTAGCGGGAAATGCCAAGGTAACAATACCTACACAAGATGGACTTTAAAACAAGAGTCAAAGAAGGCAAGCACATAATGACAAAGGGGTCAGGCCATCAGGACTATATGGCAGTTGTATTTATGCACTACCATTGGAGCTCCTAAATACAGAAAATAAATAGTCATAGAGATACTGACAGTAATCCAGTAACAGTCGGGGACTTCACCACCCTGCTTACAACAGTGGAGGTAACATCTTTGCAGAAGATTAGTGAAGAAACTGTCTTTGAGTAAGAAATTAGACTGGATGACCTTAACCGAGACATCCATCACAATGCCTTCAGAAACAGAGAGGCACACATACTTTTCAAGTGTGTGTAGAATACGGTCCGTGACAGCTCACATTAGGCCACAAACCAAGTCTCATGATAAATTGAAGAAGGGTGAACTCTTTTTTAGGTAAACTTTTCAGACCATCAAAGGTAAGAAACTCTATCAATTACAGGAAAAATAAACTGTGAAACACACAGGTGGAAGCTAAGCAACATGCTACTAAACAGTGCATCACTGAAGAAATCAAAGCGGAAATTAAAAACAGACGGTGACTTATAAAAGTCAAAACAGAGTACACTTACTGACAAGCACTGAGTCATGGTTAGAAATGCTGCACAGAGTGGAGGGGCAAGATGGCGGAGGAGTAGGAGAACCTATTTTAAACAGTGCCCCGAATTAAGCTAGATACCTACCAGAGCACTATGAACACCCAAGAAATCACCCTGAGATGTTAGATTACACACTTCTGGGTCTCCGCGAGGGCAGAGGGTCATCAGTGGAGAGGGTGCACCTTGCCTGGATCGTGGTTGCTATTTTCAGCTATACGTCCGCTCATCCACCTTCCCTAGAAGGACCAGGAGGAGAAACCCCCAACAAGGAAAAATTCAGACACTGTGACCTCTGCCATAGAACTAATGACTATGGACACAAGCAAGATGTCAGAAATAGAACTCAGGGTCACAGACAATGGCTAGACTGGAGAAAACCATTAGTGGTAACACAGAATCTCTAAGGGCAGAAGTGAGAGCCGATCTGGCAGAACTTAAAAATGCTATCAATGAGATCCAATCTAATCTAGATGCTCTACCAGCTAGGGTAACTGGAGCAGAAGATCAAATTAGTGATCTAGAAGACAAACTGATAGAAAAGAAGGATCAGGAGGGGACCTGGAACAAACAGCTTAGAAGCCATGAAAACAGAATTAGAGAAGTAAATGACAGCATGAAACATTCCAACGTCAGAATTATTGGGATCCCTGAGGGGGTAGAGAGAGAGGACTAGAAAATAATCACATCAGGTTAATCAAATCCTAGTTGGGAATTTCCCTAATCCGGGGAATGGAACAAGTGTTCATGTCCTAGAAGCAGAGAGGACACCCCCCGCCCAAGATCAACGAGGGTAGAGAGACCTACCAGCATGTGATTGTGAAATTCGTGCATTACAAAACATCTTAAGGGCAGCTAGGGGGAATGGATGCCTTACATATAGAGGGAGGAACATCATAGTAACATCAGACCTGTCCACAGAAACCTGGCAAGCCAGAAAGGGCTGGCAAGACATATTCAGGGCACTAAATGAGAAGCACACGCAGCCAAGAATACTTTATCTGGCAAGGCTGACATTTAAATGGATGGGGAGATAAAAAGCTTCCAAGACCGGCAAAGACTAAAACAATGTTTGACCACCAAGCTGGCCCTGCAAGAAATGTTAAGGAGGAGTTCTGTAAAAGAAGAAAGACCCCAAGATTGACATAGAAATTTACAGAGACAATGTATAGAAACAAGGACCTCACAGGCAACATGTTGACAATGAAAACATATCTTTCAATAATCAGTCACAATGTGAATGGCCTAAAGGCCCCCATGAAATAGCACATGGTAGCAGATTGGATAAAAAGACAGGACCCATCCATATGCTGTCTACAAGAGACTCATTTAGAACCTAAATTTACATCTAGACTGAAAGGGAGGGAATGGAGAACCATCTTTCCTGCCAATGGGCCTCAAAAGCAAGCTGGGGTAGCAATTCTCCTATCAGATAAATTAGATTTTAGGCTAAAGACTGTAGTCAGAGATACAGAAGGACAATACATCATTCTTAAAGGGTCTGTCTTCCAAGATCTAACCATTGTAAATATCTCTTCCTCCAACATGGGAGCAGTCAACTACATAAGCCAACTGTTAATCAAAATAAAGAGACATATTGTTAAGAATACATTAATTGTAGAGGATCTTAATATGCCACTCAGCAACAGATCATCCAAGCAGAAAAATCAACGAAGAAACAAGAGCTTTGAATGACACATTGGACCGGGTGGACCTCAGATATATACATTTCACCCTAAATCAACAGAATACTCATTCTTCTCAATCACACATGGAACTTCCACCAGAATAGACCACATACTGGTCACAAATCAGGTCTCAACCGATACCAAAAGATTGAGATGATTCCCTGCATATTCTCAGGCCACAATACTTTGGAACTCGAACTCAATCATATGAAAAAGTTTCAAAGAAATTCGAACACTTGGAAGCTAAAGACCATCCTGCTCAAGAATGTTTGGGTCAACCAGGATATCAAAGAACTTAAATAATTCATGGAAACCAATGAGAATGAGGACACATCAATCCAAAACCTATGGGACAGGGCAAAGGCGGTCCTACGGGGGAAACACATAGCCATCCAAGCCTCCCTCAAAAAAAAAAAAAAAAAAGAAAGAAAGAAAAATCCCGAATACCCAAATTCTCTTTACACCTTAAAGAACTAGAAAATTAACAACACATTAAGCCAACTCCATGCAAGAGAAGGGAAATAATTAAGATTAAAACAGAGATCAATGAGTTAGAAACCAGAGATGCAGTAGTAGATGCAGAGAAGCTGGTTCTTTGAAAGAATCAGTAAGATCGATAAATCACTGGCCAGACTAATCCAAAAGAAAAGAAAAGGATCCAAATTAATAAAATTATAAATGAAAGGGGAGAGATCACAACTCACACCAAGGAAATAGAACAATCATTAGAAATTACTACCACCAGCTATATGCCAGTAAGTTAAGCAACCTAGAAGAAATGGATGTATTCCTGGAAACCTATAAACTTCCAAGATTGAAACAAAAAGCTCTTGACAACCTGAATAGACCAATAAACAGTTACGAGACTGAAGTAGTCCTCAAAACCTCCCAAAAAACAAGAGTCCAGGACCTGACAGATTCCCTGGGGAATTCTACCAAACATTCAGAGAAGTAATACCTCTTCTCCTGAAGCTGTTTCAAAAAATAGAAACAGAGGGGAAACTTCCAGACTTTTTCTAGGAAGCCAACATTACCCTGATCCCCAAACCACGCAAAGATCCCATCAAAAAGGAGAATTTCAAACCAATATCCTTGATGAATATGGATGCCAAGATTTTTCAACAAGATCCTAGTTAATAGGATCCAACCGCACATTAAAAGGATGATCTACCAGGACCAGATGGGATTTATCCCTGGGATGCAAGGGTGGTTCAACATTTCCAAATCAATGTGATAGAAAAAATTAATTAGAGAAGAACCACATAGTCCTCTCAATTGATACAGAAAAAGCATTTGACAAAATATAGCATCCTTTCCTAATTAAAACTTCAGAGTATAGGGATAGAGGGAACATTTCTCAATTTCCTAAAATCCATCTATGAAAAACCCACAGCAAATATCATTCTCAATGGGGAAAAGCTGAGAGTCTTCCCTTTGAGATCAGAAACACGACAAGGATGCCCACTCTCACCACTCTTAGCAACAGCAATCAGACAACAAAAAGAAATAAAAGGTATTGAGATTGGCAAAGAAGAAGTCAAACTCTCTTCGCAGATGACATGATACTTTATATGGAAAACACAGAAGGCTCCACCACCAAACTACTAGAACTCATACAGCCATTCAGTAATGTGTCAGGATACAAAGTCAATGCACAAAAATCAGTTGCTTTCCTATACACTAACAATGAAAATATGGAAAGGGAAATTAGAGAATCGATTCCATTTACTGTAGCACCGAGAACCATAAGATACCTGGGAATAAACTTAACCAAAGAGGTAAAGGATCTGTACTCGAGGAACTACAGAACACTCATGAAAGAAATCGAAGAAGACACAAAAAGATGGAAAAACATTCCATGCTTGTGGATCAGAAGAATAAACATTGTTAAAATGTCTGTGCTGCCCAGAGCAATCTATACTTTCAATGCCATCCTGATCAAAATACCATCGGCATTTTTCAAAGTGCTGGAGCAAATAATCCTAAAATTTGTATGGAACCAGAAAAGATACCAAAGCACCAGGGAAATGTTGAAAAAGAAAAACAAAGC
Source organism: Nasua narica (assembly GCA_028533885.1). NCBI lineage: Eukaryota > Metazoa > Chordata > Mammalia > Carnivora > Procyonidae > Nasua > Nasua narica. The sequence goes on along the minus strand of CM052815.1, from coordinate 91,628,209 downwards.
TGGGGGCATCATGTTGCCTGATTCGAGCTCTATTACAAAGCTGTGATCACCAAGACAGCATGGTACTGGCACAAAAACAGACACATAGACCAGTGGAACAGAATAGAGAGCCCAGAGATGGACCCGCAACTCTATGGTCAAATCATCTTTGACAAAATAGGAAAAAATATCCAGTGGAAAAAAGACAGTCTCTTCAATAAATGGTGCTGGGAAAATTGGACAGCTATATGTATAAGAATGAAACTTGACCATTCTCTTACACCATACACGAAGATAAACTCGAAATGAATAAAAGACCTCAATGTGAGGCAGGAATCCATCAAAATCCTTGAGAACATAGGCAGTAACTGCTTCCACACATTGGCCCCAACTTCTTTCAAGACACATCTCCAAAGACAAAAGAGACAAAAGCGAAAATGAATTTTTCAGACTTCATCAAGATAAAAAGCTTCTGTACTAGATCTTAGCCAAAAGGCCGAGAAGCGATAAAGATTAAAAAGCTGCACAGCAAAGGAAACAGTCAAAAAACAAAGAGGCAACCCACGGAATGGGAGAAGATATTCGCAAATGACACTACAAAGGGCTGATATCCAAGATCTATAAAGAACTCCTCAAACTGAACACCCAAAACACAGATAATCTAGTCAAAAAATGGGCAGAAGACATGAATACACACTTCTCCAAAGAACACATACAAATGGCTAACAGACACATGAAAAAATGTTCATCATCTTTAGCCATCAGGGAAAATCAAATCAAAACCACATTGAGATACCACCTAACACCAGCTGGAATGGCAATAATTAACAAGGCAAGGAACAACAAATGTTGGAGAGGATGTGGAGAAACCCTCCTCCACTGTTGGTGGGAATGCAAGTTGGTGCAGCCGCCTTGCAAAAACAGTGTGGAGATTCCTCAAGAAATTAAATATAGAGCTACCTTATGACCCTGCAATTGCCCTACTGGGTATTTACCCCAAAGATACAGATGTAGTGAAAAGGGCCATATGCACCCCAACGTTCATAGCAGCAATGGCCACAATCGCCAAACTGTGGAAAGAGCCAAGATGCCCTTCAACAGATGAATGGATAAAGAAGATACGGTCCATATATACAATGGAATATTATGCCTCCATCAGAAAGGATGAATACCCAACCTTTGCATCAACATGGATGGGACTGGAGAAGATTATGCTGAGTGAAGTAAGTCAAGCAGAGAAAGTTTATTTTTATATGGTTTCACTTATGTGTGGAGTATAAGGAATAACATGGAGGACATTAGAAGGAAAGGAAACGTGAAGGGGGGAATTGGAGGGGGAGACAAAGCATGAGAGACTATGGACTCCAAGAAACGAGGGTTTTGGGGGGGTGAGCGGAGGGGTGAGCCCAGTGATGGGTATTGAGGAGGGCACAGATTGCACAGAGCACTGGGGGTTATACGTAAACAGTGAATCACGGAACACTGCATCAAAAACTAATGACGTACTGTATAGTGACTAACGTGACAATAGAACTTTTAAAAATGCTGAACACTATATCGTACACCTGAAACTGATGTCACATTTTAACTATACTGCAACTAAGATAGTAAGAAAATTTATAATAAGAAAACACAGTGGTCCAAATTCTTTAGAATGCAGAAATAGTTTTATGATGGAAATAGATGCCCATACCGCCTACCTAAAGAAACAAGAAAAAATTTCTGATGAACAACATACCTTGCACTTGAAGGAGCTACAAAAAGAACAAAAAAAAATCCAAAACCAGCAAAAGGAAAGAAATAATAAAAATTAGAGCAGGAATAAATGATAAAGAAACCAAAAACAAAACAATAGAACCGGTGAGTCAAACCAAAAGATGTTTCTTAGAAAGATTAACCAGATGTATTAATCTCTAACCAGAGTCATAGAGAGGGGAAGATACACAAGATGCAAATTAACACGAACAGAACAGAGGAGGATTCACACCACTACCACAAATACAATTTTAGGAAAGTATGAAAAATTACACACCAACCAATTGGACAGCCTGGCAGAAATGGATAAATTGCTCGAAACACATAACCTACCAAAATAGAAATAGGAAGAACGAGAAAATCTGAACCAGCTGATGACCAGCAAGAAATGGGATCAGTCATCAGGAAATCCCCCAAAGCCAGAGTCCAGGACCAGGCGGCTTCAGCAGTGAATTCCACTCAACATCTGAAGAAGAGGAGGGAGGACATCCCAGTTCATTCTGAGGCCAGTATCACCGTGATACCAAAACGAGACAAAGATACCACAAAAGAGAGAATACAGGCCAGTACCTCTCATGCCTATGGATGCGGCAGTCCTTAACAAGATGTTACCAAACCGCGTCCAGGAGTACATTAAAAGATCATGGACCACAGTCAGGTGGGTCGTATTCCTGGGCTGCAGACGCGGCTCAGTATTGCACGTCAGTCAGAGGAAGGCCTAAAAAACCAGAAACGTCTTTCAGCGGGTGGAGAGAAAGCACTGGGTGAAGGACGACGTCCACGCCGGGTAGGAACCCCCAACAGCGAGGTCAGAGGGACGCGGCTCCGCGTGACACCTTGTGTGAGAGCCCGGCACCTGGCCGTCAGCGGGGAGAAACTGTCCCCGCTCCGGAGCCAGGACGCGAGGCCGCACGGGGACCCCGAGAGCCCCCGCTGAGACCCTGCTTGAGCAGACGCACGGGGTCCGTGAAGTCACGGGATGCGCATCATACACGGAAGCCGCCGCGGGGATCGGCCAAGTGCAACTTGGAAGCGCGGCGAGAGGTCCCCGCACGCCGGAGCGGACGGCTCTCGTCAGTCCCGTGAGCACGACAGGTGGCGGCGGGGCCGTGGGCGGTCTCGTGCGCACGCGTGGGGGCGTCCGCGGCTGCGGCCACTGTGGGGGGCGGTGCAGAGGCGCCCCAGAAACCGGGAACAGAGACTCCCTCGTGACCGAGCGATTGCATTGCTGGGCATTTGCCCAAAGAAAATGACCCATTTGAAAAATACACCCACAACCCGGAGCGGTCCCCCAGGTGCGCGAGCAGAGATGTGTCTGTAGCCAAGGGCGGCTGCTGGGGGCAGGGGCGGGGGACGGACAGGTCCCGGAACGTCGGAGGGCGCAGCGCAGGGGACCGCGTCGGGGGTACTGGGCCAGCGCTGTGTGGGGACAGGTGGCGGCCACGCCTGTGGCGAGCGCAGCAGGGATGTCCGCGTGTGCCCTGCAGCCCGTGTCACAGTGCATGCTTGGAGACGGCAGGCCTAGCCCCGGTCGTGTCCAGCGCCAGTGGCCAGGGAGCCGCTAAGAACCTAGAGCAGGAGTGTGGTTTTCGGGGCTCAGTGTGGCTCTGAGAGGACGGGTGGCCCACACAGCGTGAAGCGGTCCCGCTGGCCGGTCCCACGGGGCCTGCGGCTGTGGGAGAGTGGGGGGGGCGGGGCCTCTGCTGCTGCTGCTGACACAGGCCACACGTGAGCCATCCCGAGCAGCCCACGGGGACCCTCTCTCACCGGTTTGCACGACCCGCACCCCAGTCTCCCCCAGAGCTAGCGTGATGGAACGGGTTGGGAAACACGGCCTGAGGAGGGGGCGAGCAGGATGGACCCCATCCTGACACTGCACAGGAGGCCACTTGGCTTCCGTTCCTCCCGTCTCTCCGGCACAGACTGCTGCCTAAGTCGTCCCCCTGCGGGGCCCCCGGCCCCTGCAACCCAGCTCGCCTGCACAACAGTCCCATTCCCGGGGAAGAAAGGACTGACGAGGGATCGCACGGGCCACTCCCAAAAGCAGTCTTTCCATGACACGTGAGAGGACATTCTCCTACGGGACTGTCAGGAGACCTAGGCCTGCCTCGCGGCCTCGTACGCACTCTGGTTTAAAACAGTAACTGTTAACATGTTTTCTCTGTGACGTTCGTGCCCCCAGGGACTCGGGATGAAAGCGTGTGGCTAGCGTTGTGTTACTGGGACCTGTGAGCCAAGCATGTCCCCAAGTACAGCGTGCAGGACGGCCGCTTGGCTGGGCCCCGCACAGCGCTCGCTGCCGCCACCTGGTTCCCTGTTTGGGGGACTTCGGTTTTCTGGAGTTACGTTGCTACATCATGTCACTTTCACAAGCATTAAAGCTCGGATTTCCTAATAGCTCCTTTTCTAAAAAAAACAGAAACAAAACCCCCATGTGTTAGAACAAGTTAGTTGGACTCTTTGCGTCAACTAATGAGGCAAATACACAGGGCCGCCAGCCTCTCAGCCGGGCCTCAGGGTTGCGGGTTCGAGCCAGTAACACCTCTCAGCCAAATACCCACGACATAGTCAGCCTACGTTGTGTTTTCTGCGGTTTCGTTGTGATATTTTCTTTGGTTTGTGGGCTGTTGTCTGGCTTGTCTCAGACGACAAGGTGACATTTGTGTCCGGCGCTGCCTGCTCGACCATCGCTCCCTCCTACAGAAACCAGCGCTCAGGGTCATCGACAGGGTCAGGGGCTCGGAGCCGTAACAGGATTCACGTCCTTAAGGGCTCTTGCCCGGGGAACGCAGGCGGAGGTCCCCTATTCCCAGAGGCCGGGTTCTGTTCCCAGCCGGCTGCTGTCTGGGAACCTGTCTGGCTGCCGTGCCGTTTACCGAGCTCACTACCATGGTGAGTCCTCCCCAGGTTTCTGCGCCTCTGTTTGTAAAATTCTAGAATGAGTCTGACTTCTCCTCTAGTCTCGTTGCAACTCCAAGAAGTAACCCATCAGTTGAATAAAATTATGTAAGCGCAGTAAACACATTAACCCAAAATGTGAATTGGAAATACTATGAACTGGTGTTTTTTTCTTTAGAAAATTCATAACTCTAAGCTCCAATCACAGACTCATCCTAGACAGAGAACGAGCAATCATTCCTCACACCCCAAAGAAAGCCCCCGATACCATTTCTCATTAAAGGAATCACAGATCCTCGGAAGGACTAACTTGACTTTTGAGACAGGAAACGGACAAGATGACCTTGTGGCACACTGGCATACGAGAAAGCCAGAAAGCTACTTACGAGGACTTGAGACATATCAAAGAAACCAAAAAACTCAATACTCAAAAGCCAATTTAAGAGTTCCCCCTGGGCCAAGATGGGCAATTTAAGTAGCAGTAGGATAATTACTGCGATTGGTTGAAGCTCGCTGAGGATGCTTAAATCCACCGGTTCCTAACAACTCCCTTGACAACAAGAAGGGAGGTCATTGGGCAACTTTACTACATGCTAAGGATCAAATCTGTTTTGAAAGTACATAAAAAAGGGAAGTTAGTAGCATTTACTGAGCCTTCTCTAAATGAATGGTAACTCATGACGATGTAAAGATTGGTGATGGAAGTTTCCCACCGTGGCTCTGTCTCTGCCTGGAGATAGAGGTGTTCCTGGCATCAGATTGTGTTCCGTGATCATGAATGTGATCACGTCTCGTGACTCCTGATGTGTGCAGACAACCGAAGATCACGTGCCTGTTGGTCAAAGTGCAGAGTAGCCCCCGTGCAGGTTTCTGCCAAACACCGAATCTGAACGTAAACGTACCTCCAGACCCAGTTCACAGGAACATGAGACCGAGGAGCACGACGCCAGGGGACGGATCCCACCGAAGCCAGAATGGAGGAAGATCCTGGGTATGGTTTCTTCAGCCAACACACTGCAAGGAAAATGGGAGGAAAAAACCTTTAAATTTAGGAGAATTCAGAGATAGACCAACAAAATGCAGCCTGTGGGATTTTTTTGAATTATGGTCCTAACAACAACAAAAGACTTAAAAACAGATAAATAACGGAGAGAAGATGACATTAAGCATTACTGTCGGGAGAGGATCCAAGATGGTGACAGGGAAGACCCAGAGGCCCTCCTCCACAGACGCGTGGGGTCAACGCCCACGCACAGCGCAGCTCCTGCTGAACAGCCTCAGCACAGCCAAGGGCCGAGGGCCCACGGAGAGAACAGGGGAGACAAAGCCCCACCCCCCACCGTCTGCGACTGCAGGGACCCTCCTGCGGGACTCCGAGCAGATCCGTCCGCCCTGGCACCCAGACACAGAAGCTGCGGTTGCAAGGACCCAGGCCTGGAGTGTGTGCCCAGCGGCGGGGGCCTGTGGCACTCTCATGGATTGGGGATGGGGCGGGTGGGCGCCCCCGGTTAAGCACCCCTCCACCCTGATGGCACAGCTGGCGCAGGATCTGGGGCTATCACGCCAGCCCCCGACACCCCGAGGCCAGGGAAGCGGCCAGACTTCAACCAAGAACAGCTGGAAGAGTTGCGGGAGCACCGTCTGGGGTCTGGGGTCAGAGGGACGGGGGAGCCCCTCCACCTTACCGGCAGAGACGGGAGCCGGGCACGGGGGCCCCGGGCAGCCCCAGGACTTAGCAGACAGACACCGGGCACCGCACTCAAAGACAGCATCGGACACACTTTAACATGCCCTGGAACACGCTCCAAGACGGATCACATGCTAGGCCATAAACTAGGTCTCAAGAAATCAAACAATGAAATCATGCCAAGCATCTTTTCTGACCACAAGCTTATGAAACTAGAAATCATTTGTAAGTTAAAAAACTGGATAAAACAAGCATGTAAAGGCTGAATCACATGCTACTGAACAACTGGTGGGCCCACGAAGAACCAAAGAGGGGGTCAGGGAGAACCCAGAGATGCAAGAAAATGAGAACACACTAGTCCAGAATCGTAGGCATGCAGCCAAAGCTGTTCTCAGAGGGAGGGCCATCAAGATACAAGCCTGCCTTTGAAGAAGAAAGAAAATTTCGAACAACCTAACCCTACACCTAAAGGAACTAGAAAAAGCCCAAAGTTAGTAGAAGGAATAGTCAAGATAGAGTGGAAATAAATGAAATAGATACTTGAAAAAGTAAAACAGTAGAAAAGATCAGTGAAACCCAGAGTTGTTTCCTTGAAAAGATAGACAAAATGATTTAGTTAGCCAGACTTACTAAGAAAGGGGGTGGGGGGGAAGCCTCAAATCTGGAAAGAAACAGAAGTAACAACCGACAGCAAAGAAATACAAAGGATTTTAAAACACTTTTAAAACAATAACATGCCAAAAAAATTGGACCTAGAAGTAGAACCTACAATTAGAAAATACGACCAGACCTGTTAGTGGTAATGAAATTGAATTGGTAATCGGAAAACTCCCAACAAAAAAAGTCCAAGACCGGGGGTGGGGGGTGGGGGGAGCTCCATCGGGGAAGCGTCTACCTTCGGCTCAGGTCATGATCCTGGGGTCCTGGGATCGAGTCCTGCTTCGGGCTCCCTGCTCAGTGGGGGAGTCTGCCCTCTCCCACTCCCACTCCCCGTGTGCTCACACTCTCTCCCTCTCTCCCATTTCTGTCAAGTAAATAAAATCTTAAAGAAAAGAAAAAGTCCAGGACCAGATGGCTTCAGGGGTGAATTCTACCACATACTTAAGGTTAGAGTTAATACCTATTTTCCTGAAATTATTCCAGAACAGAAGGGAAAGGAAGCTTCCACATTCTTTCACACAAGTCCATCATTTCCCTGATACCAAATTCAAAGACACCCCTCAAAAAAAGAAAAGAGAACTGCAGGCCATTATCCATAATGAACATAGACATAATCCTCAACAAAGTATTAGCAGACCGAATTAAAAAACACACCAAAAGGATCACTCACCACAACCAAGTGGGATTTAACTTGGATGCAAGGGTTCCATGTCCCCACATCAATGGGAGAGATCACAGTAACAAAATCAAAGTTATGAATCAGAAGGTCCTCTGAACAGATGCAAAGAATTTGACAAAAAGTAAACATCCATTCACGACGAAAACACTCAACAGTGGGTGTACAAGGAACAGACCTCAGCATGACGAAGGCCATCCACGATAAACCCACCGCTAACATCATACTCCGGGGTAGGAACAAGACAAGGAAGTGCGCTTGAACCACGTTTATGCGGCATGGGAAGCCCTGGCCACAGCAGTCAGACGAGAAATAAAAGGCATCCAAAACTGATAAAGAAGCAGAACTCTAACTATTGGCAGATGACATGATACCCTATGTACGACATCCTAAAACTCCACCAAAAAACTATTACGAGTAATAAATGGGTTCAGTCAAGTTGCAGGATTCAAAATCCTGCATTTCTATGGCTTAATACCTAAGTAGCAGAAAAGAAAACAGTCCCACTTACAACTGCACCAAAATGTATAAAATACCTACGATGAAACTTAACCCGAGGAGAACTTAGCATCTAAAAACTATAAAGCACTGGGGAAAGAAATTAAGAACACAGACGAATGTAACAATATTCCATGCTTCTGGGTTGAAGGCATGGATATTGTTAAGATGCCTGTAGTACCCAAAACAATGCAGATTCAATACAGTTCTTACCAAAATACTACTATTTTCCATAGAACCAAAATTTGGGGCAGGGAATGTGAATAGAAATTTCTTTGAAGATGACATACAGGTGGCCAACAGACACATGGAAAGATGCTCAGCATGATGAGTCAGGGAAATACAATTCACAAGCATAATGAGAGATGACCTCATAGCCATCAGAATTGCTGGAATCAAAGAGGAGGTAACAGGTGTCGGCAAGGACGCGAAAAAGCGGAGCCTCCTACACTGTTGGTGGGAACGCAAGCTGGCGCAGCCACTCTGGCCAACAGTCCGGAACTTCCTCGCAAAATTAAAAATAGAGCTACCCTATGACCCACTAATTCCGCTACTGGATATTTCCCCTAAGAAAATGAAAACGGTAGTTTGGAAAGATTTGTTTATTGCAACATTACTTAAAATAGCCCAAAAATGTAAGCAACCTAAGTGTCAATTGATAGGTGAGTGGATAAAAAAGGTGCACGCACGCGCGCGCGCGCGCGCACACACACACACACACACACACACACACACACACACCCCAGAATATTACACAGCTGTACAAAAGGATGAGATGTTGCCATTTACAACAACGTGGATGAACCTTAGGCGTATTAGACCAAATGAAGTAAATCTGACAGAAAGACAGGTCCTAGATGATCTCACTCATATGTGGAATCTAAGAAACAAATGAAGGAACACACAAAAAAGCCAGTCAATATAGAGAACAAACTGATGGTTGCTAGCAGGCAGGTGGGCAGGGAGATGGGTGAAAGAGACAAATGGAGATGAAGAGGCACAAAATCCCGTTATCGAAGAAGAGTCATGGAGATGAGAAGTGCAGCCTGGGGGGTTGTGTCAGTAATGCTCAAACACTGAAGACTGTGGTGACAGTGACCACACGAGCGGCGAGCACAGAGTACCACGGAGGGCTTTCAGAACGCTAGACCGGGCGCCTGAAACTAACATAACATCGTACGTCAACTGTATGTACTGAAAGTTATTTTAATTGTTAAATTTGAAAAAGAATGTTTTA
>CM052815.1:91598857-91618319 GCA_028533885.1 Nasua narica | reverse complement strand
GAGCACGAGTGTGGGACCGTGCTTCACCCTCACACACATCTGCGGCGGTGGCCCCTCGGGCAAGGACGCCCCAGGACCCGGCAGTGGCCGCCACCCTCTGTGTGATCGTCTGTATTTTCACTGACAAGGCAGCTCTCCGAGGAAACGTGGGCCGAGCGCCAGGGCGAGGGGCGCTTTCCCTGGGGCACCATTGCCAGAACCGCAGTGCTGGCCCCTCTTTCAGGTGCGTCCTAGACCCCCTGCGGCGCTTGAAGCCATCACAGCGAGAGGCCTTCTTGGCTTCTTGTCGCCCTTCGGCCCCAAGGTGCTGGGGAAGCCGGGATTTGCATTGCAAATCACAACTTATTTACAAATAAGCTCACAGGTAAGGTTGAGCTTTTCTCGACTTCCCTGTCCATTTGTGACTTTTGTTCCGCAAACTGCTGTTTTTATCTTTTGCTCCCTTGTTTCTCTTCGGTTGTCTTTTCTTAGATTGTGCCATATCAAACGTTTCTACTTGAATGCAGATTCTTTCCCAGACTTTCCTCTGGTTGGTTTTCCCAGAGCAAGGTTATTAAAAAGACTTCCTTTAAAGTTTTTCCTTTTGTCAGTCGAAGGACCACAGATAGTAACCTTAAGTCAGATAAAGCTATGTGGAAATCGAAATTTTAACCGCCCGTCATTTTCTTTATCCGTAAGTCACGCGGTCCTAAGAAACTCGGAGAATGCCAGAGTCCACTCATTTCTGTGAAGGGAGAGATCAAAGCTCTGAGACCGAGTGGGCTCCAAGCGCAACCTCAGCCGCTGGCCGGGACCTCTGTGCAGACACGCCGGGAGGTCCTGTGCGGACGGGCTTTGGGGGCAGCGCTGGGACAGGTGCTCCAGCCAAAACCACAGGCTGCTCGGGGCTCATCTTGGGCAGAGAGTCAAGGGGCACGTCTAGACGGGACCGTGAGCTCACAGGCTGTGCGTGATCGTAAAGTCGCTGAGAGGCTTGGCTACCGAGTCCCGCCACTCTGAGAACCGGCGCCCGACGTTCGGACCCCAGCCACAGGGCCGAGGGGCACGCGACCTCAGGGGTCTGCAGATGCCGGAAGTACAAGTTCTGTCGGTTCAAAGAAGGCCTTTCGCTTACAAAACACACGTTTGCGTATTTAAGGGGTCTCTCCGTCTCCAGTGGTCTTCATCATTTCGTCATTGGAAAGCTCACGTGGCTTTAGGTTCCCAGTTCAAATGCTTTTAGAGTTCTGTTGAAGATACATGTCACGGGCGCCTGGGTGGCTCAGTGGGTTAAAGCCTCTGCCTTCCGCTCAGGTCATAATCTCAGGGTCCTGGGATGGAGCCCCGCATCGGGCTCTCTGCTCAGCGGGGAGCCTGCCTCCCCCTCTCTCTCTGCCTGCCTCTCTGCCCACTTGTGATCTCTATGTCAAATAAGTAAATAAAATCTTTAAAAAAAAAAAAAAGACACACGTCACTATCGAAGCCAAAGGAATGACAAGTCCAATAAAGGTCCAGAGCTGACTAAGAGGTTTTCGTGAGTAAATAGTAAGTAGAAACTTACGTTCGTGATCGAGGGTTTCTCACGTACAAGCCCGCTGTTGGAGCTGGCGATACGACGACGATAACGGGGTCCTGTAGGCAGTCTGGCCGTGAGAGGAACTTCCTCGAGGCTTCTCGTCTAGACTTCCTCTGAAAGCTGCCCTCCCAGGGTGCATGTCTGGGAAGCGAGGGGACAGAGGAGGTTACCAGCCACAGCCAGGAGCACGCCAGGGACAGGAGAGCGTGGCGGGCTTGGTGGCGGCCACGGGCCCCCGCACCCCGAGTTCGCATTACTCCTTTTATCCCTCAGCCCAGAGCTTCCTTCCACAGCCTCTTCCCTGGGGGCTTCCTCTTCTGGGTGAACCCAGGCTATACGGGGTGCCTGGAAGTGCAGGGCCTGAGCCCCAAGCAGGGGCACAGGAAAGAAGGGGGAAGGGACGGGCCCTCTTTTTCTGGGAGCAGGCAGGTCCCGAGGCAGCCCAGGGGCATCGCCACTTCGCCCCGCGGCTTTCAGCCCACAGCTCGGCTGAGAGTCTTGTGGCCAATCATGCATCGGTGACGCTGCTGGAAATGCACATGGACAGGTCACAGGTCAGTACTGACACAAGTTGGGCATCGTGGTTACAAAGTAACAACCTGGGGTCTGCACCAGGGGTGACTGAGTTCATGGAATTCAGAGATTTCTGTTCTTTTTTTTGTTTCTTTTGAGTTTTTTTGCACCGACTTCATTTTAATGGGTGCTGCCAGGTTAATTTAGGAAAAGAAACAGCAGTTCATCCTCCGACCAACAGGACATGAGGTTGTCCTTCCCTTAAACCCGCACCGGCACCGGTGGAATCCGTCTACTTAACTGTGGCCAACGCGGAGGAGAAGTCACGACTCATGATTACTTTGCATTAGAGGACTGAGGGAGATTTAACACATTTTCTTCTATTTATTAGGTATTTGCATTTTCTCTTTTGTACATTTTCTCTTCTAGCATCTTGCCAGGTTTTACTAGATTTTCTCTTGCATCTTCCCATGTCAAGGGCTTCCTGATGTAGCCGTGCTCTGGACCCTCTGCCTGCCCTGTGGTTTCCAACTATCCCCCGCGCCCCCGGGCTTTTTCCCTGAGCATAATGAACCTTCATTGTTGGAGATTTAAACTAAGTAAGTGAATTAACCTTATCAAGTTATCTGTAGACTCTGTCCTAGCTGTTTTCACAGATGACCTGGGTTCAAAAGTTCCAATGAAAATCTCTGGAGAGCAAAATCTATTTCTTCTTATTTCCCCGCTTTATGTCCTACTATACGTTTTTGAAAATATTTGGTATTTGAAAAAAGAACGTTGTACTTTCACTAACTGGAATTAAAATAAAAGCTTCAAAATAATCAGGAGAGAAATCTGTCTTTGATTCTGTGCATTAGTCTATGCCAGATGGGAAATTTCAATGTTTAGGAGATAAACTCCATCAGTATTTTTTCTTTTTTTTTTTGTTTTAAGATTTTATTTATTTGGCAGAGCGAGAGAGAGTGTGTGTGCGCACACAAGCGGGGGAGAGGCAGAGAGAGAAGCAGACTCCCCACTGAGCAGAGAGCCCGACACGGGGCTCGATCCCATGACCCTGAGATCGTGACCTGAGCCAAAGGCTGACACTTAACTGAGGCCCCCGGTTGCCCCCATAACCTCTTTTAACAACCAAAATGCTTACCCCAGCCATATTATCTGAAGTTTATAGGTCAGGTAGACATTGTGACTGAAGACAAAGCAGAGTAAAGCCAAGTTTAGGGGGCGGGTGCATTTTTCAAAGTGTGCCCTCCCCGTTTGGGATGTCATTCTCAGCAGGCGCCCCAATGCCCTCCCCCAGCTAATCCAACAGCTCCCGGCCTGACACTCAGTGATTATAAGGCCTCCGCTAACAGGAAAGGTTTTACGGCTTATGCTCTAGGGTTGCATACGGGGGTAAATCTTTTTTTTTTTTTTTTTCGTGTTGTTTAACCTCCATGTATTTGTGGTCTTTCCCATTTTTTCAAGTTCCACAGTGTCGTGGTCAGAAAACAGGCGGGATGTGATCTCAGCGTTTTCGTACTTGTGGGGCCCGATTTGCGACCCGGGACGTGATCCTCTGTGGATCCTCTCTGGAGAACGTCCCAGGTGCCCTCGAGAATGTGTGTCCTGCTGCTCTAGGGCGGAGTGTTCCAAACATATCTGCCAAGTCTGTCTCGTCCAAGGCGTCCTTCAACGCCCTTGCTTCCTCACTTTCTGCTTCCGTGAGCTGTCCGTGGATATGAATGCGTAGATTCAATCTTTCTGGGTACTCTTTGCTATTTAAATGAATACACCCTTTTGTTCGAGACCTATTCTGACTATGTACAGCTTCAGTCTTTAAAGCATGTCATTCTTAACCCTCGTGGCTGCAGTGAACCCTACTGAAGTCACGATAACCCCAGTCCCAACACCACCCCCCCCCACCCCCCCCCGTCACAGGCACGAACACGTCAGGGACTCACGGGCTGGACTCGCGGCGCGGCCCCCTGGGTCGTCTGAAAGCGGCCTTCACAGGTCACACGCTGACAGCCGGCCGCCTTTGGTTGAGATTCAAACTGTGGTCCTTAGCTGGAAAGCATTCTCCGCCGCCCCGTGGTCGGCTTTCTCCATTGTCACCGTGTCTGTGCAGTTATCTGGAGAGTTCAATGCCTTCGCCCTTATTTTGTAGAAATAAGCAGACGGAGAGGCAAGCACGCGGCCGGCCGCCGTCCACCCAGCACAGTTCTCGGGAGCTCAGCCTCCCCGCGCTCGCCGCTAGCCTCAGGTAGATGCTTATGAATGAAGCCAGCTGATGGCATCTGTCATGCAGAGAAGGGGGCAAAGGTAAAATCAGAAATAACGCAGCGATGGAACAATGTGTTGAAGGTTGTTTCTAAAAGGGAAGGCATAGTTTCATGAGAATAACCTATTTGTGGGGTTCTTGGACTCTCAAAAAGTCACCTATTACATACGTCGTAAGAACAACGTAAATGACAAAGACGAGTTACTCTAGGTCTTACTCTTCAAAGGGGAGTCTACGGAGTCACAGCCTAAGTCAGGCGCTCCGTGTAGAGCACCGTCTGTGTGACACATTTCAAATAGACGTCACCACTACCCCCCCAAGCCAAGAGTGATATTCAGTATCTTTAGCAACCGACATGGACACCCCAGTGCTCTTGGCCCTTTTGACCTGGAGAGAGGAGATCCCTTATGAAGCAACTGCGCTATCTTATATCGCACACATCTCCGAAAAAAACGCCATTATTGCATTTGTTAGATGCTCAGTAAATGCTCCAGGGTGAAGACCACACACCTGAGACTTGAGAAGAGTCCATGATTCAGCATCAGTGTGAAGGCAGGAAAAAACGGGTATCAAGGCAGTCAGGCAGGGGGAAATCCTCTTACGTCGGGGAGAGAGTCTGCCTTCTGTTCTAGTCAGGCCTTCAACTGATTACACGGGGCCCACCACCTTACGGAAGGCCGTTAATTTTGTTCTATTGATTTAAATTTTAAAACATTATTTGGGAAGAGAAAAAACACATCTCGGGCTCCCAAGTGGCTCAGGCTTTAAGTGTCTGCCTTTGGCTCAGGTCATGATCCCAGAGTCCTGAGATCAAGTTCCACATCGGACTCCCTGCTCCACAGAAAGCTTGCTTCTCCCTCTCCCTCTGCCCCTGCTTTTGTTCCCCCCCCCCCCCCGTTTTTCTCTCTGTGTCAAATAAATAAAATCCTTAAAAAATCAAGAACACAAAGGCTATCTTGGCCGGTGCGCGGGCTGCCAGGAGCAGGCGTTGGTGGCATTTCCGAGGTAAGGTGGCCAGTTCATGCGAGGAGCATACGCTCAAAGGAAGAGGCCATGAGGGGAAAGGCAGGGCTGGGGTGGGGAACACCGGGTGCAGCCGAGCTCTGCAGAGACGGGGTTGGGAACTGGGAGGTGAGCGGGGCAGGGGCCCGGCTGGCTCGCCGAGTCTGCGCCCACAGACAGCGCCTGGTTCCAGGGTCACGTCAACAGGAGAAGGGACAGTCGCACATTCCAGCTTCCACAGTCCCCACCGACCCTGCTTCTTGCGCTCCCCGCGTTCTGTCCCCAAAGGTTGCCTGAAATCCTCCCCCTAGAAATCCACACAGTGAAATGGGGCGGAGGAAGGGAGGACCGCCATCACCTCCTTCAAACGTGGGCTCTGCGCGTGGCAGAGCACGGAGGAGGGGAAGGGTCGCTGCCGAGACTCCTGGGAAACTGAGCAGTTTCCCCACGCCCGCTTCTCATTTTAGACTGAGGGAGGCGTGACCTTTGGTGCTCTTGATTTTAGAGAAACCGTTTCCAGGGTCAGTTTGGGGTTCTCTCGGTGGATCTGAACCAGGAACGCGAGAACGCGGCTGGCAGAGAAGAATCGGGCTGCTCACCGACAGCTGCTGGGTGTCCGTGGAAACGTTATTCGTAAGTCACGAACAGTCACTTGAGCTTTGTAGGATTGCAACGAAGTCCAAAGCCCTATTGCACACCCAAACTCAACCTATTAGCCTCCGAAACCGACAGTGTCTCAAGGATGCTGAGTGATTACCTGGTTTTGCAAGCCAGGAAGGAGCTGGGAGTGATTTTCCTTGACAATTTGCTCGTAACGATTGCAAAAGGAAACCCAGCACTTTCCTCCGCGCTCTGTCACGGGAACTCCTCCACCGGCGCCCGCTCGATTCACGCTGGTGTGCACCTGCTGCCCTCCACTTAATTCTTCCCATCTACTCGGGCGTTAATGGAATTCGCAAACGGTCAGGATCTGTAGATCCTTCGTCCTTATTTTTTCACCTCTTGTTCCTACTTCGGATGATTTAAAAAAAGTGAATTTAATTAAAAGTTGGATGGTCGTCCCTAAACAATTCAAGTATCAGTTATATGGAAATGGAATCCTCTTTGATGAGTAAATAAGACTAATATTGAAGCATTTTATGACCTTGCAAATTCCAGGCTTAGAGTGTTACAGTCATTCATTCCCAAGCGGCAAAAAATTCATTATGTGCAATTACATAAGATAGCACCCATTAAGCCGAGCAGAAGACTTGGCGATGGTAATGCAATCGTCTCTCTCCTCATCTGAATGCCGTGAGAGAATTATCCAGCGCCTCGCCAATGGTAGTTTGTGTCTACTTATGAAAGCACAGCGTTCAGTGGAATGAAGTTACGGATTTGAAATCACTCAGCCACGATTACTGAAGGAAGCTTAGGAGACACGCGGCCTAGATGCCCCCTCTCTGTGGGAGGAATACTGACACGTTCACGGCCACCCTCAGCCTCGTGGTCGCTTGAAAGAGGGAGGAGAAGGGATTGGTGAGGGGAGCCGGGATCGCGTCTGCATCCCTCCACGGATCCAGCTGTACCACCAAGAAAGTATACGCCGAGTGGCAAAAAGCAAAATCCAGTCGCTTGAATTCTGACACTTAATCCCCTCCCTCCCATTTCCATCCCTGTTCTCCACACGATAAAGGGTTGGGGGTCAGGAAAGGGGGAAAATATTGTTTAATCGAGTTTGTAGAAAACAGCTGGAATCTGAATCCCTGATGTTCCCTTCCTGGGACCCCTGGTGCTCAGACGGGGTACACTGGGCAGCAGGTGGGGTACCCGTGAGCCACAGCGGGCTCGAGCCACTTTGCTCTAGGCATTTCCCCCAGTCCTGGAAATGGGGACCTCGTGCTGGTAGTTTCAGCCCCACTGCGGTGGGGGTACTTCTGCCGGAGCCCAGCACACGCGAGGGCTCCCCGTCCCCTGCCCCTATCGTCCCGGAGACACCTGGCCAGCATACAGTCTACACCGCCTGACCCTGGCACTTAGCACAGTCCTGCCTATGGAAACACTGCAGCCCCGCTTTCTGCCCTGGGAGCTTACTTCTGGAAACAAGGGTGAATGCAAGAATGAATGACAGCTCGGACGGGGGGAAGCAGGTGAAAGACAACGAGTGGGGGTTAGAAAGTGAACCCTTCTGGGTCGCGGAGCAATCAGGGGGCCGAGGCGGTGGGGCCCTGGCCACCCGGCTCCCCGCGGGAGAGCCGCTCTCTCGGGGGTCGGGGTGGGGACCCCTGATCCCGCAGGTGCACGGCTCAGAGCTACGGCGGCTTCAGGCAGGCGGCCCCGGGCGCTGCGTCCCCTTTCAGAGTGTACCTGGGAAGCCTACACCTCTCAGGGGCATCTTTCCCTGGGGGGGTCCTTGGCCCCAGAAGGTTCTTTCCTCCTTTCTCGGGCGGCAGGGACAGAAGCTTTCACAGTGTTTCTACAAAAAGAACAAGACTGCGTTCATCGGGAACCTATTCCCTTCCAACGAAAGGGAGCAGCTGGCAAACTGAGCATCAGGAACTTCAACGTCGCAACAGGTTTCCAGGGGCGCCTGGGGGCGGGGCCGTCAGTCGGTTGAGGGTCGGACTCTTGATCTCAGCTCCGGTCTTGATCTCAGGGTCATGAGGTCAAGCCCTGGGTTGCTACTTAAAAACAAACCAAAAACCAGATTTCCAGGAGCTGGAAGCTGCAGAGGGAGCCTGCCGTAAGCTAGCTGGGGGGCAGCGCGCCCTTCTGCCCCAGCAGAGGGTCTGGCAGTATTCCCGGGCTCCTGGGGTGGGAACGATGATGTGGGGTAGGGCGCCCTTCGGTTGGCTTTGCTGCGGGAGAAGCCGGGAGGCGCACAGGCTAGTTGGCAGAGGGCCAGTTGTGGGCGGCCAGCTGGGTGTTGCAAGTAAGGCCCATCCTAGGACTGGACGGTTGGTGATTGGAGACAATAGGACAGTTGCTGCCACCAGTGCAGGTCACCAGGGCCAGCGCACTTGTCCTCAGGTCGTTGGTGACACGTCGAGGCCCTGCAGTCCGCTTCTCCCCGGGGGGGGGGAGGGTGCGGGGGAGCCGCCGGCGGGCCCTGGGATTCTTGCTGAGCTCACCCAGCCTTTCTCGTGATGGACACAGTGGGCTTCCCCCAAGTCCGTTCCTTTCTAAACTTCATCTATAGTTGTGCTAGACTGACATCAAGGTCACTCCCCAAATCCAATTTTCTAAAAAGGATAGCACTGATTTGCTCGCCCCTGTGCATTCCCTGGGTTGGCGGGGACAGGTACGGGGGGCAGGGGGGACCGGCGATGGCCACGGAGCAGGACTTCCGACAGGCAGTCCGGACCCAACAGTCAGAGGAGCCCCATGCCGAAGGCGAAGGACGCAGGGGTGCCCGGGGATCATACCTGCGCGGTGTTCTCTGGGAATACCCCGCAGCTCAAACGGGTGGGTGTTTTCTGCAGCCTGCCACCTCCAAACTAGAATCGGGACGGACGGACGAGTCCTTCTGACACTCCCCCCAGAAGCATGTTCCCACCGGCCACCGGGGGAGGAACAATGTAAAGAATGGGGTTTTTTCCACGATGTTCTATGAAGCACTTCCCTCCATGGGAAGCATTTTCAAAGCCATCATCTTCCTGAGGCTGACAAGGGAGATTCGGCGGTGGGTTTTGTTCTCATTCCCATCGGGACAGGACCGGAAAGTGGGAGGCCGGTGCACCAAGTGTGGATGGAGACTGACCTCACAGCAGAAGGGACAGATGGCTGTTCGCTGTCGACAATGTGGACGGGGATTCAGGGCGGGGACGGGAAAGAAGAGAGTGAGGCTGGACCATCAAGAACAGGGAGGGTGGAGGCCCACGCGGGGCGGTTTAAGGCCGGGTCCGCGCCGAGGCCCGGAGAGAGGCGGAGAAACATACATGCGCGTACGTGCACTTGCTTCTAGCTTCGAGTGCAGAACCTTCTCTTACCCCTGGGACGGGGCATCCGCAGATGGGGAGAGACCTCGTGCCCCTGACTCAGCCACTTAACGAGTACCAGAAACATCGAGTTCCTTTGTGCTTGAGAATGTTACTATTCCTGAAAACACACTTGATTATTGACGTCTCCACTCGTAAGCAGAGAAAACAGGCTCCAAATCACTTCTTTCTGCATAGTCTCTGCTTGAGTGTTAGCGACAAAGGATTACGTTTGGAGAGGCTCTCTTTTCACATTTCAATGGAGGATTTTTTTTTTTTTTTTCCTGTTCACATCATTGAAAAGGAAGAGTAATGAACCATGTCTTTGGATGCGGACCCATGGCAGAGATCGTGGCCCTGACCTTGGGAAGGTCTGTGTCAATTCAGGTTTCAATGAAGCAGGGATTAATATATTTTACAGAAAACAGGTTTTCCTTAAGAAAAATTCAGGCAATCAGCCACCTAAGAAATGACTTTCAAGTCTTTGATCTATCAACTTTCCCGCAACAAGTATTAACTGAGGCAAGTTTTCTTGGGGCAAATGAAGACTGTTAAGCATTTCCGGCTCTTTCTGGAAACCCCAAGCACCGAGAGGGCATAGGAAGCTCCCCGACACATGCTGGTGTGAGCGCACATTGAGAACATCGGTCTCGGTCCCCTGTCACCTCACGGCATTACGGCGGTGGCTTGAGCGCCCACAGAGCTTGGTTTTCTTTCTCAGGAAGCTCTCGGCTTCAGACCCCCAGGATGAAGATGCTGGCAGCAGCGGGCACCAGAATACCCGTTCACCAGCAAAGACTGCATTTGGGAACCAGGGCTTCCTACAGGGGCGCTGGGTTCCATCACTGCAACACCTCGTTGCCGAGGCAAGGTGCACCGGGACACTGGCTTGGGCCAAGGTGGGAGGTCCCCGTCCCAGCAATCTAATGATTCTGCGTTACGTAGATCTCTTCCTGCTACCATATTTAGGGAGACTGGAACTTCACGGAGTGATACCTGAGTGCGCGAGAACCTTTAACCCTAGAACAGGACGAGGGCGACCCTCCTTCACGCAGACCACTTCCCTCGGTTCTGGGTATGATACACCGAGGAAAAGACATCTCCGAATTCATCCAGCAGCCGGGGACCAGGGCGGTGGCCGAGCTGAAACCACGGCAATGGAGAGGCGTGGAAGGCACTCGCACTCGGTGACCTTGGCGAGGAACCAATGGCTGCTTTGCCTACTTGAAGCCCCCAGTGTAGGAGAACTCTAGTACTAGGAACAACTGGGACAAGTTTGGGGACAAGTGTAAGGAAGGAAGCGCTGGTCCTGAGCTGCTTTGCCAGGCACTAAGGTCCCCCCGGCAGGAGGAGTTCACCCGGAGGGCGGGAGACTGCTTGATGGAAGAGTCGTAAGAAAGCTGCAAGGATTCTGAGGGGAGGGAGGGTCGAACCACATGGTCTTTAGGTGGAGAGCACGCACCAAGCCGGTCTCGACGGTGCCATCAAACAGATGAGTTTTGTCACCCACACTTGGGATTCAAGATTTGTCTAGATTTCACATATACACTTAAAATGTCAGGTTTCCTTGGGGAGAGATGTTTAAAACACATGGTCACACTGGGCATTCTCCTTGGAAACAAGCGGTGTTGCTGAGACCATACTGCTTCCTTTACACAAGACAAGGCAAGAATTCCTGCAGCACCGCAATCCCGGTATTCTCAGCAATTCTGGCTTGAGCTCACGTCTCGGATTTACGCTTCCTGCCTGGAACCTCAGTTTGCAGCCTCTGGATCGCCAAGCCTAGGAGCCTCGGATTCTCTGAGGCCTGCTTCGGGGTCCAGGCCAAAGGCTCTCCCTCCCGACGAAGCTTTTCCTACTCATTCCAATGTTCTGACTCCCTTCCGTGAACCCCTCGGCTCCTTCAAAAGGCATTTACCATCTTCAGGATTTTGTGGAAACTTCCTGTAAGATAATGAGGTGCTTGAGGTCAGGGTTACACACAGAAGCCGCAGCCCCCGATATTTGCCCAACACGAGCCCTGTATTGACTGCTACTGCTGCCCTTTGCCGCACGGGTTCATTTTGTTACAGCTCAGAACTAGCCCGCTCTGTCCAGGGGAAAAGCGTGCCTGCTTTTATCCTGCACTGCAGAGTTTATTTTTGAAATTGAGTTTCATTTCCCCCTGGAATTCTGGACTCTTGAAACAAGTCTGAAGGAGTAATTTGCGTTGCGAACTAGGAAGTCCCACGTCCATCGTCATGTTACTAGGCAACATTAGAAGGCACCTTTGCCGTGGAAATCTAGAAATTACTTCCTTTCCTTCACTGGGAAATTCAGACTTAAGACTGCCTCATTCCTTTGTTTTTCTCTCTGAATAATTTAAGTTTTATTTAAATTCCATTTAGTTAACATGCAGGGTACTATTAGTTTCAGGGGTGCCACGCAGTGATTCAGAACTTCCATATGTCACGCGGTGCTCATGCTGACAGGTGCCCTCCTCCCTCCCCATCCCCTCCTCCCTCCCCATCCCCCCCACCTCCCCTCTGGCGACCCTCCGTGTGTTCTCTGTAGTTCAGAGTCTGGCTCTCGGCTTGTCCCATCTTCTCTCCCATGTTCATTTGTTTTGAATTTTTAAATTATTTTTTTTAAGATTTTAAAAAAGATTTTATTTCACAGAGAGAGAGATCACAAGTAGGCAAAGAGGCAGGCAGAGAGAGAGGGGGAAGCAGGCTCCCGCCGAGCAGAGAGCCCAATGCGGGGCTCGATCCCAGGACCCTGAGATCATGAGCTGAGCTAAGGCAGAGGCTTTAACCCACTGAGCCACCCAGGAGCCCCTTAAATTCTTAAAGGCCACATATGAGTAAAATCATATGATATTTATATTTTGCTGGGTTTTTTTCCACTTAACATAATAGCCTCTCAGTCTGTCCATGTTGTCCTCAATGGCAAGAACTCATCCTTTTTATGGCTGAGTAATATTCCTTTACACACACACACTCCCTCCTCTTTATCCTTTCAACCGTTGGCGGGCAGCTGGGCTGTCCCCAGACTGTGGCCGTTGGAAACGATACTGCTGTGAGCATCGGGGTACGTGTATCCCTTTGAGTAACTTGTGTTTTTCGGGGAAGTGCCTCATAGCCTGATTGTTGGCTCAGAGGGTAGCTGTAGTGTGTGCTTTCTGAGGAACCTTCACCCTGTCCTCCCGAGTGCAGACTGCCTCATTCCTCTACACCTGGAGTTTAATTTGAATTTATAATAGCACGTCAATTTCATTGTTGTTGGATAGGCGTTATTTTCTCAAATCACCATCAGTTTTGGGGGGAGGGGCTGGTGAACAGTTTGGTGCTCTTGAATTCATCAGGATTGTTGAGAATAACGGTGCGAATTTAAAGCTCACTGATTTTCTTTGTATCCAGAATGTAGTGTGTATGTACTGAGTGTGTCAGCTTTTTCTACAATTTATTCCAAAGGATGTTTTTATGGAAATGCCTCCAAATATCCCATTAACAAATGGATCACAAACTTAGAGGATGTGATATCCCCCTTGGAGCCACGATTTTGAAAGCTCTAATAATCTCAGTATCACAATGATCACCATCATCTCTGCTTCCGAAGATGAACTTTTCCACTTTTTCTGGGAATTCCTGAACACCTGTGCTTCCCTTTAATTACACCATTAAAAAAAAGTCTAGCTCTTAGTTGTACACATAGCTGGGGGGCGGAGGAAGGAAGATTCCTTTCCTTGAGGCCGGAGTTATCGGCCCTGGATGGGACGGCGGTGCTCAGCAGGAGTCAAGAGGCAGCTAACGGACTGAACTACAAGACAAAAATGCCAGGGCAACCAAGTGGAGGAAACAGAAGTTAAGAATTCTACCTAGAGAGTTCCGATGGGATATCGCATCATACTATTAGCATAGGACTTGGTTAAAAGGCAAGCACTAGAGAAATCTTGGAAATTTCCGACCGTGCTCGCCCGCGACCAGCCCCTCCACACTGCGGCCGTCTGGCAGGTGGAGCGCGAGCACCAGGCTGCACGCGGCCCTGTTTCCTGAGAGGTCTCGAGCCCGGCAGAGCCAGAGCCGACTTGAAAACTGTGAATGCTGAACGTATCCTTTGACCCAGACACCGACCGACCAGCGAGGGATGGAAGCTGTACAGGCAGTTCTGCGCCATCTGTGGCCCGTCACGGTCAACCTCCAGGCTGGGCTGGCCCAGGGATGACCACTTTGACAACACACTTAAAGATAGAAACAGGAATAAAAAAAAAAGACAACCTGAACAGGGACTTGGGGGGCCACCCACCGTGGGGACACGGTCTATTAACAGTCCAGGCAAGTCACCCAACTGAAAACCACACCCCGCCAGCTCTCCCGTGGGGATAAGAACCCAGTGTTGCTGTGATGCTGGTCAAGGTCCAATTTTAAACGACAGATTATGAGACGTGCAAGGAAACCAGAGCACCCCCGGAAAAAAGCACAAACAACCTGAGTTCCCCTGATGGTAAACTTAGTGAAGACTTCTAAGGAGATAGAGTATTTTCAAAGAACTAGAGGACATTCTTAAGAATTAAAAGTATTATTATCAAGAGTCCTCAACTAGGAGCTATCAGTCCAGACAGATGTTATTGTTAAGAGGTCTAGGTAGAAATTCTGGCATTGAAAAGAAAAAAAATGAAAAATCCAAAAATTCACTGAAGAGGCTTTGCAGAAGATCTGAGCAGACAGAAGAATGAAGCCTTGAACTTGAAAACAGATCAGTGAAGTTCACATAACGGAAAAACACAGAGAAAAGGGATTAGGGCAAGATGAACAAAAGCATGGGCACCATTACGCACACCAACCAACCCACACTTAGGAACAATCCCAGGAGAAGAGAAAACAATGTCTTGGTGGAAAAACTCCTGAAATCTGATGAAGAACATTGATCTACACATCCATACCGCTCAACAGAGACAGAGAGAACCTGAACGTTTTCAGCCAACATGGTTCAAGTGGCGGGGACAAAATCCTCTTATGGGCGCGAGCGACACGCACGTACATCAGAAACGCACATTTTCCACACAGACCGCATGCTAGCCCATAAAAGAAATCCCACCATATTTAAAAGGACTGCAAACATACAGAGTATATTCTTGGACTACCGTGGATTTATGGGGTAGAAAACTCAGTATCGTTAAGATGGCCATTCTTCGCAAACAGATCTTTAGATTCAGAGTGACCAAGATTGAGGACCAGCAGCTAAAGTTAAGTTATTTCTGTTACTGTCTCGTTTGACGTCACTGCGAAGTGAGCAGGTCGGCATCGGACGCCGCCCGAGATGCCAGCAGGAACCAACCTCTGCCTTTGCTTTTAGAACGGACTTCGGATCGGATGTGACTTCGTGATTCCACGATGCAGTGGCTTTATCATTATCAGGGTTGCCGCCCACAAAAGGCGGCAGGGAGCGATCAAGGGCAAATGTGTAAGCCATCTGAGTCTGCCTCCTCTCCAAGTAGCTCTCCCAGGAGCCCTGTCCGGTGACCGCCATTTGCTTCCCGTTGGCCAAAGCCACGTTGTTGGGTATTCCGGCATCCCGGGGGGGGGGGGGGGGGTTGGGAAAGGTAGTGTCTAGACAGGCACATCACCGACCAGAGCGCACCTGCCTTCTGTTCTTTAGACCGGGGTGGGGGGGATAACTACTAGGTGGGCAAACAGCACGTATGGTATAACACTTATTTAATTCAATCAGAAACTCTGAAACTCTATCGTTGTGTCAAGACATCAGCTAACATGAGTCATACTGTAAATACTGAAAGCCCAAATAGTTCCTTTTAGGACTAAAAATCAGTCCATTGGCATTGCGTTAATGGAACATGGAAATTATTTTTTTTTTCTGTTTAGATGAAACACTTGGTTCATTTCCAGTTTTAGAAGGTGGGTCTTGGAATGCTACAAATTGCCCAATTTTAAATTAATTCTGCTTTAGTAACATTTAAAAAAAATGAATATAAATCACAACAAACCCTGTAGGGTGTAGCAGGTTTCAAATTTTCTTTGCAAAACAGCCATGCACTAGTAATCACAGAGCAATAAAGAAAAATTAGAGACGTATATCACAAGGGAAGAAATAATGGAAAACCATTAGAGACTCAAAGAGCAGAAAGGTGCCAAGAGAAGATGAATGGCTCCTCAAGTTTTATCACAGTTTTCCAAGATATTACAATAATCTACCAGGTAGTGAAGCCATTTAGTGAAATTATGGATATAGACCAATTATGCCTCACTGGAAATGAGATGATCATTTCCCTCATACTGAATCCAAAGAAAGCTGTAGGAATATAGTTGGCCAGTGAAAACTGGATGGTGATTATAAAATCTTCTACAGAATGGGGTAATGAGTCCAAGATTATACACAAGGAAGCAACACTGTACTGTTCTCGTCGCCTTAGGAAATGCTAGTCACCGCAACCACAGCCATTGCGTGCACTCTATGTCAGGAAGGGCAGTTGCCAGGGTGACCAACTGCTTCTTCCGGATTCTCGTGGGTCGGTTTCGGGGGAGACAAATGACCGGTGAGGCTAACAGCAGAGAGATGTAATTGGACAATTCGTACGGTGTCATCAGAGACTCTGGAGGTAAAGAAAGGAGTACAGACCAGGTGGACTTCTTAGGCGTGATTGCTTCTTTCTGTGTTTCTAGAAAGATTCCCAAATGGAACCCTGATGGGGACTGAAGACTACTGTCAGCAAACTCGGAGAGAGGGGGTGCCCAGGAAGGTCAAGGTGCCAGACTCTATAGCTAGAGGACACAGGACGCTCTGCTGCCTCCCCATTCTCCGACTCTGTCCCCCACGCCGAGCAGTTCCTTCCATGTGTGGCAGGATTGAAAAGATGAACAGAAGTGACACGTGTTGATGGAGGACTTTTGGGAGGAAGCGTTTGATGGCCAGTGGGAAAATGGCCTCATTCTCGTCTTGCTGAGGAGACTGGAGTCTGGGGTCCCTCTCGGCTGGTCCTGGGGTGGCCCCCTGAGCAGAGCTCCTGTGCTCACTCACGGTGACCAGGAGAGGGGTGTGTTTGTTCCCCAGCGAAGGCTCCTAGCCCGTCCTGACTGATACACTTCAGGCCCATCACGGAAGTTGCTTAAAGTTCTGTTCGCCATGTATCGTCTTTCACTTATTCTTTGTTGTCGCCCCTGAAATGTGAGGTCAGGGGGGCAGAGAGCTTCTCCCTCTTGTTCACTAATAAATTCTTCAGAACCTAACAGATTATCTGGAAAATAGGAAGTGTTCAGTCAATACTGGCTCAATTAACAAACACAGTCTTTAAATAAGAAGGATCTTTTTAGCCAAGGAACTACCTTTTCTTAGGCACGTACCTACATCCACAATTCTGACACCTATCAGCGGTGTAAGCTTGGGGAAACTACCTCACCTTCTGTACCTAGTGCCGAAGTGTCTTTGTAAAAACTGGGACACGCATGTAATGGTCTCATAAGGTCGTCGCGAGCACTAAATGGGTAATACAAGCAGAATGATGAAGCATAGACTGAAAGTAATAGGAAATAGGCAGGAGTGTACCTGAACGGCAGATTCTATTTTCTGTTTTTCCTTGTAGGATATATAGTTCCATTCTTACAGTCCCGGTGATGAGATGTAAGTTGGAATGCTGAGTGGGACGTTTGGGAAGATGCCTTGGGGGGAGAGGACTAACGCTCTCCTTCCCACTGCCCCGCATGCGGATGTGACAGGTAGAGCCGTGGCCACCGCCTCATGCAGGGAGCTCCAGGGGAGGTGACGGCCCCGTGCAGTGGGCACAACTCAGGACCAGCCTCGGGGAGCTGCTGGTCGACCACAGTCCATTAGCTCTGCTCTGTCTCCCTCCAGACTTCATGTAAGAACACACTTTTAGTTGTTTATCCCACTGGAGTAGTTCTAACTAGCAGATAAATTAAATTTCCAACTGATATGCTCCTGTCATAGGCTGATAGTCTAAATTTGTCCCTGAGGGGGGAGTCTGTTTGTAGGGGTGTGTCTGTGTGTATCTGTGTATGTTCGTGGTGGAAATCTTCACAGGAAATGTGCCGCACCACCGTCACTGTGCGTGACTCCTAGTTGGATCCCACGTCACGTATCAGACGGCGATGAGGCTCGCGAGCCTAGGCTGCTTCGTGTGTTCCCCTTACATTCACTTCCTTCCCTCCCCAAGTGTTGACTGAGAAACGATTCCGTGATTTGCTCAGCATGCTGCGTAAGCACCGGCAATGACAGTCCCAAACTCTACCCCTGTCCTGGAGGGGGTGAGAACTGGAGACAAGGGGCACCCCGCGCATAGTTGGGTGAGGTCACCAACGTGACACGGGGGCTGCAGTAGGGCCCCGTGGGGACACGCAGAAGCCAAGTGCCCGCGCTGACGGGCTGGGGCCACCAGCGGAGTGGAAAGGACATTAGAAAGGAGGCCGCACTTGGACATCCCGTCAGAGGGGACGGGCGTCAGGACACAGCGGCAGGGGAGGACACAGCGTCCAGAGAACTGGAGTAGTTCTGGGGGCCAGAGCGGGCGAGGCGAGCACAGTTACAGTGGGGACGCGGGGTCTCGCTCTGGTCGAGGCAAAGGCGCCGAGAGATCGCCCAGAGGGAGGGCGGGAAAGATCTGATCCAATTGGCGTTTCTGAAAGGCCAGTTTCATGGCAACGAAGAGGAACGATGAGACACGGGTCGTGGCAGGGACCCCAGTGTGCAAACAGTGGCAAGACTCCAAGAGCCGCTGGACGAGGGGCCCCCAGGGAAGCAATCAGAGATAGGAGTTGAGCGGAGGACTGAGAACTCGTGGGAGGCAGCACCATCCGGGCCGCCTAAGGAGGACGGCTAGAAGGACAGCTAGAGCTCTTGCTGGGGGTAAACGGCGCTGGTTACCCAGACAGAGAAGGCGGGACGCGCTCAAACATACAGGACTAGGGGGCCGGCTCCGGAATCCAGCGTCTTATCTCCAAACTTTAACAAAACCACGGACCGTCAAACCTCCCTTCCTGTTGATTTCGTGTTCTCCAGGTGTTCCTTAGTGCTTTCAACTGCGACGAAGGCCAAACGTAGGTTAAAATCCACCGCAGGGAGGAATGATAAACTCCTTCACCGACGGGTGTGTTTAAGGCAAACAAACAAGGTAATTATTTGCAGCCGGGATTGTGGGTTTACTTCAGGACCCCAGTGTCCGTCACTCAGTTAAATTGTGTTTGTGTTCTGTAAATTTTTAATTTTTCCCCGGAGGAAAAATAAAAAATTCTGCCTTCATTTTCCACCAGCAACTCAGGAAGAAAACTTAGAGGACTTCGATTAAAAATTGAAGTTAAGCATGAGCAGTGGATTAAAAGATTATTTACCCTTTAAAGCTCTGGTTAAGTAGCCAGAATGTGGGATTTAGTCATCCACGGGGTTGCTTGATGCGATGGATTTCCCCCCTTTTTTGTAGACAGAGAAGCTTCCCCGTGGAAGTTTCGAGGTCCCTCACCTGCCGGGGGCTGTTTCCAGAGTTTGGGGGATGGCTTCTCACTGAGGCCAAGCTGAGAAAAATAGGCCCTTGTCTCCCTCACATGCTGCTAAACTCTTGGGTAGGGAAGAGGCAAATGGATACGGGTCTTCGCAAGTTCCTGTGAGTTTGAAATCCACGGGATGGGAAATGCGTGGTTGAGCTCAGACGGGCCCGTCGAGGACGGAGGGCAGTCCCCGCGCTGTGTGCCCAGCGCTTTCTCGGCCCCTCCAGACCCAGCTCTCCCGGGCTTCCTCGGGCCGGGCGGTCCTCCCAGCACCTGAGGCTGCGTCTGCAGCTTGGGGACCCGGCTGAGTGAGACCACAGCAGAGCCGAAGCCTGAGGGCCGGTCCCTCCCGCCTTGGTCCTCGCTTGGGCGGGCATCTCCCTGGCACCTGCTGTAGCTCCTACCTGGGGACCAGTGGTGCCCCATGTGCCCACCTTGCCGTCCAGGCTCACCCGTCAGCAGCACCGACTGCCCTCCACGTGTGCCCCCGGGCACAGAGACATTGGGGAGCCCCTCCCACACCGCGGAGGGCTCATTGAGATGCCCCGTGTGCTACTTCTGCTGTGTTCCGCTCGCACTGCTGAGCAAAGCCGAGTGGTCCCGTCCTTGCCGGTCTGAGCACGCCCGAGCTGCTCGTGTTTCACGGCACCACGGGTTTCAACGGGACCCATGAACGAATGACCCC
>CM052815.1:91575666-91598357 GCA_028533885.1 Nasua narica | reverse complement strand
CCCCCCCCCCCCCCCCCCGGCCCACTGCAAACACTTCCAGTTAACATGTTCAGCAGACCCAACAAATGGAGCCGCTGGGCTGGGCGGGGCCCTGGCCTTCTTCCTTCCCTCGTCTTGGGCTTAGAGACCTTCCACATCAGGCGTTAGGGCCTTAATCCCCTGTCTTCTGAAGGACTTGAGCAATGACCTGTGACAACGTCCTGCCCCTTGGCCTTCCCCAAATAAAAGACTGACCTTGGAGGTCCCTCCTTGGTCCTCTACACCCTTCTGAATATGCTCTCATTTTCTTCGCCCACCCTTGGTCTTAGGTCACATAAAAGCATGGCGATGGGAAGGTCCCCGGCCCTTTTCTGGAGACTTGCCGGGACTCAAGGGGGAGAGTGGGGACATGCTGGTTTCCCTGTTCATTCCTCCCAAGCAGCAGCAGCACAGCCTGGCTCAAAGGACCTTAGGGGACGGCTGTGTCCACATCCAGGGACCGAGAATAGGGTATTCCTGAAGGCCCTCACAGCTCACAGCCCAGAGTGCCCAGCCGGCTCCTTCTGCCGGAGGGGGAGCATCTCCTTTCTCTCCGAGGTCCTATCGACCCGCTGGGCTACGGAGGCCTCCCTGGGGGTCTCTGGGTCAGCCTGCAACGCCCCTCATCACTAACCGACCCGGAAATGCAGGCATGGTCCGGACGCCCCTGTGCTTGGCCAGGAACTGCTGTCGGTAGAATTAGTGACCCGCGTGAGGGGAGGGGCATCACGAGGGCCCTGAGAATATTCTCTGGAGTCTGTTCCAAGGAACGAGCGCTGACCGCCCCTGGGCACAGGGCCGGGTCACTATCTTTCCCGGATGCCTTTTTTCTTCCTCCCGACACCGTGGGTGCGTTCTGTGGGCCCACCCTGCATGCGGGAACGTTGCGGCTGTTTAGTGCAGGGGAGTTTTCTAAGGTCACTCATCGAGCCCAAGTGATAGTGACAGTACGCCAACCCAAGTCCTCTGATGACAGCGTGCGAGTGCTCAGCCCCGAGGCTGGGCGGGGTACCCTCGAGGACCCTGCCGGCCGAGCCCTGGACCCAAGCAGGCTCAAGGGCTTCATGCTGCATTCACATTGAACGGGCTCCGTCCGGGGGCGCCTGGGGGGCTCCGCCAGTTAAGCGTCTGCCTTTGGCTCAGGTTGTGATCTCAGGGTCCCGGGGGCCAGTCCTGCATCGGGCTCCCTGCTCAGTGGGGAGCCTGCTTCTGCCTTTGCTGCTCCTGGAGTTTGTGCTCTCTCAAAGTCTTAAAAAAAAAAAAAAAAAAAAAAGAACCAGCTTCTTCTTTCTCAAAGCACTTCTTTTTCTCTGTAGACTTGGCTCAAGTCTTAGCGTTTTTATTTGTCAGACCTTCTCCATGAGGATTTCTTGCAGAAAAGCAATCAGAGCAGGAAAACTGGACTGTGTGGGCTGCCCGGTGAGGGGGGAGCAAGCAGCAGATCGGGGCTTCCGGAGAGACCCAGCAGGGCTGCGGAGGAGGGGGCTGCCGACCAGGACAGGTGGGAGGGGAGAGCGAGAAGCAGAAAAAAGCAAAGCCTATGAGTGCAGGGCGT
Organism: Nasua narica; assembly: GCA_028533885.1. Classification (NCBI taxonomy): domain Eukaryota; kingdom Metazoa; phylum Chordata; class Mammalia; order Carnivora; family Procyonidae; genus Nasua; species Nasua narica. The sequence goes on along the minus strand of CM052815.1, from coordinate 91,596,784 downwards.
CTGAACAAGTGAAAAGTAGGGGCAAACTCTGGGGCAGAAAGCTGGCAAGAAGAGGAGACACTTCTAAATTTTAGTGATGGCTCCATGGGTGAGAAATTAGACTCCCATTAATATTCAAGTGAATAGAGACTGAGATTCTATTTAATTACTTTTATCTGCTAGTGTGTGTTTCGATGCAGCACAAACCTGAACGTGGATCTCCTTTGGGCTGAAGGACTCATTTAGTCTACAAATACAGGAAATGATAGTCCAAGAACGTGGGGAGCAATGTAACCTACAAGCCTTCTTCATGCATATGGTCCCCTATCTGTCGTATCTGTTCATGTCTGGTGGTGACGCGCCCTTTCCAGAAGGTGAGGGTTAACTGCTGGGTGAGGAGTAGACGGTCAGGAAAGGCACAGGCGCCGATTCACCCACGGATGGAACCGAACCCCACCCCGCCCAGAGGCATCCGGCAATGCCATCGAGCACGTGTGTGCGTCCGACCGTCCGCACTCGGGAGGACAGGAGGAGGACTTCATCAAGTCCCAGGATGCATCCCGGTCTCTGAAGCTGTCGGAGGTTGATTAGGCCAGGGTTCTGGGGTGAGCCCATCCCGCAGTGCATGTATCACAGGCCTCCAGCTCTGGAGACACACATATAAATAACGTGTTAATTCACGGTGCCACAAGTGGAGGATTCTAGCTTCCTTTAATAGTATCTTCTGCAAACCAATGAGCATGGTGGTGGAAACAGACTCATGGTGGGAAAGTTCCTTAGCGGGTACAGAGTGTGGATCCAATGACTAAGTCCATCTAAGACAGCTAATGCTCAGCTCTACCTTAGGGTGTATCAGACATCAGAATTAGATTTCTTGTATCCGATGAGTGAGACCAGGTATCTACCCATGGACCTTCATTTTTTTGTGCTCCAGAATGATCAGTTTTTGATAATCCTATTCCTTTTTGAAAAAGAAAATTTAGTTCTTAACTAACCCTAATTGCCTTCTAATGGATTATGTGTGCCTGTTGGACGCTGCAGACCTTCTCCAAACTTGGAATCCAATTCCACATGGCAGCCCTCATTCCCCGTCCCCCACTGATTTTCAGGATGTAATTGCTTTTTACCACAGAAACTGCCAAAGCCTGACTTTGCGAAGGTATGACATCAGGGAAAGGAATTTAGCCCGGTTTAATGCTTCAAGTAGGGATTATGTGGCCCCAGAACCTGAGAATTTTCTGGGTTTGCTCTCAATGAGCAAGTAAGGTCGGGAACCCCAGCACTCGTCTACTTCGTTGCCACGGGGGTGGGGGGAGAGGGCAGGGCTGTTCACACTCAGCTGGCCGAAGACCAGGATGGGGCAGAGCTCTCAACAAGCCGGGCGGGAGAGGAAGGGAACCGGTGGGTTCCATTCACTCCCTCCCTCACCCTTCCCCGTCCAAAGACGGAGCCCTCACCATAGAAAACGCTTTCGTTCGCATCCACCGTCTCGTGCGTTCATTTCCCTCCATTGGGTCACTCCCATGGGCCAACACCGTGTTTCTCCTCTTAAAGTGGATTCAGAACAAGATTATCTAACTCTTCCCTTTCGTTTTTTCTCCACTTTTTGTCATTTCCCTACATTTTTCAAACCATCGTCTTCGCAGTCTTCGTTTTTCCCTGAATGACCCCCACGTTGCCCGTCCAACATGAATTAGGGCTTCTCATCATCTCTCCATGGTGTTTGGCCCCGTCGGTCATCCCCTCACTGCAGTCTTCCCTGGATTCTAGGCGGTGATCATCTCCTGGTCTGACTCCTATCTCCACAGCCCTTCATCCTGGAGCACTCTCTCCTTCCAGGGCATCCACTGGGGAGGACCGGGTCAATAAAATCGCCAAAGGATCTAGGAAAATCGAGAGTTTCAAGCACCAGACCTCTGGTTTGTTGGCTCACTTCTCTAGGTTAAGTGTAACGTGCAGGCAGGAAGGGAACGCACGTGTCCCTCTCTACCCCAGTCCCTGGCTCTGTGCTCAGCACCCTCGGAGGTCCTCAGCAAGTACTGAGTAAACGCATGTATAGACCTCTCAAGTCATTTATTCTATTTTCGAATCAGAGGACCTGGAGGGTTCCCCCACCCCACCAAAGCTCCCTGCCATGTTGGACTGGTCTGTCTTCACCTGGTTTATTCTTTCACTGGTCTGGAAATAATCATCTTAAGTCCCTTGGGCTTTTTTCAAAGTCTGCTACTGGGTTACAATGCAAAGTTCTGGGCCAGATGCTCATTTTAAGTGACCCCTGTGATACATGTTTGGTGTTAGATTAACCTATTATGATTTGTGGTCGTAGAGGCAGGAGCCTGCCTTTTGAGTATGAATAAGGGATCTTTGCCTTTATTGACTTCTAACAGGGTTGTGTTTAACCACAAGAGGAAAGAAACACCAATTATTCTCCTGGGTAATTTTAAGCAGGTAGGAATAGAAAGCAGTTCTGTGGCATGAGTGACTGGAGTCCCTGAATTGGTCTCTGGGCAAACGTTGGAAAGAAAGTCGTAACTATGTATTCCTTAGGGAGACGATACAATAGCAGGGTGTTCAATTTGCAGCCAACAGGCTTTGTTATCAGCGATGCAGATTTTATTATCTGCTAGCTCATAGCTGGTCTTATTCATTTGGAAGCTCTTTGCAGAAAGAAGTGGATTCCATTTCTAGACCTCACGATTATGAGTTCTGTCACTGCTTTTAGCTTTTCAGCTATTTATCCCTGTCACTCAGTGGGGTCATTTGCAATCCTGGACGGGCTGTCTGGCTTTAATGCCGCATCAGTCCCATTTTCCTCTTCCCCTCCAAATGGGACCACCACAGGCTTCTCCATCTGGTCTGTGTTCAACGAACCCCCCATCAGGATACGAGAGTGGTGGGTTTTTCTGGTAGAAGGCAGACGCAGTTCTAGTAAAAATAATTTTATGAGCCCTCGTTGAAGTCCCTTGGAAGAGTTTTTGGAGACAGGAATGAGTAAGATAACTCCCGCCATTAAGAAGTTTGAAGAGGGGCGCCTGGGTGGCTCAGTGGGTTAAAGCCTCTGCCTTCAGCTCAGGTCATGATCTCAGGGTCCTGGGATCGAGCCCCGCTTAGGTCTCTCTGCTCAGTGGGGAGCCTGCTTCCCCCCTCTCTCTCCGCCTGCCTCTCTGCCCACTTGTGATCTCTGTCAAGTAAATAAAAACCTTAAAAAAAAGTTTGAAGGGGCCTCAGTGCTACCCTGAGCAGGTCCCCAAAGGAGCTCTGGGACTGACTTTGTAGAAGGAGCAATTGTGAGCTGACGGCAGGGTCTGGGGCAGGGTCTGAGCCCTCCACCTCCAAACCACTCTCCCTGCTTCTGTTGAGGTCCCCGGCCCCCTCAATGCGCAAACCTAGGGTCCATCTGAAACACCGACAACCCGAGGACTGAGCGTGTCTTTGACCCTTTCTCTTCTACTGTCCAGACTTCAGCACACCGTAGACACGTCTGGAAAAACTGCTGGTGACGGGACATACTTAGGTCCTCAGTTTAATACAGCATTTTACCATCGTGTGGGTGGCCACTGGCTGGGTCTCGCATTCCACACATTGGTTTCGTTTCCTCCTTCATTTTCCTAAGAGGAGGAGCGGCATTTCCTCAGAGCCAGGAGGTGGTCCCAGGCACTGTGGCTTCGGGATCGCGCTCCCTTCAGATAGCTCCCTGGAATCAGCCTCCTGCTTTCAGATTCCTCTGAAATGATAAGCTCTCCCAAGTACTTGAAAAGAGCCACGGTTTCTTCTACCGACAGTTACTGGCAGTTGTGCCCGTTCCGCGAAGAGCGAGTATCGAGAAATGAACTTTGCCCTTTGGTTTTATTGTCGACGTCAAGGTCAAGGATCCAGTGTGGAAACGATCGTGCTGCAGATGTCGTGTAAACCGTGGGTGTCCCCCTGATCAGGTTTACGGAGGAAGTAAGTTGGGTTTTTAAACACAGGACTGGAAACAACTCAGCAGCATGGATGGCAGACTTCTTTGTTTTGTTTTTTCTCTTTACGTAACGGTGACAGCGTTGGGTTTGGGGTCACACGACCTGAAATCCTGGCTGGGGACTTGAATGAGCAGCTTATTCTGTCTGAATGTCGGTTTCCAGCATCAGGGCTGGTGGGCGGTTTACGGAATAGATGAACCTATTCCTCTTCGGTCAATTCTGTGCTGATACAAACTCCCAACAGTCGTCAAGAACATGGACTATTTTCATCAATGTAAACGTGTCTGACTCATGCCCTCAGACTTCAGTCAGACGAGTGGCCTATTTTCCCCCCCAAAGACATTTTCATGGGAGGTTTACCTGACAGAGTAAGCCAGGCTCCCTCCCGGCACATGGTTTGCTAACTCTGGACCCATGTGCACACCTGTTAACAGCCCAGTGCATACCCATCATCCCAGCAAGTTCCCCAAGTCCCTTTAGATTTGGAAGAAGCACTTTCTGTGCTGGCTCCCGCGTCTGGGTTTTTCTGATTTATCATGGTCTATTCAATTTGCCACACATCAAATAATGACACTTTTATTCACAAGATCGTAATAGATGTTCTCTGCCAAGAAGTTCCAGAGCAGAGTTTTATCCTTCTTTCCAGGATGAGGCACGATCCTGGCGGTCCTTCAGTAGGCGGCTTCTCTCAGAAGACGTTTAGTGCCAAGTGGTGTAGCTGGCGGAGGCCTCCGCATCAGGCCACAGGCCCTCCCACCCAGACGTCGGCCAACGGCAGTTCCTAGAACCATCCCGTTCATCTGGAGGGGGAAAGGATAACTATTGACCTGAAAAGACTCACCCATTTTTAATTACTGATTTAACGGTTAATGAAAGCCAAGGAATTCAATAGGATTCGTATTAATTTACAAATCCCATTGTTTCTTACAGTAGCCTCCTTGATGCATCGGCTGCGTACAGCAGAGTAGTTAGGAATCTGGACTTCGGAGGATTGCACACCCCGGTTTTACTGCAGTAATCCTGGGAAAGTCACTTTGTAACCCCCAGTATGTTTCATCCGAAAGATGGAGATGCCAATGGCACGAGTTCCATAGGGTTGTTGGGGACATTAAAGCGGGTAATGCCTTGTGCACTTAGTGTAGTGCACACAGCGATCATTTCTTAAGTCGTTTCAGCGAGGTTGAGAATAATCTCACGGTACTATCTCCCTGTCGGGAGCTACAGGCAAGATCCAAAGCTGTAGAGCTGGGGTTAACCCATTTAATCCTTCCTGGCACTTCCTGTGTTCCACAGCCTTTTCTAGTCCCGGGCTGACTAGAGGTAAGAACCCAGCTTCTTGCATTCCCCGGTTCTGTGCACATGACGCCAAGGCTGCAACTCTGCCCCCGTTCTGGGTGAGACCCAAGGGGATTCCCTGGGGGGGCAGCTTCCTCGCAGAGGACTGATGACCAGAGGAAGCGGAGGTCTTCGTGCTCTAGCCTAGGTTTATCAGCCCCAGCATCTCGTTCCAATTGCTGTCTACGTCCTCATTCAAAACTGAAATTTCTTCAGTAGCCACCATGTTACAGAAGCAATTTTCAGAGCCAAGCTGGGCCAGTCTAGAGGAATGCATGCATCGGTAGGATGAAAAATCCCAAGCCCAAACTCACCCCAAGTAGCTGTTCAAGTAGCTTAAAGGTAGTGATTTTAAGCCACTAGTTCTGGATGGTTGGAGGCATGTAGGGAGGTAGAAGCCAGTGATACAATTTTAGGGGGAAAGACAATCATCACTTGTGGTTTAAGGGGATGAAAGGATTCTAAAAAGGGACCCGAGGGCCAAATCCATGCCCTGTGGAATCCCAGCCTCATCCCACAGATCCAAGGTCAAGCTCCCCACAAGCCAGGCTGGAGGACATTGGTAACTAGTGCATTCCGAGCCCCGAATAGGTCAACAAAGGCCTCCCAGCCCCAAGCAAAGCAGAGTTCAGTTCCAGGATGGCAGCCCTAGAGCCTGGGGATTCCTGACTGGAAGATGGGCGAGAACCAGAAAGGAAGGCCATTCGAGTACCAAGTCTCTTCTCAGGCTCTAGGGACCAGTGAATGGAGGGGAGGGGAGACAGGTCTGAGTGGAAGGCTTTCAGAGGGATTCCGAGATTCATGCTGCTCAGTTAACCATAAGGACCATGTGCCATGTGAGCCCTGAAGATACAGTAACAAGGACAGAAAAATGCGGATGCCACCCTCTCAGGATGGGGCATTCCAGATGGAAGATACAAAGAAAATACAAACCCGAGTTTTATTTTTGTCTTTTTTTGTTTAAAGATTTGACAGAGATAGTGAGAGGAAACACAAGCGGGGGGGGGGGGGTGGAGAGGCAGAAGCAGGCTCCCCACCAAGCAGGAAGCCTGATGCGGGGCTCGATCCCAGGACCCTGGGATCATGACCTGAGGCGAAGGCAGACGCTTCACCCACGGAGCCCCCCAGGGGCCCCCAAATCTGAGTTTTAAGATCACGTCACTCTTTCCTTGAGAGTAGGTCCAGAGCATCCCCGGTCACGACATAGCTCGTCTGCATGCCTGGGGAAACCCACCATCCAGAACCCGGGGGAACAGAGATCAAGCGCCTCCTTGATCTGCGGTTCCCGGCACGTGGGGTCCAGCGTCCTGTGCAGCTAGAGACGCTGCTGCCTCACACAACCCAGCCTCTTCTCTCGACTGCATGGAGGCTGCTCAGACTCTAGGTCAAATAAAAAAATCTCACCACGCCCTCCCCAAAAAAAGAAATCTTTGGAGAGCAGATAACAAAACAAAGTAACCTCAGTAAGGACCCAAGGGGCCTTCCAGGAGGAAGTGACGTAGGAGAGGATCAAGACAATAGTGACAGATACTCAGCTTGACTCTGCGCCAGGTATCCAGCACCCTACAAACTCCACGAGGGTGGTTGTGACATCCTCACACAGCCCCTTAAGGAGGTCATGGGAGTACGTCTCATCAGCAAGGAAACAGGCCCAGTACATGTAACTGGTGAAAGAACACAGCTGGGAACTGGGAGACCAGGGTTGAGACCGTGTGACTTCTCATTCAGGATGCATTCTCTCACCGCTGAAAACTCCATGGAATCTATGCAGTGGGGGGCTGAGAGGGGGGAGTTACTCAGAACCACAGCATGTGTAAAGGCCCTGTGGTAGGAGATAGTTGGATACAGCAAGGAACAGAAAGCGGCCAGTGTGGCTGGTGTGGCAGTGACGTGGACGAGGTGAAGCTGCGGATGAAGACCGGCCAGGGCCCCAGCATCCCAGCCCGGGTTGGCAACAGTTTGCACCTCACGTGCTGCGGGTCTCAGTGCGACTGGAACTGCAAACAGACAGCAGGGACACCAGGAAACAAAGGATCTGTTTCGCTCTTTTTAGTGCAGGCTGAAAGCAGAGGGAGATGGTTTTTGTTATGTCTAACGATGCCCGAAAACAGACACACGGATGACGGAAACAGGCAAAGAAAACTTGACTCAAGATGAAAGTTGGCGAGAACATTCTAGAACAATCGCGGACTGGCAACATGACCCAGACAGTCGTGGGCCAGCTGCCCTCAGTACCCGCCGCAAACCCCGGGCTAGAGTCCGATCTACACTCGGGGTCCCTACCTACTTCGACCTGTAATTGGACACAAAAGGAAAGGTGACCTAGTAACTTTCAGGAAACGGTCTCCGGGTTGTTTCACAGATGAGCGTCAGTCCTGTGCACACATCCCTCCAGCGACAGCGTCAGGCCTGCGGCAGGGGGACAGTCTCTACAGCTGTCGCCGCCACCTGGACTCCTGCCCCACATGGCCCCGAGGCGAGACACTTGGCAGAGTCTCAGCTGTGGATCCCAGGAACTGACTGCAGAGCAGGCCTCGGAGAAGGCCCGACTTGCACCTGAGCTGCCTCTCCCTCGCCCTGTCTCCCTCCCTCCCTGGCTAGTGCCTGGGCGGTTGCCTCTCGCATGCCCATCAGTCCCCAGCGAGCACTCCACCTGCAGCTTGCCCGGATTTGCTTCAGGGGACCCCAAGGTCAGACGTCCTTGCTATTCCGCAGAGCTACCACCAGGGGGAGATCAAGGCCCACCGCACTCACGCTTCTCCCGGCCGAGCCCTCACCTGCCGCTGTGCACCCCGGGGCAAGACTGAGGAGCCTCTGCTCCATCTCTGATACAGACGAGCCCTCGAGCCCTCGCAGGGGTACTCAGGAGGGGGATCAGGACCGCGGCGGAGGTGCGGATCATTGCAGTTCTTCTCCCTGCTGGCATCACCCGACAGTAAGAAACCGCAGAGCACCCAGAAGCCAGAACCATTCTGCCTTGTGGGGCCCCGCCGTGCTGGCTAGTTTACAGGTGCCCTTGGAGACCGGTGTCCTTCCCTCCTACCACACAGCCTGGCGCCCCCGCTCGGCTGTTCTTCTAACCTCCTCCTCCCCCACGACTCTTCAAGTGCCAAGAATTCCTCAGGCCAGTACATTTTGTGACTCCCGAGACTTTCCCATTCCCCCCCCCCATACTTTTTTCAGTGTTCCAAGATTCATTATTCATGCACCACACTCAGTGCTCCGTGCAATACGTGCCCTCAACACCCACCACCAGGCTCGCCCAACCCCCCCAACCCTCCGTTTGTTGCTCAGACTTTCCAATTTTTGCAAATGCTCCCCCACTCCACTACCAGGCAAACCAACTCTCGAAAGGAACGGGTCTAGTAGAAATTCAGGGCAGTACTCCAGAAATCGCCTGGTGGCTTTGTTGCCTCTTAACGTTCGAGATGCAATCCACTGTTCCCTCCGGGCCGTATTTCTCCATTGGCAGACACCAGCCTCCTCCTCACTACTGGCAGAGTCACCAACAAAGGCTTTCCGTTAATTTTCCGATTCTCCCTCATCCACCAAGCGTCGAGAACATCACGTCTTCGTGGATTACGGCGTCGTGTTCAGTGAAGGACATGGAGTTGGGCGTCTCTAGTCAGACACCGGGTGAGCAGAGCCCCTAAGCTCAGTATGTACCTGCCACCACCCCCGTGAACAGTCAGCACCCCAGTAACCCTGTCTTCACAAGCCCTCCATGCCAGTCAGCTGGGCACCGAAGTTCTAGGAGCTTCTAGCACGGCATCCACCTTGTAGCCTGAAAACGGTGGTGCGGTCGTGCCCCGTGTATCCTGGGGAATTTAGTAGCACCTTCGGGTCATGGGCACGAGGTTTAATTCTTAGTTCACTTACCCCTTCACTTTTTGGTAACTGAATGCTGTTCTCAGCTTTACTGGAGTGATTTATATGCAGTAAAACTCCATTTTGAATGTATAATTCAATGGTTTTTGATACTTTTTACAGTGACTTCCTTTCCTACCCACATCCAGTGCACCGTCTTCCCAAACCGAATCAACATTGCTGGTCTGCTCATGTCCCTTCCGACTGGGAGCACAGTTTCCGAGGACCAAACTGCGTCCTCCTCATCACTGGGTTCCTATCCCTTGACGAGACACCAAGAAGAGGCTTCACAGATATTTGCTCCAGAAATGAGGGAATCCAGCTATTAGAGTAAAAATAAACGCATGGAAAAGACTTACTGGGCTGTAGGATGCGGGGGACGGGTGGGTCTGAGAATGACACATCAATGTGAGGTTCAAAGCGGTCAGGCCTGGAGAACGTGGTCCGGCAGTGCTGGGCCCCGCCCTCCGGTCCGGCGGCTGTGGCGGCCTCCTGTCTGGTCAGTGACCCTTCAGCCGACACTGCAGCCAGTTCCTGGCAGGCTGACGGCTTCCCGGGGGCGGGGGTCTCTGCTTCAGGGCGCTTGCTACACACCTGAGGGTCTCCTTCCCCCTGGGGGCAGGGTGGGAGTGTGGGCAAGTTAAAACTCCGGGGGCTGTTCCCGTGACGGACATTGTTGGACAAGTTCCGCAACTTCCTCGTCCGTCAGGGCCAAGTTCCCAGCCTCGGTCCCCACTCAACCAGCGGGCTGCAGCATCAGTCACCCAAAGTAGGGACCCAGTCGCTCAGGGGTCCTTCCTTCACTGGCTTGTCTTCCTCTCCAGCCCCTCATCCCCACTCCCGCGGGTCATCTTCTCAAGAGCCTTGCACCCAAATATTTGACTCTGGGTCTGCTTTTGAAGAATCCCAAACTAAGGCAATAAGATTCTTAAGTTTGCCTCTTTCTTGCTCTGTGGACTCAAGTGATTTACTTTTATCTCTACCAGGGTGTGTTTGCTTTTTTTTTTTTTTTTTGCTTCTTTTTTTAAAATATGCGCAACACCTTCATAGCAGCAGTGCCCACAGCAGCCAAGCTATGGAAAGAGCCCAGATGTCCATCAACAGATGAATGGATAAGGATGTGGTCTACATACACGGTAGATGTAGCCATCAGCAAGTATGAAATCTTACCAGTTCTCACGACATGGATAGAACCAGAGGGCATTATGCTAAGCAAATTAAGTCCATCAGAGAAAGACAACTTTCACATGATTTCACTCTTACATACAATTTCAGCAACTAACAGAGGAGCATAAGGGAAGGGAAGGAAAAATATGGAGTCAGACAGATGAGCCGTAAGATACTCAAGTACAGGGAACAAACCAAGGGCTGCTGGAGGGGCAGTGGGGAGGATGGGTAACTGGGATGTTCATTAAGGAGGGGACGTGATCTAACGGGCTCAGGGTTTTATATGCAACTGAGGAATCACGGAAATACCTCTGAAACTAGTAATACACTGTTAATTGAAGTAAAATTTAAGAAGTAGGTATAATACTTAGGATTACTTGATGAAAATTTAATACTTGTCATATACAAGGAGCTTAGTAAGTAATGGGTATTTCTAGATAATGCACTATTTGGCACCTAGAGTGCTTTCCTACTTAAATTTTCGGAGACAGAGGGGGCTTTTCACTGTCCCAGGTCTGATCCCCAGGAATTAAATTCTGAGGAACCATGATGGTAACCACTCTCGTAGGTAGAAGAACAGCAGTGAATAAATCAAATTCCCTGCATTTAAGGATTTGAATCATTGGCGAATAATCAATACACGATAAGGGGAAAAGGGTTAACAATAGAACAAAACAGAAAACTCAGGATCACAAGGATGCAGAGGAGCAGGGATGGGGCATGCAGGTAATAATTTATAGAAGGAATCAAAGTCCTCTCTGGTAGGAGCTTTTTCTAGTTGAGATGTAATTGACATTGTATAAATATTCGATTCGATGTAATTGAGATGAGCTACAATCACATTGGGTAAATTGAAGGTATATAATGCGATTTGGTGTACATGGATATTGTGAAAGGATTACCTCCATAAGGTTAATTAACACACCCATGTTACATAATTACTTATTGTGGAGGAAAGTTAAGAATTGCTCTCTTAGCAGTTTTCTAATATAGAGTACATCTTGCTAATTAGAGTCAGCATGCGGTCTATTGGATTCCAGAACTTTTTGCATTCTAACAAGTTGGTATCTGTTGAACATCTCCTTGCCCACCCTTCACCCCCGTCTACCAACCGTCACCATTCCACTCTATTTCTGTGAGTTTGGAGAGTTTAGATTCCACATGGGAAGTCAACCAGTAGGTCTTCGGTGTAGCCCATTTGGCATCACGCCTCCAAGGCCCGTGCCACTAGGAGTTCCTTCCTCTGGATAGCAGAGTAGAGTAGGTGTGCGTACACACACACTTGTCATTTACGTCGCAGTTTACCCCTTCATCCACTGATGGATGCTCAGGCTGTTTCCATGCCTTGGGTACTGTTAGTAACGCGGCCGTGAACACGGGGATAAGATAGCTCTTCGCCTCCCTCACATATAGGTCCTCCTCTAGGAGAACTGCTGGATTATAGTCCAATTTTTAGTTTAGGGTCGCTTGTAATGTCCACAGTGATCACACCAGGTGACAGCCCACCCACAGCGCACAGGGTTCCCTCTTCTCTATGTGCCCTTCAGTAGTTACCTCGAGAAGGATATTGTGGAGCAAAGACTCCAAGGGAGTAAGGGGGCCCGTCGTAGGGCTTCCCCAGGAAGGGCCAGACGAACAAGAGGGAAAGAGGCTGGCACAGGCTGCGATCTTGGACTCCCACGGAAGTCAGGGAATGGAGAAAGCCACCAGAGGAGACGACTGGATTGCTTTTCTCATCACTAAGGCAGCTGTGACGAGAAATTTGAAAAAATTCAAATAACAGGAATGAGAGCTTGTAGACTGGAGAAGACAGGGGAGAAGTGAGTGGTCTGGGCCAAGTAGTCGTGGAGGGGATGAGAAGTACTCAAGGCGGACAAGCCTCAAGGATCATCCAGTAATTTTGGACGAAGTAACTAGAAGGCTGAACATGTTTACCGATTTGGGGAAGACTGTGGGAGAAGCAGAGTTTCTAGTTAGAGTGTTGGTTTTCGCATGTGTCAGGTTTGTACTGTCCATTACTCATCCCAGCAGAGAATGCCTCTGTGTGTTGGTTCAGGATATGGATCCTAGAGCTGGACTTCCCGGTTCTAGTCCCAGCTTTGTCACTTGCTGTGTGACCTCAGGATACTTCCTCTACCTATCCATCCTCAGTTTTCTCATCTGTAAAATGGGACTAACAGCAATTGTTACGAGAATTTCATGCGTTAATACCTGTACGGTGCTTGGTATAGTGTATGACAGAGGGAAACGGTATGTAAGAGTATGTCAAAATATTGGATGGGCATACACGGGAGGCTGCAGTTAAGTAGTTCTGGGCTGTAGGTAGCAATCTGGAATCTTCAGCTCATAGTTGCTTTTTTAAGCCATACAATGGAAAAGGTCATCTGGGGAGTTCAAGGAGATGGTTGAGGCAGCATCGCCGGAGACCAGCCCGGGGCACGTCAAGGGTTCAAATGAAGGAACATAGATGATGCAGATGTCCAAGTTGTTGATTCATCTGTTAGAAGTTAACTTTGTGCACATACTTTCATATTACTACTTGAAAATTCAGCTCCGTGCCTTCCCGGGAACAGCATTCCCTTAAAACATGTACGGGGAGGGGGGGCCGGGCCTGCCAGGGAGCCTACACTTTTTATTCTCGTGAAGCAGCAGCGTAAAGCAGGGGGACATGGTCATTTTTTCAAGACCAGGTTAGTTTTCCAGGTTTTCCCCTTGACGTATGTACTTAAACACCCCTCATTTCAGCATGTTGCTTTCTCAATGCTATTCTGGGAATGGTTATCGAATAATTAAAAATTATAAATACCAGTTTGTCTTTTACAGGCGACAACTGTTCTTAATTGGGGCCATACGATCACCTACTGCCATTCTACCCATTTTTAAGAGTGTGTTTCAGGGGCATGGACACCATTCCCCCCACTATCTACTTCCAAGCCTCTTCCCTCTGTACCACTAGGCATGACCTTATTCCCTGCGCAGTTCCCCGCTCACTGCTAGTAGACCCTCTATAGTCATCCCTTTGTGCGTACCCCTAGGAGTGGAATCGCTAGGTCTTATGGTACCCGAGGTTTAGTTCTTTGAGCAATACCCCAGCGCTTTCCAAGCAGCTACACCGCTGTGCATCCCCACCGACCAGGGCTCCAGTTACCGTGCATCCCCTCCGACCCTTGTCACCTTCCTCCCCCTCCCCGTAGCCGTCCCAGTGTGGACTTCACCGCCTCTCGCGGTCATTTCCATTTAGACTCCCCGCCCTGACCATGAGGGTGACCATCTTTGTGTCTGCTTGTGGACCACGTGTCGAGGTTTTCTGGAGAACTGTCTGTACAAGCCCTTTGCCCATTTTTAAGGAACGATTTGCGTTGGTCTTTTTAAGTTCTAAGTGTTCTTCATACGTTGCAGAAGTTAATCCATTATCATATATACGGCTTCTGAGAAGTTTCCTCCCATTCTCTAGGTTATCTTTTTACTTTTGGTCATGCAAAGTTATATCCCGGAGATCAGTTAGTTTCTTTTGTTGTTTCTTAGAATGTCCCTGGTCGTTTCTTCTTTGAGCCAGCGCTTGTTTGAGTGTTGTTTAATTCTCACTTATTATGTATTTTCCCCATTTTCGTTCCGTGACTGATTTCTAGCTTTGTCCTGCTGTGGTTAGAGAGGATACTTTTCAATTTTTAATTTTTTTGAACTTATCGCGAGGTGTTTTGCGATGTAACGTATGGTGACTAGTCCGTGTGCACTTGAAAGAAGGGGAGCATTAATGGGTTCCCAGGATTATCGTGTTCACTTTTTTTTAAGCAATCTCAATGCCCCATGTGGGGCCTTAACTCATGACCCTGAGATTGGGACCGGAGTGCTGGTCCAACGGAGCTGCCAGCCTTCCCGTCACACACGCTTGAGGTTACCGCGTGTGGTCCAGGGTACTGTCCCATATTCGGGGGAATCCCCACTGCTCAGGGTTTCCACAGCTCAGTTAGCTTCCTCACTAGTACTGGACATTCTGAAGTCACTACTCGGGATGTGTTGGCAGTCGTCTGTGGGCGTGCACACCCTGAGAGAGATGTGGCCTCTTTTCCCGTGTTCCCAGCTCACTGTGAGGCTCTTCCCTTTCCCTCCAGCCCTACTACAAACGAGTGTCCTCTCGTGATCTTGTTAGTACGATGCGTTTCACGGCTTTGTGCCTCTAACTGGTGATGTGATGTTTAAGATGGCCCCAAGCATGGGGCAGAAATGCTGTCCAGGTTCCCAAGTAGAAGAAGGATGGGATAGGTCAGGTAATCCTTGTTCAGATATGGGGTAGAGCGCTGTTGGCTCTGAATTCGGGGGTGGTCATATTGTACGTCAAGTAAGGGATCTTTATTTTTTAAAAATATTTGAGTGAGCAAGCGAGCAGGGCAGAGGGGGAGGGAGAAGCAGACTTCCCGCTGAGCAGGGAGCCTGATGCAGGACCCAGGATCCCAGGACCCTGAGCTCTGAGCTTTTACCCATTTATCTTTGTGATTAGAAGTAAAACAGAATCAACACTTTTCTTTTTGGTCAGACATGAAGCCAACTTGAAGAGAAAGGTTAGCTTTCTGCATTTGAACAGTAAGTTCTCAAGAGACAAAACCCCACAACACAGTGAGGCAACAGCGAACGCATCAGAGCACCAGGGGTAAGTCACAGTGAAGGGGACGGTGTGCGGGCCTGGAGCAGTGAGCGTCCCCTGGGCCCCCGTGCCGTAATCTGGCCTGCCAGTTCTCACCCTGGGTGACACACCGTTGGCAGGCACTCGTTACAAATCCCGCTGGCCAGGCTTCTCCCCGGACCAGTTAGACAATCTGGGAGCAGGACCGAGGCCTCAGGATGTCAAGAATTCCTAAGGCGCGTGGGAAAGCAGTCACAGTCCTCTTCTTCCTCCCTAAGTAGAGCCTGGGATGGTAGCAAGTCACATAGCTGGATTAATCGAAGTCCCCTCGCTTTGCTCTCATTTCACAAGCAGGGTTCCAGCAGAAAGCGAGATTTCAGAGGTCATGAAAATGGTAGCCGACTTTTTTGAAAATAGGACAGGCTATGTGTTTAAGAACCAAGCAACTTAGTCTTCTATAGTAGGACTCCTGCGATTTTTCAGAGATCAGAAGGTCAGAAGAATTATCCCATTCCTTACTTTGAAAAGTTAAGTGATTAAAGTCCATGGGGAATATTTCGTTGCTTTCATTGTGCATACCCTCTATCAGGAGAGAACAAAGGGAATAAATTAAGAGGCTCTCTGTACCAACTCCCCTTTGTCTGATGACTTGAGATCAAAATATTGCTACTCTCACGATCAGAACTATAAAACGTCTTCCTCCCTCTCTACTCCGTTTCGGGGAGCGCTCATTGTTCTTATTTGCTGTATTCGAGGCTTGAACTTAATGGATTTAGGTATTAAAAAGAATCAAATAAAGAATCACAACACTATAGAAACTGCCAGGGTATAAGCTAGTAATAGAACACTTTTTGGAAAGTAACATTCAAAACTGGTACAAGGAAGGTCCGGTAATAAGTGGCTAGACAGTAAAGAAAAAGATAGAGGTTTCCAGAGAAAAAGAGCTCACCCATTCTGATTTTTACGTTTTATCCTAGTGACCTTAATTCCTCCGAGGTATCCCTCATAAGGAAGTCTTATGTCGTGTAGATGGGGACCAAGTACAGGATGCAATCCCGGGAAGAGCTTGTTTGTTCCCACCCAGTGAGGTTGACTGTCCAGTGAACATCCCCCACCTTGGCTCCTTCTGACCACAGGGAGCCCTATACATAGGCCAGCTCGAGGGCACGGCAGTAAGACAAGCATGGACAGAAGGTGACGAAGGCCAACTCACCCCGCGGTGAGTCCCCTGTTCATGTGGAGACCACATGGAAGTCATTTTCCCAGTAACCTCCATTTCCAGGGTTTAGATGTCACAGTATAAAAACCGAAGTAGAACGAGCAATCCTGAGACCATCCTGCTGGTTTCCCAGTACTTGGGGTCTCTGCAAAACCATAGAACCACACCCTTAGCGACCTGGAGCCACCGCAGCGGGCACACGTCCTACAGCCACAGATGTAGCCTATGTGTCAGGTTTTAGGTAAGGAGGAGGACATCTTTAAACCAAGGCCAGAATTCCAAGTTTTAGCACATAAGGAAGAATTAAGTGAAAGGGAAGGGAAAGCAGAGACAAGGAGTAGGAACAATGGGGATTACTTCTTGTATCGAGGTATGGTACAACCGTGCTCGTCCAGCAGAGAGAGGTTCCAGAGGGTTAGACAGCTGCCTAAATCTGGTCTTCCAGAAAGTGGAGGGACCACAGTTCAACCCTGCTCCCTCGGGCTCCCGAGGTCACCGCCACCTCAAAGAGAATGTGCAAAACAAAGTACAAGACCACCCCCTACCTCTAAACCCCACCCCTGCTCATCATTGAGGTGGGGGATAACGTACACACACTCCGCAAACTGGTCGACATACATGGGTAGATGTATGCACTCCCACTGGGGGCACAGGTCATTCCGCTGCACGTGGGATTTTCCACTGCTGGCTGCGCCCCTGGCCCCTCGCCTCCTGGAGGCTGTGGAGCCTCCTCTGCCCATGCTGTGTGAGTGGTCCCAGTTGCTGATGACTCTTCCCCAGCCCCTCCTTGCCCAGGCCTTGTGAGGGTTCGGCCTTTAGCCCACAGTGCACAGACACGTTCAGAAACTTTACCGTGCTGGATCCGAGAATCCAGAAGAGGCACTCCAGAGGGATGATGGCCAAGCCCCAAGCCTTGTGGCCGCTCAGATTAAAGGTGTGTTCATCTACAAGTCAACTATTTAGAGTGGTTTCTGGATTCAGAGTTGGCTTGAGGACTATTTGACTCACGCGACAATGATATCCATGACGGCATTGAGGACGTGTAAAGCCCTTGGGGGCACAAAGCTCATGTTCTCATCACACTGATGCTATGAAGTCTCGGGTCCCTTTAGGTTAAGAAGTTCACGTTCAGACAGATGAGGCAACTTGCCCCCATGCACAGTTGTGGGGTATCTGCAGCACCACCCCTCCTCTAGGAGGGTGTGAGGGCTCACCTGGCAAACTGATCGCCACCTAAGTAGGTAAACACTAAACGTCAACACAAATGAGAAAGCTCTTTCAAGAGTGTGCTGAGCCCTGGGGGGCTCACTTGGTTAAGCAACTGCCTTCGGCTCAGGTCATGATCCTGGAGTCCTGGGATCAAGTCCCACATCAGGCTCCCAGCTCCATGAGGAGTCTTCTCCCTCTTATCTTCTCCCCTCTCATGCTCTCTCAAGTATGTGCAGATCTACCTCCTGTTCTTAGGATGTATAGTTTCCCATTTTATGCATGTCTTTAATGGATCTCATGTTACTGGAGGTCTAAATGGTTTCCCGTTTTCTGTTATCCCTAACAAAGTTGCAGTGAATTTTCTTGCATATGGTTTTGGCTTAGTATACTCGTTTGTAAACCTAGCGGAACTGCCGAGTCAGAGTTGAAGCATTCCAAATGTTGCAAGGGCAATAAGGTAATGTCCGTCCAAGAGTTGACTCAACTTACTTTCTGAGCAAAACTGCATGCAAGTGCTCATTTCACCACATCTGAATATGGGGCATTAGCAAACTTACTGTTTCCCCCGATCGGAGAGAGAAAACATGGACTCTCATTTGAGGTAAAATTCACCTGCCATAAAGTTTGCCCTTTTAAAGAGCACGATTTTGTGGTTTTTCACACGTTTATGTTGTTGTGCAATCATCCCTAGCTCATTCCAGAACACTTGTCACCCCAGAAAGAAACCGCACTCATTCACAGTCCCTCTGCCTTCAGCCAGCCCTTGGCCAACGCTCATTCATACTCTGCCTCTGTGGATGTGCTCCTTCCAGAAGTTTCCCATGCAGGGATCGCAGACAAGCAATCGGAGCACCTGGCTTCGTTCGCTCAGCGTCATGTTTTCAAGGTTCACCCATGTTGTAGGATGAGTCAGTATTTCCCTTTTATGGTTGAATACGGCTACTCCGTTGGGGGGATATGTTGTAATTTGTTTACTGGTTGACCAACAGGAATGGTTTCCACTTTCTAACACTGTGAAAAAGGCAGTCATGCACATTAGTTTACTAGTGTTTGTGTAGATCGGGGTCCTCAGCTCTCGTGGGCGATGCCTCGGAATGGGATTGCCGAGTCTCGTGTTAACACGGGTCCACATCAGAATCACCACCGACCCTGTCCAAGGCCGCCGCACCAGGTTACGTTTCCACGACGAAGGTACCAGGGTTCCTGTTTCTTTACGTTGTCACTAGTGCTTCTTACTGTTTTTTCAGTGAAGCCATACTGGTGGGTGTGAAATCGCTCCAGGGGGACTGATCCCCAGTTCCCCCGAGTAGGTGCTCCCACCCCAGTCGGCCCCCACCAGGGACGACGGGGCTGCTGGTTTTGGAGCCAGAGGAGGGCAAGGTGAAAAGTAAGAGTTCACAAGGCTTGCTGCTCTAACAACTCACGCAATTTTTTGTTAAGCTGTCTGATTTGTGGAAAACCCTCCCCTCATTTCCAATTATGAATTAGGTTTTTCTTCTGTTTGCGGATTCTCATTGCTGTTGAGGAGAAAACTTTGGAGGTCCTTCCTGTGCCATTTTTTACTCCTATCACTCCCAATTAGCTTTCCAACTCCTTTGTCAATACTCATTCTGAGTTGCCAACAACCGTCTGACAAGCGTACTTTCGGAAGCACTTTATTGTGCTCATTGGGGAATGTCTCAAGCAGCTGCTCTCCCCTTGTGAGAATGAAGAGCGGGGCCGGTTCCGCCATCACGCAGCCGCCCCTCAGGCTGTGTGCTTAGAACGGTAGCCCGTCCCGCCACGTCTGAACCTCCTTTCTACCAGCTCATGCTAGGAGAGGGCTACCATTGCAGCCCCTCAGTGGTACGAGCACAAGGACACGGACGCTGTCTAGAAGGCTCCAGTTGGAAGTTCTCCGTATCCTAAAGCTTTCCTAAAAGGATTCGTTCCCTGTTAGATTATGTGCTTGATGGAGCACCTGGTCCCCAAGATGGTAAGACACCCAACCAACATGAAGATGCAGGAGGGAGGAACACCTAGCCTAAGCCTGGAGGAACTTAGGAGGGCAAAAAGGAGGCATCACAGTGGGATGGAACTTAGACACTCCCCTTTACCCCAGGCGACTACGCGGTATTAGGTCGCCTGTCTTTTCTAGACTCTCTATCGGGAAGCTGCATGAGATAATCCCTGCCATGTAGGATTATCGTGAGGAGGGGACACGTGTGGCCCCGCAGGCTACGGGACCCGCATAGTGTCTGCGGGACGCTATGTGTTCTCAGGCCCTGGACCTAGGACAGGGTTTGCTGGAAGAGATGGGTCAACGAGGGCCGTGGTGGGGAGATGGACGAGCCCAAGGGCTCTGGGCTGGAGGTTCGGGGCCGCCACGGGCGGGGGGAGGTCAGCCCCTCAGGCCTCATCCACCCATCAATCCCAGAGCTCGATGCAGGAGCCGGTTCGCCAGACGGCGTGAGACCCTGGGCTCGGGTTTGTTTCTTCCACGTCCCTCCGCCAAGACACCACCATCCCCGTCCATCGCCCGGTGAAGGACGCCTTCCCACCAGTTCCGCAGCCGGACACCACGTCCCCTCGCTCGGTTCTCGGGCAGCGTCTCGGCTGCGCTCCCCCCGGCGGAGCCCCGACCGCTGGGTTTAACCCTCGCTCTCCAGTTGCCACTCCACCAAGCTGACGGACGGGCTCCTCCGGATTTTTAATTGGCACCGCATGAGCTGCGAACTGCACAGTGCGGACGAGTCAGCCCCCGGGCTGCGGCTGCCGTAGCCTTGGCGTCAAGACTCAGCAGGGCGAGCCTCGGCCACGTCCCGGGAGGAACTGCAGAGACAGGGCTCGCCGGAGGGACCAGAACGTCCCCCCGGTCTCTCCGCCTCCCGCCTCTGCAGCTGCACAGAGCCATAGGGGAGACAAAGGCGGGCCATAGAGATCCCCACGTGACAAGACAGGTTCATGACCGGCGAGGGCAGAGGTCAGGGTCGCACAGCTACACCACAGGCCTCACAGAGGCCCCTTCGGAGCTCCAGCGAGTAGTGCCATCTGATCTGCAGGGACCAGAAGACATTTAATATTGACCTGGGTACTTGGGCAGCCACCCCACCTCCTAGAAGCAGACTGCGGGGATAAATTGTGACGATCAGGGCCATGAGGAGACACCACAGACATAGCCACGAAAACACAGAACCTGGGAATCCAGGAAAAATGGTTAGAAGCTAATTGTTTCTGAAGTTCCTAAGACTTGAGGACGGTCCTGATAAGCAGGACTTCAACTGGCAAGATGCCGATTTTCATGCGATCGGACTTACAGCTCGTGTTTAGGGCCGGGCCTGCCGCACGGGCGGGACCCCGTGTTGGGTACCCTGCCTGTAGGTTGCACCAGATCGAGTTCGCAGACGGAACTCCTACAAGGTTTACAGTGTCAGGCTCTCACCGATGGCTCCAGAATGAAGGGATGGGATGAAGTTTTTAATTTAGAAACGAACACCGATTGTCAGAGGAAATAGAAGTAGAAAAGCTTTTAGTTCTGGTGTTTGAGGCAAGCCCACTGTTCTGTTCATTCGTGCATTCGCAAGCTTGTCTGTTCTTAGCAAGCATTACCTGGTACCCGCAGATTTTCCTGGGACCATACAGGGACCACACTTCCATGACCTGCAGTCCCAAACATTGTTTTCTCTGGTGCTGCTGGTGGGCATGGGTGCCCCTGTCATTTTGTGGACATTCCTGAGGCTGAAGGACAAGTCCCTCACAGGCCGATTTTGTGGCAAATGC
>CM052815.1:91558752-91575166 GCA_028533885.1 Nasua narica | reverse complement strand
GCTCTCTTTCCTTCTATTGTAAAAAACGCCAAACGTGGTAGAAGTGAGAGTAATGCCTCGGCCGAACATCTGCTAGACAGGGGGCTGTCAGGGGCTGCTCTTCTCTCGGCCCCCAGGGTCTTCTGCAGGATCAGGGCTGTTGGGACCCCCTCGGGGCCTGGGCTTCCCAAAGACGCTGCTTGAGGCGAGAGCAGAGCTGCTTTCCCCAGGAGCCTGGGTCCCAAGCTTTCTTTCCTAAATCTAGCACCGTCTTGGCCTCCCTCTAGCCTCGCCAGCCTTGCTGGGAATGGTTCCGAGTTGTTGCTTCCTGCTTTGATTCAAGCTGTTCCTCTACCTTCTGTCTCCAAAGGGTGTCCCCTCTTAAAGAAAAACTCAAGGTCTAGCTCGCTTTCGTAGGAGACTTACCTGAGCTCTGTTTCTGACAAAATTTCTTCCCGAAACCGAAGGGGGGTTGGCTTAAGTGAGCGTTTCTGATTGTTTCCA
Source organism: Nasua narica (assembly GCA_028533885.1). Classification (NCBI taxonomy): domain Eukaryota; kingdom Metazoa; phylum Chordata; class Mammalia; order Carnivora; family Procyonidae; genus Nasua; species Nasua narica. The sequence continues at coordinate 91,574,683 of CM052815.1, read as the reverse complement.
TTCCTATAAGCTATCTTGTTTTTCATGGTCTTAGGAATCTGGGAGCCCCTTTGGGGTTCACCTCGATTCTTCCAGTCATGCGGGAGTTCTGGCCGTCAGGCCCACAGCCCGCGAGTGACCCTTCCTGGCGTTGAGAAGGCAGGGTCTCTAGTGTTCCGACGCTCCTGTGGGGTTTCCCCTCTTCCTTCACTTCTCAAGCTCAGGCCCAAGTGTTTCTTTGGCCCAGGAAAGGGCAGGCCTGTTTAATTCCCTGATCTCCTCCAGGTGTCCTGGTCCCTGAGATAGCCTAGAGGCTTAAGGGAAAAGGCCATTGCAGATGAAATAACTCGGTGGCCGAGTGGACCCCTCACTCAGCCTCACAGAGGAGCACCTGTGCAGTCCCGCGGGGCATTCGAGTCGGGCCCTGGGGTTAGTTGAGTTCTCTTTCTGTCCTGTGAACTTAATTCTTGACTGAGCGGTCATTGTTGGCCCTGGGCACCCGACCGTGCTCATGATGCAGCCAGTCCTGAATTGGCATTCTCCTTACCAGGGTTCCCAACTTGAGCCCTCCACTTCCCAGGCTAGAGAAAGGCCAGAAACCTTAAGAACCACGTTTTTTAAGCTTTTTCAGCTCTATCACCTGCGTTTGTCTATCGGTGATGCACGAGCTAGAGCCATCCTGCCTGCCTCGGGGTTTCTGGGAGGGGGACTTGGACGGCCGCTGTAGGAGAGGCCAAGTTAGGGCGTCTCGCCTAGAACGCCAGTGTAGTTTGCTGAGCATTTTTTATGCATTATACCGCTTAAGTCTCCACCATTCAGAAAGCCTGATCATCTCTCCAGGTTTGAGGAAAAGTGAAGGTCAGGGAGGTTAATAATTTCTTGTAACAAAAAGTAGATCTCTAGTGTAAGCTGAGCCTAATATACGTCCTCAGCCACAAGGCCATGAGTACGAACTAGAAATCCCATTTACGGGGTAGAAGATGGGATGAGAAGATTTTTCTGCAGAGGATTCTGAGAAGAATGAGGCCAGGAGTGACCAGTGAAAGACCTAGAGTTCCTTGCAGAAAGGGGTCATTAAAAGAGTTGGAGGATAGAGGTGTACCCCACCCCCTTAGGAAAAGGGGGGGAGTAATGCCCCTGGAGTGGCTAAGAAAGGAAAAGGACGCATGCAATTAACTCCTAATTTGCTGTTGTGATTCGTCCTGTGTTCCGTTAAGTCTAGAACTGGCTAAAGCTGAAGTACTGCGAGCCATTGTCCACAGGTGTATACAATCCTACAGGGCATGGGGCCGTTGCCGGGCCAAACGGTTTGCCTTTAAGAACGGATTCTGGAGCAGCGTTAAGTCCCAACAAAATTGAGAGGGGGATCTGGAATCCCCTTCCCGTGCCACAGCTGCTTACCCACCTCCACTATTGCTTTAATGCCCAGATTGGGCTTCATACTGTGATGACCCCCGAAAGTTCAGTTGACCTTAGGGTTCACTCTTGGTATTGTACGCTCTGGGAGTTAGGGTCCCGTTGTATTACCACATCACTAACTTCCTACGGAGTATATTTACGATCCTAAGAACCCTTTGCTTTGAGTTTCGCTCCTTCCCAGGAACTTTCCCAGCACCCCCTCAATCCTTACCGGGTGGAACATAGCAGGCTAAGCAGTAACGCAGCTTTTTCTCTGCATGTAATTAAAGCCCTCTGAAGTCTAGGGACCGGTCCTAGGTTTGGTTTTATAAGGGTGAACAGCCCTGTTTCTTCCTTCCTTGGCAACAAATCTGGGACACCTGAAAAAGCTGTTTCAGTGCGTAAGGATTCTTAAAAAATGGTAAACTATGGACCTGACGGGGTAGGGGAGAAGAGAAAATCGGGAAAAACCTGCACTGTTCCCTAACAGTGCTCCAAGGTCATGACCAGCGCAGATGTAATCGCTCTGGAACTTCTTCCCGCCCAAGCAGCCTACCTCCTTCTCTGTGCTGGGTTGTGACCTAGAATTCCTACCTGCACCCTTGACTCGTAACTTCCCTATTTTTCCTAAAGAAACTGCCCACATCCGCGTGTTCTCTCCGAGCCTACTCTCCACCCTGCCCCCACTCCCATGCCCCGCCGGAAATTGGTTTCCCTCTGACCACGCCCTTCATGTTTTTCCGATAACGGTTGTTTTTCCCCTGTGTTTGGGGACCTGGTCTCCCGGCCGGTCACGTGACTTCCAAACCGATAGCCATGTTGCTTGACGGTCCCAGCCCCCGACCCCCCGACCGGCTAGTGCGGACCCTCCCCACTTGCTGCTCCAAGCCCCTGCTGGTGAGCGACTAGCTGGCACGTGGGTCCCGGGAGCTCCCCCGGGACTCGGGCTTGGCATCCTTCTCGGGAACACTCTTGCTGAACTGGACAAGTTCCTGGATGCCTGGAGTCCTGCTTCTGGGCTGCACATGTGTGAGGTGCAAGCCAATGACCTTGGCAAGCTGTTAAAAACCTTGGATATCTTTTAAGACGTCTCGGGAGGAGACTTGAAAAGATGCCCAGGCTTCAGTGTGGAGGGCAGGGTGCGATTCTGCCCGGCGGGGACCCCTCACGTGGGTGCCGTACTGAGCGGAGTTGGGCAAATGGGTGACTAAATCCGGAGAAGCCCCGGCTCCCGCGGATCCTGCACACCCCCTCACTTGGCACCGTGACCCCACCCTGTATTTTCTCCGCTCCTGGAAGTACTCTTTAAATTCCTCAGCTAGAAAACTCCATTAAGACCTTTCTCCCTGACTTTGCTCAAGGGTCCTAGTTGGAGCTCTTTGACTATAATTGGTTCAGACTTCTCCACTCCTGACTGAATCCTGACCTGATGTCCCAAGCCTGCCTTCCTGTGAAAGGAGTCGGCTGCGATGATGCTGGGGGCCCAAGGCTGTGTGTGCGTGGAGACGGGCCTGATGAGATGAAAAGGTCCAGCAAACAGTTCTGGCGGTAGACCCCATGTGCTGACGAAGCAGGCTTCTTAATAACCTCCATCTTGGTCCTATCCACACATAATACCTTCCTCAGTTTCCCCTTCTATTAAGTCTTGCCCTGGATTCTTGTCTGCCCTTGTGGGTTTTTTCTTTCCTATTTCAGAGTCGGAATTGGCTCAAAGCATTATTTCACAAGGCAGAAGCTAGGTGGGTAGAGATAATTTCGTCTAGAGCTGACAATTTGAACTATGTAGTAGGGGGCTGTGGCAAGGAAGAGCATTTTCTGTGTGGGGGACTATTCAGGGAGGTGAGAACTGCGCATTAAAGTAGATGAGGTCAGCTGTATGGATTCCTGGGAGGATTAAAAAGTTTGTAGGTGTGTATACAGTAAGGAATCTCTACCTCGTAGCATTCAGTTACCTCTATTCTGAAGACAAAGGTGGGGGGGGCGGTGCTTCTTAGCCCTGAAAACGCTAATACCTGGCCATCCGGTTGTGTTTAGCTAAACAGATGAACCCGTGATTCTTCAAGGGCCCATTAAAATGCATAGGTAAAAATGGTGCCCTTGATAGTAACAACCCGAGATCTGCGCTATTTCCTGGGGGGCAGGGAGGACAGTGGGGGGGGGGCAAGCACAAGAGACTCCCTCAGAGACTGACAGTGGGGGAGAGGTACCTGGCACGGACCACGATGGACTTAGTGTTCTCTGCCGAAGTCTCTGACTGGCTGCTTCCCGATTGGAGGCCCTTAACCTCCCTTTCCTTAGTGTTCAGCAAGTTGAGAATCCTGAATTTTTGAGTAGGATATAAACCTTCATCCTCGGGCTGCTTCTCTAACTCAGATAGCTGTCAGGGACCTGGAGGCCATCCCTTTGGACACATAATCCTCAGGGGCGCCTCTCCCAGTCTCCAGAGCAGCCTAACTTAATAAATATGGACCAGCAAAGAACCTAATCCCATCGATCAGCCTCCTGCATAAACTGTTTTCTGGTATCTACCCCGCCCTCCCCCCATGCTTCAACTCTCCCACGTTCTGTAACTCAATGGGGTTGAGTTGCTCTCATCCCTATTACAGTAGTCCCGAGTCTTGTTGTAACAACCTTCCTGTAAGTTCATCTAGTACATCATGGCTCTGTGTGTAAGCGGAATCCATACTGCTCCCTGCTCCAATCCTGGATCCCCCTCCTGTGACGACGGGCTGCCTGACTCCTGCCTCCGGTCGCACACACCTGGGCACGACTGGGCCTCCAGTTTACCCAGGAAGGTGCTCTGCCTGAGCCCATGCTTTGTGCCAGGGCTGTTGAAGGTCCCCACGGGTCTGCCTGCTTGTCCCTCTGTTGTTCCCCTCTTGTTGTGGGATCCAGCCCTGGCTCTGGTCTCATCCATCCCGTCCTGAAGAACTTGTTTTGGATTTAGGAACTCTAGAAAGCTCCCTCTACATGGACCTGGTTGTCCCAGACACTTGCGTGTACTCATGTTTCAAGTTAGACTTAGCCACATGGCAGCATCTGTAAGCCTGCCTCACAGAAGTGTCGGGGAGACCCCCTAAACGGGAAGCTGGCCTATGAGAACTTGGAGCTCCTCTAGCCTCCATTCCCTCAATGCCAAGTACCTAAGAGCAGTACTTGGTGGAAATGGAAATGTATTCCAGAGACGATGGAGTTGAGGTGGTGAGTTCGTCCCTCATGAAGAGGGACGGTCAAACCAAGGAAGATTTTATTCCTTCCAGGAAACTCAAACCTAAAGCAATACTCCAAGCAGACATGACGTTTGCTGAATTGTGTTGGGACGAATTTAAAAAATATCACTCAGGAGTAATCACATAAGAGCGGACTCAATCTCCTGGATGAAGGAGGCAGGTTGAATCAGGGTTGTGCTTGCCCTTCTCAAGTCTCGCTAAGACAACCAGAGGAAAAAGGGCCATCAGGCAAAGAAACCATGAGGTATCTTAAGTTTTTGATTATAAAAAGGGCAGGTTTCCCCCAAACTAAATGAAATCTGTTCCAAGTAACCATTGTTGGCCCTGTTCAATGGATGAATATGACCCATAGTCTTGTTGACATGAAATTGTCAAACATCAGAAAATTCAAGCTTACCCGAGAGCAAAAAGACTGAATACGGAAGACCCAGCGTAAGAGCGACTTCAGACTGAGTCCCAGGTACCAGAAGGCCTTAGAACAGTGCCCTTAAAATTCTGAAGGAAAACTGCTTCCAACTCAAAATCTTGGCTGGATGACTGAATCACGTTAGAGTAGAACACAGACCTAGGGAAGACAAGGTCTCAAACCACTTTCCCCCATCCTTTCCGAGAAAGCTCAGAAGAGCGTATGCTCCATCCCCCACAACAGACCCTGGAGCAGGGGACACAGGATACAGGAAATGCAACCCGACGGAAGGCAGACAATCTTCAGCTTCATTACGGAGAAACCACAGAATGGCCACTGACCCCCCAAGCCGAGGGAGAAAGGTGAATTCGGAGCAAGGTCCGCATGGACCCTAGGGGAAGGGTGAGCTGAGCCGAATCCTTGACATCGTGGAACCTCTTCCAGGGGGAGCCGGACACCCGGCCAGGAGCCTGGTGTTGGATGGGGAGCCGGGTATGGAAAAAGAGATCAGAGGAGCAAAACCGGGAACTCGAGGGGAGAATGAAGTGGTAGGAACATGTTGAGCATAGTGAGTTTTAGAGGTGCGCCCTGCATGGATGTATGACAAATGCCTGGGATATGAACTTACATGTAAGAATGCTTAAAAAGGCACAAAGCGATCTCTCCCAGGGACAGTTGTCCTAGGTATGAAGGAGGGAACTGCCTGTGAACTGTACATCGTCGGTGAGTTTCTAGTCTTCATTCCAGTGTAGTGAACACACGGTGTTTGATTTCGGGTGCACAGTAGCGGTCCGACAGTTCTGTCTGGTGACAGGTGCCCTCCCTCGTCCCCAGCATCTGTCCCCCCCATCCCGGTGACCATCTGTGCGTTCCCTGTGTAACTGAATGTTCTTCAACCTGGTTCCTGAATGGACTCAAGAGAAAAATGGAATTGTTAGAACCTTAACTGAAACTACATCTTAGAAAAATGCTACTCCTCCGTGTGGTGGGTGTCTGGCCGGGGGCGGGGCGGAGGAAACCGTCCTGGGCTCCGGATCAGGAGACCCCGGTCTCCGTGCCATGCTGGTGAGAGCGCCTGGGAAGTTGGAGCCCTCTGCTCAGCTCTTAAAGAACAGCTCGTGTTTGGACAGCACGGAAAAACTTAACACCGGCCAAGCACGTCCACTAGAGAACCCTATTTTGTACCCTGCCCCGTGCAGGTGGGCTGGGGGGACGGTCCCTGATGGGCCCCAGCGACTTCGTCTAGGACGACATCCAGGAATGCTAAAGGTAGCTTGGTCTACCCGTGGCTTGCTGAGCTCACTTCCGAACCGAAATCGCAGTAGTGATCTCAAAGGACCCCTGTTTGCTGTGCGCGTAACCCACCCCGAGTCCGGACCGAGCTCGGCGGGTCTCTGACAAGGGCGCTCCGGTGTTAACGCTGAGCGCATCCCGGGACCTCCCCCCGCGGTGCAGCAGGCCGGCGCCCGTCCGCCCCTCTTCCTGGGGAGGTCCCCGGAGGAAATGAGCGGGGTAGGGATCCGTAGGGAATGCTTGACAGCTGGAAGCCACTTGGTACTTAGAAGTCAATCATGAGTTCTAAGAGCATCCAAAACCAACCAATAATAATTGGAATCTAAAGTGGGCGAGAGGCATGATAAGCCTTTCTGCCGAGACGAATAATTTGAGATGTAACTTTTAAGGTAAGCTCTTGCTGATTTTCGAGTCCTATGAGGTCAGCCTCCGTGCCCTTCACCCTGTCCTGGAAAATCTCAGGATCGAATACCTCCCTGAGCCCGGAGGTCCCCTCCCTGGGTGGGGTTCCAGGGTGGTCACGGAGCCTACCACTCAGCTCCCTGTGTCCCCAGGCTCTCCATCAGGAGCTTCTGGAAGAGCTTTGCACCGATGACTGTCCCCCGTCCTCCCCGTGCCCATTTGTCTGTCACTCTCGGGCCCGGCCGCGGGGGACTGCGAAGCGAACTGTTGGACTTCTCCCCCCTGCTCCCAGAATCATGGGCTGTGTGGCCCTGGGATCCTGGTCCCAGCCCACGTGTGACAAAGTCTAGGAGCACCAGGCCTGCAGTGAGGGTTGCAGTGTTCTGTTACTGGGGCTGATTCAGCGGACACACATCCCACGGCTGCGTTTGAACGTAGCTTCTGATTCTACGCTGTCGAAATCCCGGGAAGCCCAGGCTTACGAACAAACCGACGGCCCTTGTGGGAACGCGAACCGGTGCATCTGGGTGCCGTTGTCAGGACAACAGCTGTGCAGGATACGGAGGGACACAGTCCCTCCAGGCGGAGGCAGGAGCCCCCGCCCCTGGATGCACCGGTGAGGGCCTAGGTGTGCGGGTCCCGAAGATTCCGTCAGCACACACGCTAGAAACAGAGTACCCACTGCGTCGGGGGCTGTAGGAGGTGCTGGGGATACAACAGTGGGCCAAATACCCAGGTGATCGAATACCACCGGGGGGGCAGCTGGCTGGCTACGCGAGCAGGCCCTGTGACTGTCAGTTGAGGTCCCACGATGGGTACAGAATTAGCCCAAATGGCTTATCTTCTTTTAAAAATATCTATCTGGATATTCTGGTTTTCTAGAATACGCAACAAATGTGGTAAAGAGATCACTCATGAGTTTTTAGGTATTGACAGAATTGGAATAAATCGGAAGTGAAGGTGTGCTAGGAGGCAGCATGTACGTGTCAGGGCACATCAAACGGTGTTAGGAAGGACGGGTCTGCTCCATGAAGAAGGGGATCTTGGTCCTGATGCTGAAGTATAGCGTGCACAGGGACTCAGACACGGGGGCACAGGAAACACTGGGAGGACAGTAAGCTCTAGAACTTGCACAATGCAAACATCGGGAGGCTGTATCCTGAGTTGATCCCTCTGGAAACTACTCCTGAGGTTTACTTGCACACGCCCACACCCTACCTTAGGCTAATACTACATGAGGCCAAGCCAATGGCTGAGCTATGAAAATCTGAAGAAAGGACGGGACAAATGAGGGGTTGGTCTTCCTAATGGGGGCCAAGCCAGCGGCCGTCTCTAGGGCACTTTCTTGAGGGAGGATTGTGTCATGAACTTCCCTCGGCACCTGCTCCATCCCCGAGGCGCAGAGCATATGATCTGATGAAGGCTCCCTCCAGGGTCTGGGGCATGGACAGAGGCTTACTGGGGACCCTGCAAATAGTGTCTCAAACTCAGTAGAACTTACCTCCCTGAAGGAGGTGATTTGGGTAGTTGTTAGCTATTGTTTGCACCAAGGGCGTTCTGTACTTAGACCGAAGCAACACCCCTTCTAAAGTTGAAGGTTGATAGGAGAAACTCGATGGCTCGAGTTTGTAGACTCCTTGGAAGATTCCTAGGTATGAATTCTCCCGCCCGAACAGCATATTAAAATCCAAGAGCGTGTCTATGTGGGATGCTCTAAATGTGGGACTCCTGCACTGGGTGGTGGTTACTTAGCTTCTAACAGGGCCGTATCTCGGGATAGCATCCCGGGGAACCATCCTGGTCCTCACACTCTCGTGGGAGTGCTCGGGTCATGAGCTCTGTGACACAAGTTCGGGTGCCAAAGGCCTGGCTGCTGGAGGGCACAACGAGATGGCCATCTGCAAGCCGGGAAGGTGGGCCTCATCAGGAGCTGGTCCGGCTGGTGCTTGGCCTTGACTCCTCAGCCTCCAGATGGGTGACAAGACATGTGCCTTGTTCGAGTCACCGAGGCTGCGGTACTCTCCCTCAAAGCGCCCAAACGGACGTGGCTCTCGCTGGAAGTACTGCAAAGTGACCAGGTGCAGAGTCGGCGAACAGCAGGTTTTCAAGCCCCGTTGGTCTGACCTCAAGTTCAAAGCTGCTTAAACTCGTGGTGGCGTGTTCGCTCCCCCTCGAGGTTGGGTAACCCTAGAATGTGGGTATAAACAGACCCCAGCACGTGGCACTCCCCGGGGTACTGAAGAACCCTCATCATCGAAGTAAAGAATTACCGAGCTCTGTACAATCGAGCTCTACCTAAGTGCTTAGCGTGCCTGCCCTTATGACCCCTCGAATGGACCCCTGCAAGATAATGCCACCGTGCCCTTCGTCACCATCCTCCATGTCCCCCCCATATCGGACACAAACAGGTCCGATAGCTCATGTGCTAGGATCTGGCTGCTGATGATGTGACCTCAGCCCCTGGTCGTAATCAATAGACCAAGTTTCCTTGCACCGGGAGTGGAGAGCACTGCAGCTGTCGGACCTGTCCCCTCTTAGACCTGGTGCGTGGACTGGGGCTTCCGGCTGGAGTGGGTTTCTTGGGCAGCTCACGGTCTCCTGGTCTCCTCCAGAGTCCCCTGTGACATCCTGTTCCATTGCTCACTCGCTCAGCAACGACCCCCGGATCCTGGACCTCGTGCCGAGCTCTCGGCTGGGCTGGGAGCACGCGGGGGCCTGGGTCTCCGCACGAGGGTCTCGTCCCCTCTGATAAGCACACACGTCTTGTTCTCAGCCTGCCTCACCCATTCCTGGTATCTGCACACCTTCCGGTTCATACAGAGAACTTCCTATTCAGCGTTTTTTTGCTCCTTGAGCCATTAAGTGCTTGTTATTGGTTCCCCTTTAAAGGCAAGAGAACTCAATGTCTACTTCATTCAGATACCTGAAGCCTTTCCCCCCTGCTCCCCCCGCCGTACAGGAGGCCGCCAGCACACGGGGGCTGGAGGCGGACCTCCCCTGCGGCCGGGACGGCCTGACCTACGCCCAGCTGTGGGAGCACCACAAGGAATGTGCTACTCAGAGTGCAGGCCCAAAGCTTGCAGGTAAATGGTTCCAAATAAAAACCGGATAGCCTTCTTCCAAACTCTCCCTAGAACAACTCTTGCACTACCTGAACTTCCCCCTCCCCCAAAGATAGAGACCTCATAAGCAGGGGGAGCTGCAGAGGGAGAAGTAGGCTCCCTCCCGAACAGGGTGCTCGATGCGGGCCTCGTCCCCAGGACCCTGGGATCATGAGGTGAGAAGGCAGACGCTTCACCGACACCGACGGAGCCCCTAGCTCCCTAGCATTAGTTCGCTTCTAGTGGAGGTGTAAAGGGCTCCAGCCGGTAGGTGCTGGGTGCTCCAACATGAGACCCCTCCCGGCGGAGGGGACTCAGCCGTCAGGACCTGGGGCTGGTCTCAGGCCACTGCCGGGAACCGCGGAGAGCCAGGTCCTGCCTCCTTAAGCCTTCGGTTACTATGTACTAGGTCTGACCGTCTCATCCTTGCCTACCTCAACTGTACGATTTAGCCAGCCAGAGACCAGATGTTTAGCACGGCTGGGGGAGGGGGGACAAAGTAGGCCCCTTCGAGGGGAGGGGGAAGTCTGCTTAAGTTCCTGGGCCACAGCTCTGGAAAAGCGGCTTGTGGGGCCTGGAAGGACAGCCAGGCCCCACCAGAAGCCTCCGCGCTCCTCACGGCTGGGCCTCCCCAAAGATAGCTCGGCCCTGTCGAAGTCGTCACCATGCAAAGCAAACGTCTCTGAGGAAAACAAGGGACTATCAATTGTCAAAACGCCTTCTCACCATTCCGGGCACTCTGTGCGCGGGAGAGAGCGCTGTGGTCTTAGGGCCGATCCATAAGGACTTGAGGGGTTAGATAGTGAGCCCGGAAGGGCTGGGGGCAAACCGGAGGCACGGTTATGATCGGGGAGGAGACTGTGCCAGGCCCTGGGCTCCTCTCCAGTCTGCTAATTTATGGAGACAAAGTGATGCCTGGCGGTGAACAAGACAGCTCTTGATGCTGGAGCGTTTGCTCGAACGAAAACCTGCCGGTCTGGTTTCTGACGGGGAGAAGGGCTTCTCAAGACAGAATTATTTGATATTATAGATGTTTTACACCCACTTGTATGCTTTTCAGTGTAGGAATTTAAGCATAATGAAATGGGTTTCTCTGCAGAGCATTAAGCAGTGGCTTTCGGCCCCTGGAAGGCCGGACTTAAATCTCGTGCCTCTTGCGGAACTGGGGTCTCCCTGATGCACACTGCAATGTCTGCGGCTCCGGCTGCAGATGTGAGTTATTGGTGCGGAAGGCCTGAGGAAAGCTGCTGTGACGTAAACAGTTTTTCCAAGAGCCCGACGACCAGGACGGAGAAGAGCCCCTGGGAGGAGTCAGGATTCTGAACTGACGGGTGTGTTTCCGCCCACAAAGCACAGGAAGCAAGCCCGTGAAGAGGACGTGTACTCCCCCTCCGCGCTGGCTTTAAAAACTTCATAGCTTGGTTCCCAATCTAAATGCAAGATGCTTTGTCTGGTGCAAGGCCCCTGGGGTTTGGGAAGTACTTTGGGGAACCCCACACGCTCGTGGACGGTGGCCCGTCGGACGAGAAGCTGGTCTGTGATCCCGTCTGCGGCCCGGGGCCTCCCCCAGAGCTCATTCCAAGGCTGACTCCCCAAACCACAGACCCGAGCAGCCCTCTTCTGGAGGGTTCTGGTTCTGTAAGCGCAGGAGGCCAGAACGGGCGGTGGACCGGAGCCCGTTGTCGACCCTGACGAGGAGTCCCGCCTCTGCGGGCTGATGCGTGTGCAAACCGCGGGAGGGGGAGGGGGGCTGGCCTCGGCCGCGGGCTCCTGGGGCGTCTCCGTGGTGGCCTGGTCTGCGCTCTTGCCGGGGCACAGTGAGGGCTGCCCGTGCGGGTGGGGCCGTGTGAAGAGCAGGCAGAGGACTGCCCGTGGGTCAGACGCAGGGCAAGTGCTTGATATCCACAGTCTTGAGTCCTTCAGCCTTTTGCGTTGTGACCTCCTGAACATTCTCGAGAGAGAACCGAGTGACAAAGGCTAAAGATCTTCTCCAGGGTGAGCAGATACCCGGCAGGGACCGACTTGGTCCCATGCGCCAGACCTCAGAACCTTGGGAGCCCGGTGCACGGAATACCACCCCCCGGTGGGCGCACGTCCGGGTGGAAAGGAGCCGGAGAGCCTCCAGAGAGGAGGGCGGCTCCCCCTGGAGGTCACACATCAAGATGCCTACAAGGCTGGGGGTGCCCCGGGGGACTCAGCCTGTGAAGCGTGTGACTCCTGACTTGAGCGTGGGTCATGATCTCAAGGTCGTGAGGTGGAGCCTCATGCGGGCTCTGTACTGCTGGGGAGCCTGCTTTGCGTCCCCTTCCCCCTCAGCGCTTCCCCTGCTCCTCTTCTAATGAAATACGGAAAAAACACACAGGGTGGAAGCGAGCTCCCAGAAGCGAGTTTGCAAACCGTCTAAGTGCTTGACGTGATGGTGTCTTACCTCGACTGTGCTGTCGGTGAAAGCTGGCTACTTGGGGGTAGAAAACCAGTGACGGCCACAGAGGACCAGTGTCCTCAAAGAGGGAGAGGTGACGATATGTCGCAGGCCTTTGGAGCCCCTGGGCCAGTGATCCCTCCCCAGGCCCTCTTCTCCCGAATGCAAATACTCCGGATGTCCTCAGGCAGCAGGACCAATGCCCGGGTCAGGTGCACGGTCTGTGTAGAAGATGGCATCAGACCAGGATCTCCGATCTCTCGGGGCACTTGGATGACCCTTCTGAGGCGAGAGGCTCCAATGCCATCCCGCCCTCGGTGTGTGGGGTCTTCCATCTCGTAAGCCATCAGCAGGCAGTTGCTCTGGGCCCTGAGCTGCCCATCTCGTGTTCTAGATGACCAGAGTTAATGTCCCTGTGACAGTTAAGAAAAATACCACTGACGCCAATCATGTAGGATTTAAGACTCGTGGTTTTCTATCCGCCATACTCTCGGGTCCCCACACTCAATGACCCATGCTGTGCGTTGACCTGCGAGGCTAGGGGATTCTTTAGTCCCTACTCCTCTCGTGCTTTACCCTCTTCTTTCCTTTATAAGCAATAACACGACATGGATGTGGCCTCTCTGGCGACGGCCCTGGACCGAGACCACTGTTGTGGCATTCCGCCTCTTCTCTGTGCTTCCTCCTTAGGCTCCAGGCTTAGCACCGCACTGGGCCCTGAGCTCCTCCGTGCTCAAGTTGTTAGCACTGGCAACTAGAATTCATGAAGGTCTCCAACTTTGGATCTTCAGGATCTTTCTGCGAGTTATCTACAAGCCAATTCCCTACCTAACTCACTTCTACCTAACTACCTCAAACCCCACAAAATCGAGACATCTCAAAGTTCAAGGTCCTGGGGCCACCGTGAGTCTACCAACGGCTTGTTTTGTGCATTTTCAGTCGTCAATAGCCCTGCTTCTGGATAAGTCTGTCTGCCTTTTTGAGTTTTCCCCAAAGTGAGCACAATGAGTGCATCTAATAAACTGAAAAACAGATGGTTAGACTCTAAAATATGCAGCGTGATTTTATTCTCATTAAAGAGGTTTTGTCAAACATTTAATCAAATGACTTTGGCTGCCCTAGAAAGGATGTTCCGTAGATTTTGATACTAAAGGGTTGGTTACTGCGCTTGAATTTCCTTTCTCATTTCTTGGGTCAGAGGAGTCCATAAGGGAGTTCTTGTCAGAGGTTTCTTTACATAGAACTGAACTTAGCACTCCTTAAAAAACCAAAACAAAAAACTTGAGAGAGACTGCACGAGAGAAGAGTGAGCAGCAGTGGGGGACAGGGAAAGGGAGAAGCAGGCTCCCCGCCAAGCAGGGAGCCCAAAGCGGGGCTTGATCACAGGACCCTGGGAACATGACCTGAGCCGAAGGCAGATGCCTAATGACTGAGGCCCCCCCCCAGGCACCTGTGAACCTATCAATTTTACATAGTAATGTACATAAACCCCACTAGACAGTGATTACATCAAGGGTGAGAACTACTTTCTGTATTTTTACTGGAAGAAGAAAGGTTAACTGGTTAAACAGACGAAAGGTTTTCACTTCAACTTCTAAACTAATGTTTTTGTGCCTTCCAGTTAGGTTGAAAGTGTACATTCCAGGTCATTTGTAGGTTGCTAAGCAGAGACAGCATGACCACATTTCTTACAAGGGAGGAAACGAGACAGCAAGGCACAAAACTTGGGTCCAATTCCACCTAATTCATGAAATGCTCAGCAGCGACTACTGCTTCATCAAAATAGCACGGAGTGGGTGGCCTGCAAGTAACCAGAGTTCACTTCTCACCTTGCTGGGGGCGGAGAAGTCTCCTGTGGGGGTGCTGGCACCCCTGGGGTCTGCTGCGAACAGCCTCGTGGCTGTCGGGGGCCACTCTGTCGCTGTGCCTTCACGTAGTGGAGGAGGGAGGAAATGCTCTCAGAAAAGCAATGCGTCCTTTTTCTGAGCTCTCCTGCCTCATCTGATCGCTCCCCAAAGATCCCACCTCCAAAAAGCACAGAAAGGATGAGGTTTTAACCTAAGGGTTTGGGGGTGATGGCACAGTGAGCCCACTGCTGGGCCTCAGGAGGTGGAGAACCTGTGCTCCACCGTTTGGCCCGGAGCTGGCTTCCAGAGCCAGCGAGTATCTTCGCTCTGCAAATACTCAACATCCACATGCTGTCAACTTAAAATTGTGAATTTAACTTGGCATCCAAGGCAGAGTGTTGACTGAGGTGTGCTGGGAACATGAGGATTAACAGTTATTTTCTTGCTTTTACTCCCGTGAATATTGAAAATCTGAGAAAAGCATTGAGTCCTTGGTCGTCTTTAAAAGGAAGAAAAAAGGAGAAAGCCTGATTACCTTGCCAAGACTGACATCCTTGACCTTAGCCTGACCAAAGCCTGACTCCTCTACCTAGAGATAATACTCAGTGCCTTTCTTCATAAATACGCTGTTACCCAAAATATGTTCACCTGTCTTCTAGTGTCCCTGCTACTGTTGGCTTCGTGTGGGAAAACACATCTAGGATGCACAAATGACTTCACAAGTCTATTAAACTGCTTTCAATAAGGAAAATTTTTAAGTCAACGTGATCTTCAGGAAGCTGTCGGAAATGCCTGCGATTGTGGAACAGTGGCCATTGTGACTATAAGATACTGATAAGTCACTAATGGGCTCAAAGGAGACCAAAGAGGGAGTTCCGGGACTGAGCACAGATCTTGACTGCTTCTGGACAATTCGTGTTGGGACTGTCCTCCTCCTTCCTTACCCATCCTTTGTCAGGATCTAGGCAGCGGCGTCTTGACAAGTGCTAAAGGCCACAGGCTCCGCTGGCTCCAGGAAGCAAGTCTCCGAGCTGGAAAGCTGAGGTGCAGCGAGCCTGACTCCTCCTTGGCTGAGTGAACGTGATTTACTTACCGCCGGCTCTCAGGAAAGCAGGGGCAGATGCTGCCCTCCTTGCCCTTCCAGTAAAGGAACATCGTTAGGCTACATCCCAGAATTTAGCAACTCCCGGGAATCTGGTGATCTCTGGATATATCCATGCAAGTTACTACAGAGCAAATGTCCGGGTGACAGCCCCACTGGGTTCTTATATTAGAGCCCTAACCCCCAATGGGATGCTCTTTGGAGATGGAGTCCTGGCAGTTAACTAGGGTTAGGTTAGGTCATGGGGGTGGGGCTCTTACTATGGAATGATGGCCTCCTTAGAGGAAAAGACCCTTGGCCCCAGTCGGCCCGAGGCAAGGCAATCTATGGGCTGCCGGGTCTCCAGAACTATGAGAACTGAACTTAACCCACCCCATTCACAGTATTCTGTTAGCAGGTTAATCAGAGAAGGATGCAATTCGAATTCTCAACAAAACTCATTATTTGGCCTGAAGGTTCACGTTATCGGGAAGACACTAGCTAATTCATGCTAAATTCTTACCATGATTTTCTCAGAAGCTCCATGACTGAACCTCCCAACTCTGCGACCAGTAAGACATGGCATTCCATCACTTCTGATCTCCGGAGGAAACCGACAAATGAAAGACACTGCATTATACTTGCCACATAACTTACCTCACGTTTCTACTTGAGTGTAGCGTCTGAGGCCAGGAGAACCGCACTGCCTCATGCTTCACGAGGAGTATGCAGATACTGTACCTGTAGTACGCGTGAACGTAGTTGGAATTAC
>CM052815.1:91533566-91558252 GCA_028533885.1 Nasua narica | reverse complement strand
GACGAGGACGACGAGGACTGTGCCTTCCAGTTATTGGGTGCCCACCAATCCCACGTTATTTACTCATTGCTGATTAGGAGTCAAGTCAGGCTTTAAACCATTTTGTGTGTAATCCTATCTGCCCTGTGAGACTGATATACTCAGCTTTCCCATTTTACAGATGATAAAACTGACATTTCCAGAGGGAAATAATTTGTCAGAAGCCCTAGAGCTCATGAGGGGAAGGAAGAGACTCAGTCTCCTGTTCCTGTGACTTCTGAGGCCATTTCCTTTATTATCCCAATTAACGCCACAATGGATGGCTGAATCAATCTACTGTCTGTCCTTGAGGTTTTTTCCTGTCTAAAGAGGACAGGCAGTAGAAAGTCTGGCTTAGTGGAAATTTAGGAATTACAATTGGTGTGGCTCTTACAATGAGTAATAGGCTGATACCTAAAATATTTTCAAGTTGCTGGAAAAGGGCTTCCCAGAATCCCCCAAACCACACCATGGAGAGAAATGGCCTGTGCTTCTTTGACTTCGATGAGCATGAGGAGACCCAAACGATAGCACCTAGCTCCTGCTTTCATTCCTCATCTGCAAAACGAGGGAGTGAGATCAGGTCACCCCAGGGACTGTTCCAGCCCTGACACCCCATTTGTGAAGGATTGATTACATAGAAAGAGTATGGTGAGCTTATCTTAGGGCTAATTGGTAACCCTAAAGTCCTGGTACCCTAAAGTCCTAGTTTCCTCTCCTTTCAGAGCTCCAGTTTCCTGGGCCTTGTGTAAGTCTCTGCGAGGTGAAAGATATGCTGTAAAACACAGTGAAGGCAATTCTTCAGTGAATGCCATTACAAATTACAGCCCTGAAACCAATTCATCTCTCAACCTCCTTTCCCAGGAATTGGTAGTAAAGACATAACGCTGTTTCCAGCCCCTTTCATCTTTAAAGCTCTTACTAAAACATCGAATTAATCTTCAAAATGTCATGAAGGGAGGCACAATCCTGGTGCTGTCCCTCCTCTTACATTCTCTCCATTTTTCCTTGTCAGTCATGTTGTGAGAGTGGCTTCAGAGGAGACCTGCAAGGTCATTTGCTTGAAAATCACATCTGATGCTTGATTCTCACCAACGTTCCTACCAGGCACTCATCTGGTGTGGGGGATAATTTGGGAGTGTCTTCCAAGACCAAAGCCCAAGGACTGCCTATCTGTCTATGCATTTTATCCAACCAACTAGAACCCCAAGTAGCGAGGGCAGTACACATAGCTGATGGCTCTTCATCCAACTGATGTTGATCAGACCCTACAACAAGCCGGGACAATCAGATGACCCTCTTCTACAGCCAAAATGACAATGAAGCTCCTACAGTCTCAGCCTGGACTGTTTTCTTGGAAGGAGTGGATAATATTGGAAGGGAGGGTACAGCTACCTTCCCCAGTGGGCCAACCTGCAAAACTAGAAAGATGAGGCAGATGTGCAGCAGGGAACGGAGTCGGGACATGAAGAGGAGAGTATGTCCTGGGTCTCCATCTTGTTTCATTCACTGGCTCCATTCCTTGAATGCACCTTTGCATGGTGTCTAGTGACCTCGTGTCTTCACTAACACCTGCAGCCTGTGCTTGAACAAGCCTAGTCACACATGACTCCCTGGATGTTTCTTCTGACTCCCCATTCTTCTAGAACTCTTGGAATCCAGAGAAAGACTAGGGAGTCCGAGATATTTTCCCTTCCTCCAACTGGGGTGGGGGTGGGGGTGGAAAAGGAAGGCAGAAAAGATTTGAGTACTTATCTCTATTTTTACTGCCTTCTTTTGAATTCATTTCTTGCTGATGGCACGTGGTTTCCTGCCTCCTTTCCAGCAGGACTATCACAGACTTACATCCACACTCTGCGGAGCTATAATAGAAAATGTAACCATGACATAAGCCCACTGCCTAATTGACTTGCAGGTACTCATACAAGTAGGAAGAACCAAAATTTTAAAATAGCAATGGTGCTAATATTTTCTTTTTAAAAAAGATTTCATTTGACAGAGAGAAAGAGTGCATGAGTGCGAGGGGGGCTAGGGGCAGAAGGAGAGGAAGAAGCAGACTCCCCACTAAGCAAGGAGCCCAACGTGAGGCTTGATCCCACAATCCCTGGATCACGACCTGAGCCAAAGGCAGATGATTAACCAAATGAGCCACCGAGGCACCCTGGTAATATTTTCTCACATTTTCTAATTTATGCTTTGACCCTTCTACTTAATTTAATCAATCCTTTAAATTGTTAGATTGTACCAAGCCACGTCATGAAATCATGGACTGCCAGACTGAATCAAAAGAAGAACATTATTTAAAATGTATGACCCTGCAATTGCCCTACTGGGTATTTACCCCAAAGATACAGATGTAGTGAAAAGAAGGGCCACATGTACTCCAATGTTCATAGCAGCAATGTCCACAATCGCCAAACTGTGGAAAGAGCCACAGTTTGCCCTTGGACAGACGAATGGATAAAGAAGATGTGGTCCATCTATACAATGGAATATTATGCCTCCATCAGAAAGGATGAATACCTAACTTTTGTATCAACATGGATGGAACTAGAGGAGATTATGTTAAGTGAAATAAGTCAAACAGAGAAAGACAATAATTTGTCAAACATAAAGAATAGCATGGAAGACATTAGGAGAAGGAAGGGAAAAATGAAGGGGCGGGGGATAGGAGGGGAAGACGAACCATGAAAGACTGTGGACTCCAGGAATCAAACTGAGGATTTTAGAGGGAAGAGGGTAGGGGAATGGGTAAGCCGGATGATGGGTACTGAGGAGGGCACAGATTGTATGGAGTACCAGGGATTATATGCAAACAACGAATTATGGAACACTACATCAAAAACTATATGGTGACTAATGTAACATAACAAAAAATTATTTAAAAAATAAATTTAAAAAATAAAATGTACACAACCATAAATAACCCATTCCTGGGTCCCCTGCCCGATGAGACTTGGAGGTGGCTGTCAATAAAGCCAACAGAATGGAGTTGGGAAATTTAGTTCTTAACCCATGACTTTTTTTCAAGGTGTGCTTTTGCCTGGCCTGACCTGAAGCAGATTGTCTCCTCCATCTTCAGTCCCACCATCTCGGAGGAGGGCGTGGGGGAGGGGGGCGAGGAGCCAGGTCTGGTTGCATCACTATGGGAAGGCACCAGGTAGCATTCCAGGGAAGGGTATCAAGAACAGTAGGGGAAGGGTGCAAGGGAGCTCTACAGAATAGAGGTCTCTGAAGCCAAACTGAAATTCAAGCTCTGTCAGAGTTATAGCCTGTCCTAGAACATGGGGGTGGGCATAGAGTCCCACTGTCCCCAGTGTCTACATTATGTCATCTTGTCCTGGGCAGTAGAGAGCTGAGAGCCCTACCCCCCAACACACACACCCTGTGTGAGTAATGACGTGCTCCTTAAAAAGACAAAGGGTAAGCAATTCATCTTCAATATTCCTTCCCCTCGGAATACACTTATTAGCTGACCTTGGCACTATGACATTTCAACTGCTTGCTCAGTGATCAAAAGCATTTTCCTTTAAAGGAGCTCCTACTATGGGTCCTACTGGCTTATTATTTTGTGGCTTATTCTTTATAGTGGTTCTAAAAATGTGATCCCTGCATCAGCAGGAACCCCATTACCTGGAACCAGTTAGAAACGCACATTGTTGGGCGCCCCGCCTCAGATCTGCTACATCAGAAACTCTGGGTTGGTTTGGGGCTGAGCTATCTGTACCTCCACAAGCCCGGCTGGGGATTCTGCTGCTGGTTATGGACGGTGAAGCCTTGCGTGTTCCCGAGCCAAACACTCTAGACAGGAGGTCTAGTTCGTCTCATCCCTGGAAATGAGATTCTTCCCCTTCAGCCATACGATGATGAGCTCTCCCGGAACTTAGGGCAAAAGGTAAGATCAATAAATCAATTATTTAAAATTTAGATATTTTGTCCATCATAAATTTTCGCCCTTCCTTTTGACTTTTGAGAATATTTGTCCTTATTCCTGACAGTTTTGGTGATCCCCTCAGTTTCGTGGCTAGAAGGAATGCCTCACTCGCAGACCCTGATCCTGCCCTTTGAGAAGTCATTCAGTCAGCTTTAATGCCATTGTGGCTCTGAAAGACAGCAGGACAGGCCTTCTGGAAGTGGGTGCAGAGGGCTCACACGTCCTCCCCTTGGGAACAGAACTGCGTGCGTGCATACCGCAGCCAGCCCTCAGCTGTGGGCAGTCAGGATGGGAATACTGTAGAAAAGCAAGGTCAGAAGATCTTTATATTTCAGGGATTGAAACATACTTTCTGAAGTGGTCCTAAGATGTCTCATGAGCACGGTTTCAACCAGAGGTGACGATTCATTTATTTGCTTCTGAGTGAGACCATGTTAATCAGGATGAACCAGCTTGACTTAATGTGAGTGCCATGTGTACCCACAGTTCTGTTCCCTTTTCTCCTCCTGTCACGGCTGATTCAGCCCTGAACTGTGATAAGAGGGAGGTAATTCTCTCTGCAGGTCTGGAGCTCACCCTCACCTGTAGTTTTATCTACAAAAAGGCAGAGTTGCTGAGGAAAGGGCCTGACACTGCAGCGTCCTCTACACCAACCACCTTCTTCCCCATCTTCCTTCTTGTCATTCCTCCTTCATTTTAAACTGCAAGAACCTAAAGGAGAATCCAAAAACTATGCATATAAAAATTATGATTTAATTAAATGAAATTGATGAGTCCCCCTAAGTTTTTATTTTGGAAGAGATGCATGTTCCTTGACCCAGCAAAGCTCATCTGCAGGCCCTGAGGACGCTGAGCCTACTCGCTTGCTGAGCAACAAACACTGACCCAAGCTCCAGCTCCAGAGAGACGCCCTCCCTCTATCCCACTCAGCTATCCATCTCCGTGGGGTTTTCGTATCTGTTCTCATGGAATCCAATGGAACCATCCTGGCTCTAGGAAGAGGACTGTAAATGGGACTTTGGAAATAGATCATCTACTGAGAATCATGGAATGGGGGTTGATGCTGAGTACCAGTGATGCGCTCAACAGATAAGACAGGCTCAGGGTGAGGAATCACCAATCCAAGACGGAATGTGAATGCAAGAGGGGACTCCTTGGCAAGATTTAAGGGATCTCCTGTGGCTGGAGGATCAGGCCCAAGACCAGGCTAAGGACTCAGTCATGAAATTAGTGGCACTTACGGGAAGACTGATTTCTCTCCTGCAGGGGTCTTCCTGTGCCAAAGTTATGACTCCGCTAGGGAAGGAGTGGGACCCCGAGATCTGGGGTGAGAATAGCGGAGTAGATGCATTTGGGAATCTTGAATTCCCAGATTCCTGAGTGTCCTGGGCATTGAGAAGTGACCCACTCTTCACTTAAAGATAATATAAAGGCCTCAAATGAGGCAGGTGCCCTACAAGACACAGTCCACTTAAAACTATAGAATTTGGCTAATATGTTCTAGTGGAAACTGGAAGATACACATATGGAACTGGATCTTGAGTGTGCTAGTCAAGGAGAGCACAATATATGGCTGACTATGCAAAAATATTATTGATATGGGCTACTCTCCTCAATAAAGGATGGAACCCTCCGGTTCCTGGGTGGCTCAGTGGGGTAAGCATCTGACTCTTGATCTCAGCTCAGGTCTTGATCTCAGGGTTGTGAGTTCCACATGGACTCCACATTGGGTGTTGAGCCTACTTAAAATATATATACATATATTTGATATGACACCTTAACAAGGACCCTGTGGATGTGTTAACCCCCTCCTAGAGGGGCTCTTGAAAGCTGAGAAAGGTAAAAGCATGCAGTGAATGAAGTGGAAATGCCAGAGCTCATATGGCTGACTATAGCATACGTGAACAAAAGGCTCAGAGAAGGACACATGTGAGAGTGGATTTACTATGTCAAGCTGGAAAACTCACCGGGTGGATACATTCCTCAGAGGGGTTCAGGAGACTCTCCCTTTATCTAAGCCATATGCAATTTACTGAGCCAGAGTACTGGGAGACCACTTTCCAGCAGGATGGTGTGAGGACTCAGCTGTGTGGTGTCTGCAGGGAGGGCCCTGCTGAGGCGGTCACTGGGCTAAGACAAGACACATGAAGGGTCTGCATGCTCTGGACAAGCAGAGGGCAGAAGCACCACTCAGGTTCTGCCATACGTGCTGCTGGAGTCCGTGTAGTAGGAGCAGGGAAAATACAACATGGCGGCCCCCCAGAAGCAAGAAGAAAACATCTCTGTCCGGCAGTATCCCATCACCCTCCACTGATATCACACTTGCCAGAGGTGAAATGCTTGGAATCAAGCTCCATCATCACAGATCAGGGAATGCATGACAGATTTGGAGATGAAAAGCAACAAATTGATATTGCAGTCAACGCTTTAGTGACTCATAGTCCTGCCCACATGCTACACATATTTCGCGCAACATTTAAATAATTCTGTATTTCTACCCTTGTAAGATACAGTTATCCTGACAAGTGGAGAATTCTCATCCTTTCCCTAAAAGTCAGGAAGTACACAGCCCCAAAACTCATTCATGTCTGGTTGTATTAATGACTCCCATATTCCATCACATTCTCACTGAATATTTTGTTAATGAGTACATTTCAAAATTAACGTAGAACAACCTGTATGTAAAATTAAGAAATGGGCAAAGGAGAAAATAATTAATCTATATGAGGAAACACCTATAACAAGCAAAGAAAAAAATATGCAAAGCTCCTCTAGATCTTGCTCCTATAATTGATTACAAGACTTTAGTGGATATTCAATTATCATTTTTATTTTTCACTATGATTTCTGTATTTTCCCCATCCTCAGCCAGAATTTCAGCTGAGTGGGTTATTTACCAGATGGAATGTCCCAAACATTAATTCCCAAATGGCCTAGGTTATCAACTGGCTTATCTCTTTATGATGCTGTCATTTTCATGAACTTTTTCTATTGGTATGGAGTACCAAGAGACACTCTGGAGAGTCCACTGGATTGCAGACAAAATCCTCCTTGGCCTCACTGTCCAACAGCAATCCAGTTTCCTCTTGGTCTTCAAGATCAGCAACTCCAACAAATACAGGAACTCTTCCATCTGTTGGTTCGAGTGGCATCAGGAGCCCACAATGGTCAGGTAGAAGTCTCATCTTGCAATTCAGTGGAAGCACCATTGTTTCCTTTGGTGGAAGCATTCCCTGTGAAGTACTAAGACATCCAAACTCACAGCGCTCCCAGTATCTCTGTTGGCAGGCAGGAATTCTGTGAATGGGTTAGTAAGCATCACAGTGAGAAGAGCCGTCCCCATTCCTTGATTCCTGAAATTAATGCTCCTAGAGCAGAACTGACAGAGCCTTTATGCAGGACCATGAAGGTATACTGGTTACCCTGCCAAGTAAAAGCCAAGTTCATTCTGTGTATTCCTTCCACATTGGTATGGAAATGAAGGCACTGGCGCCATCACTGGCTTCATACCAAGCATCAAAGTTCCTGTTAATTTGGTCCAGTAGAGATGATGCATCTGAAACAGCAGCAGCGACTGGAGTCACCATCTGAATACGTTTGCAATAGTCCCTGGTCATTCTCTAAGAGCCATCTGACTTCATCATAGGCCTAATGGTGAGTTAAATGGGAATGTGATAGACAGCATCACCCCTTATATTTTCAAATCTTTAATGGAGACATGAGTCTGCAGCTTTTCTAGAGATGCAGTATTGCTTCTGGTTCACAGTCTTGATCAGGAGAAGACATTACAGGGACTTTCACTTAGTCATTGTTGCTATGGTGACACACACTCCATGGTCAGAGAGGTAGTTTGGGGGCAAACTAAGCCCACTGTGAGTCAGATTGGAAGTAAGGCTCTATTCTTTCATTGGTGCCGCCCCCACTTTGACTGTTGAGTCATAGTGGCATCAATTAACATCATTAGGATGATGACATCATGCTCCCTTAAAGATCATTGTATTGGACCCTCTCACTATCATTAATGACTATAGGATTTCTTTTTGCAGTGCATGTTTTCAAAAATGTCACAGCATCCTTCCTCAACGTACTTAGGCTCTCTGGGTCTGTGAACTGACTAAGGTCTGAAAACCCACTGAGAGGCCACGATTCTTCACTGTGGTGATTCAGGGCAAGGTTTTAACTCCAGATCTAGAGTTTATTACATCAGTCAGGAAAGATACTAGTGGGTTACCAATCTATTTCATTCCTAGATCAATTTGCCTCCTGTAAGCTATCCTTGTAAACCATTTTGGTTGCTGGTACATTTATGCTACACTTTGCAGTAAATATTTCTATTTTATCTTTGTAGCTAAGTGCTGTGCTTGGTCTAACATCCTTAGAATTTGCTCCTGCACATCTTTCCCAGAGTTTACAATTCTTTTAGTATACAAGCCATTTTCTCTTGGGTTATGGTAGGTCCTAGCCCCTTAGCACACGGTGAGATCTGATCCTGGATTTAGCAGCAACAGAGTACATTTATAGTGTGTCTGGACGGAAATGAGAATCCGTTTCCAAGGCTTACCCGAGAGGAGTTATCACAGGGCTTCCAAGCAAAGATAGGCTGTCCTCCTCAGACAATGGAGAAAAAGCTGAAGCTTTTGGTTCAGGTATGCTCAGAATGACATGGGGACTCAGTGTCAGCTTTATTGGGGTCCAACCAATTGTTTCCATTCAAAGTTCCATGACTGCATTCTTTCCTAACTAATGTCCTAAATGCCACATGAGAAGCTTGAAGAGACTGTGAATTTAAGTGTCTCTGTAATTCAGCAACCTGCGCAACTAAATGTATTTTATTTCCAGCAATATCAGCCCCGTGGTTATAAGAGAAAGGAGAGCCTTTCAAGGCTGTCATGGAAGCTCTCAGCCACTTAAGCTGGACGCTAGAGGGACTGAGTGTGTCATTTTCTTTCTGTAAATGCTCAAGTGCATTGAAAAAAATCAATCCCAAATCACAGTCCTCCTAGTCATCTTTACTGCCGTAAAAGTCAAGTGCGGCAACCACTTGGGTTCCCAAAGCACTTACTTCAAAGCTTGGCACTTCATCAAAATCACACACACAGGTTATAGAGTGATTAATTACAAAGCCACCCTGTGCCACGGGTTACTAGTATCCCGTCCCCCGCTGTCAAGGAGCTTAGCACTTCAGCCAAAGGGCAGGACCAAACCAATTCCCAACTCCCATCTGTGAGGGATGACTGCCTCCACCAATCCTCTATCAGTCAGGTTCCAGTTCAGAGAGAGAAAACACACCAGGAAAGCTTTTCCTTGTATTTTATTTGTTAAGGATTTTATTTATTTATTTATTTTAGAGAGAGAGAGGACAAGAGAGAGCCGGAGCAGAGGGAGGGACAGGAGGAGAGGGAGAAGCAGTCGCCCCCCTGAGTAGGGAGCCTGATGCGGGGCTTGATCGCAGGACCCTGGGACCATGACGTGAGCCAAAGGCAGACACCTCGGTGACGGAGCCACTCAGTCGCCCCACACAAGGAAAGTTTAATATCAAACATTATCCTTATAACTGGGGAGTGACCCTAAAGAATTCTCCAGGGTCTGGAAACAATACCTCAAGAAGGAACAAACTTGGAAGAGGGGCCCCTGTACGAAGCTGGGATTTAGACCTTGTTGGAGGTAGTTCCAGTCCTCTGGATGGAAAAGAAGCTTCCTGGGGTTGTTCCAATACCAGGCAAGAGGGAGACATCCCTCCGGGATATTCTGGATGATGCTGGCAAGGAGCACGCAGAGAGAGTCAAGGGAGGGCCACTCACCAGCAGGCCAACACGAGGGCTACACGGGGCTGTCCTCAGAGAGGGGGGCACCCGGCCAGGGTCAGGGCTGGGGCTGCAAACGCACAGGGGGCTGGAGAGGAGCGCCACCAGACTCTCCTCATGTCGGTGACTGCAGCTGTGTGACAAGAGCAAAAACGGAACCAAACAGCAGCCCCCCAGGAGCAGAAGGAGAAGCCACTCCTCCCAAAACGCTCTCCCACCCCATGGGCACTCTGCTAGCAAAGGCGATTTCCCGCTTCCTGCAGACAGAAAATGCCTGACGACGGTCTCCTCCCATCATCAGTCATCACCATCATCCCAGAAGCAGGCGATGAAGGTTGGATTTAGGGCGGAGAGGCAGTCCACTGATGACTGAGCCCCGTCTCCTGCTTGAACTGGACTTTTCCTACCTTCCTTGTTTCCCTGCTGCCCTTCTCCTCTCCGCTGGGGCCTGAGTCCAGCCCACACGACGCACAACCACAGCTCAAGGTTCTAAGTCCAAGAACCCCACGGCCTGAGGGGGGAAGTTCCAGGGGAGAGGGAGGGAGGGGGCCCAACACACCCACTCACGTTCTTCCGGTGGGAATCTCATGCCCTGAGGCTGAGACTCCATCCAGCAGGAAAAAATGCACCTGTGATCTTAAGTCTCTCTCCCTTCCTCCTGTCCTGTCCCACATCGCAGATCACATGGTTCCAAAAACCTGAAGACATCCTTCCCGTTTCTTCTGATCTGCAGCAGCCACGACGTGACTTTAGTCCAGAAATGCTCTTGTATTCTCAGGCTCCCTGAAGGCCTGGGGGGGTGGGTCTTCAGCCTAACAAGAGGCAGTCCGCAGTACTGGCGGGGCCTGTTTATGCGGCTCCCAGAGGCTGGGGTGGGGGCTGGGGGTGAGGGCATGGGCGGGTTGCTGGCTTAGAATATGCAGGTGAACCTCCCTAACCCAAATCCCCGAACAAACCCTGCAGGAAATGCTTGCCCAGGTTATCGTGGAGAAAAGCTTGCAGAAGATTTCAGCCGCAAGTCCTTTCTGTTACACTGTGCTCACTTTCAGTGACGAAGAAACATTTTCCAATTTCTGGGGCCGTAAGCAATAAGGTTTTCTAGAGACGGAAAGCACGGCCTTGGCCTGCGGCCCGAGGCCTTGCCATTTCTCCACGAGGGAATCCCACAGCAATTTCAGGACCGCACTTCTTACGGGAGACGGTGTCCGAACCAGCGGCCGCGGCAGGTGTACCAGGGGCTCGGGGACCCGGGTGACCAGTGAGGGGTAGGGACGGAGCGGCGGCGCTCCATGCAGAGGCCCTCACGCCGTTTCCACCAGTCAGAGTCCTTGGCTGCAATCTACGGCAGGGGTCTGGCAATCCGAAGCCAGAAAGGGAGGGCGTCCGAGGGTCACGGGGACTCCGAGAGCTGAGAGGAGACTAGAAGCTCTGGAACGCTGCCGGGGACCGCGGGGGCGCTGGGGGTTGGCGCGGTCGCCAGGCGAGGATCGAGGGCAGACACTCACTAGCTGATCCGCTGCTGAGGAGGTGACCTCCAGCCCACCGGGAGAACCCGTGTCACCGTCCCGGAGAGCGAGCGTCACCGGCCAGACACAAGACACACGCCGGTCACCGCCTCAGGGGAGGCACAGAGCGAAGGACTCGGGCTGCCTTTGGAGAGAGGAGGTTGTTCACGCCGGAGCTGCACAAAGGAGGGAGTACTAAGAAATTCGGGTGTTGATAGGATTGGGGGTTGGGGGCTAGACAAGGACGGACGAAGGTCCCTCAAATAGTTCTCGCCCATCGTACCCCCCTCTCAGGTGACTGGAGGCTAAGTCAGGTATGGGATCGAGGCAGAACGCACCTTCGTTCAGTCCGTCATCTACTCAGCTACCGAGCGGTCAGCATGGACAAAGCGCCACATTGGGTCCCGGACTCGGTGAAGCCCGCCGGCCCCCATCACACACGCACCTGCCCTTCTCCCTCGTTCCTCGCCTTCCCGCCCTAGACTCTCAGAGCCCGAACTCTCGGTTCCCCGCTCTCCCGTGGCTGTCGTGACGACCCCCTCTCCCCCAGCACCGCCCCCTGAGCCCGTCCCCTGCCGTCCAGGCTTGGTCGTCTGGGAGTTGGTCTAATTCTTTGTTCCAAGACAGGAAGGGAAAGGAAGCAAACCCGGGCCCATCACCAGGACAGCTATAGAGTTCTGGCAGGACACGGCCTAAAATACAGTTTCCGTGTTATTCTGGATTTCGGGGACCTGTGTGCGTCCTGGCCGCAAGCATCAGGGCTAACGGAAAGCAGGCGAGGTGCACGGCCGGCGTTCGCTCAGGAAGGCAGCCGTGACCCAAAGTGCACCGGGCCCCATGCGGCTCCCGCTGTGCCTCTTCCCAGCGGCCTGAGCCATTTCACTGCTTTATGAAACACGGTAAAGTGTGATGCACACCTATAAACCCTCACACGCATGCACATGTGCACACCCCCCACGCACCGGCAGCACAGCCGTGGTGGGGCACAGGGAGGCAGGCGGGCTCCGGATTCAGAAGCACCTGTGGTCCACACCCAGCTCTCTGCTTACTCATCGTGCAACTATGTGCAAGCTATTCACCCTCTTAGCGTGCATTTCTGCAGCTCTCAAGGGAGAACAATGATCGTCCCTATTTCACGGGGCTGTTGCAAGAAGTAGAAGCTCTTAGTTACTGCTTTGCATATAACAAACTCAGTAATAAACAGTAGCTCTTTCTATATACATACATATGCACCTGTACCCTTGAATTACTGGCTCTGTAACCTTGAACAATCCCCTTAACCTCTCTGAGCGGCCTCCTCTATTTGACATTAATAACCACCTTCCAGCTTTGTCAGGATTAAAGAAAAAAGAGCTGCTAACATTTACTGAAGCCTTATGACTCGGTCTGAAAGGCCTCCCCACGATGTAAAGTGCTATGAGGAGGAAGATGCTGCACACAGCCGCTGGCTAGGGGGTTTTCAACAGAAGAATGAGATTCACATTCATTTCACAATCACCTCTGATTAAAATGCCACTTGGGAAGCACAGACCTTTCATTCCGAAGTGATCCACGTTCTAAACAAAGGTTAAATAGCAAGTCACTATTCTGACTCTGCAATCAAAGGTAAGATCAATCTGTCAGGCTGTGTTTATAAGGAATAGAGGGAGCAATGACGGTCCTCTGAAATGAAGTTCACCTTGTTCCGGGAAACTTCTCTGTGCAACACTGGAAACCAACACTGTGAAGTCTCTGGCACGGCTGAACTGTCCCTCCAGGAGAAGGGGCACAAAGCCACCCAGGGACAATGTGAGGGTCTGGGAGGGGCCGTGGAGAATCATCTAGAAGCCAGGACCTGATCAGTTATGAGGCATTGTGACACTGCAGGTCCCTGAGCTGGGCTCTGGAGTCGTGGGGCTCAACAAGAGGAGACATCACACACAGGGACTGTTCACAAAAATCTACAGATGAGAAGGGAGGCTAAGGGAGCTTGGCACTAACGGTGAGGGGCCAACAGGCTTCACAAGAGAGCTCGCCGAAATCCAGGGGGATGGCTTGTATTTTCAGAAAAAGCCACCTTCTCCTTTGAACATGTAGGTGTTGAATAATGGTGTTAGAGAGGAGACAGAGGTCTGGAAGCTGAGATCTTTTCCCTCTCTCTCCCGGGGAACAGATCGGGAGCTGGGAGCCACAGCTTCCCACTGTTCCCTCCAGGAAGGTCAAGAGTTGGGTCAGAGCCCCAACTAACTTGCAACCCTTCCTCTCCACTGAGCTGGTCATCATCTTAACTTGAAGGTAAATAGAAGTGGTGACATAGGAGTCAGGTGCATTAGTCAGGGTTATCCAGGGAAACAGGGCCTATAGGGAGGAGAGGGAGGGAGGGGGAAAGGAGAAAGAAAGGAACTGGCTCGTGCCATTTTGGATGCCAGCAAGTTTGAAGTCCATTTCCAGCAAGCTGGAAATTCAGGTAAGAGTTGATATCACATTTTTGTCTGAAATCTGCAGGATGGGCCTATAATCTGGACCCACAGAACAATTCTGAGGCAGAATTCCTTCTTTGGGGAAGCTCAGTCTTGGGTTTGCAAACCTTCATCTGATTAGATAAGGCCCACCCACACTGTAGAGGGCAATCTCCTTTATGTCAGCTGATTACAAATGTTAGTCATATCCATAGACACCTTCACAGCAACATCTAGACTAGGATTTGACCGAACAGTTGGACATCATAGCCTAGCCAAGTGGACACGTAAAATTAACCATCATAGCAGGGAAGAATAGTGACTAATTTTGCATGGGGTGGTTATAAAAACTCAGAGAGGTATATATATATAAGATTTAGTCTTTAAGAAGTAGTAGAAGTTTGTTCTCTAAGAAAACAAGGAAAGCAAAAAATCACTGTCAGAAGGAGACACAGACCCACAGAGGCACAAGGACAGTGTGTTCTAGGAAGAAGCAATTTCTCAAGGTGGCTAGGCAGTGAGATCCATGTAGGCAGGGGAAAAGGAGGCTGGATAGCCTATCTAGCATACCCTATTGTGAATGACCTTGAAGGGACACATTCACCAGGCTGAATTTGTTTGACAAACAGAAAAAAAAAAAAAAAAAAACCACACATTTAAAATGGGTATGAAAGCACCCGGGTAAAAATGTAAGTTCTAGAATAATGGTTCCCAAACCTGAGTGCAAACAAGAATCACTTAATAGTTGATGAAAATGCCAATTCTCGGGATGTTCACCTAGATTTTCTGAGTCTGCAGGCCCTGTTTGAGGTCTGGCTGTTGAATAGATTTTTAACGAGGCTCTAATGATTCCCCTGCAGGGATGCTGGAGACCACACTTCGAGAAGCACTGTTCTAGAAAGAGAATTCTGGCAGCAGAGGGTGAAACGAGCCCCGGGGGCAAGACAGCTGCTGGGCCCAGCCAGTGGTTATTCCCGGGCACGACATCTGCTCGGTCGCGTCGGTCCTTCGAGGTCGGGGAAGCGGGGCACTCTCCGTGGACAGAGAGCATCACGGGCTCACAGACCCTCTCTCTCCTCGCTCGGGTACCATTTAATGCCACATCCATGCCGTAAGGTCGTGTTTCACCTGCTTTGCTGTCTTATGGGACAGTTGGTAAAACCCGCCCTTGAATTTTAGAATTCACCCCCTCAGACCTAAGTCCTAGGAAGAACAAGGGCGGAAACAAACCCACAGGGTAGGAACAAGGCTGACACAGAATGGGTTTGGGAATGGGCAGATCCGAATGCCTCGGTTCTCTCGTTACAGAAAGAGTTTGCTCCCGGATTCCTTGGCTCCTGATAAAAGTCAGTGTCCGATGCTCTTTTCTCACTCATTTACCCGAAATGACCAGATGTTTCTGAATCCCAGAGAGGATAAGGCTCGGGCTCTGGCAGCAACTCCCAGCCCACATAACTACCAGTAATTCATGTGATGAATGCATTTGTCTTCCTGTCTCTAGCCTGTAAATGTTCCTGCCTTTCCTTTAAAACGAATCTGGTCTAAGTAAAAATCAAAAGTCTCGGACTTACCATCAAAGATGGTCTCGCTTAAAAAAAAAAAAAAGTCCAAGACACGGGTTCTGTGTTCATGATGTTAATGATGTTAGTTCATGATGTTAACGCCAGTAGGCAAAACGCACACACCACAGTAAGTATTAACCAAATATTGTTCGAGAATTGTCATACTGGATGATGATTATACTGCCAAAAGGGAGCAGAATGAGGAAATGAAAAAATAAAATAAAATAAAATAAATAAAACAAAACAAAACAAAATAAAGCAGAGTTGGTCTTGATGCCAATGTCTCTAAGTGAAGCCCCGGGGAAGACTTCACCGACCAAGCCTGGCCCTTCTCGCTCATTCCTACCACAGAGCCGTGCTTGCTGATGGGCCCTCCACTGGCCTCCTGGGGTCTGCAGCTGTGCCCTGAGCTATGTCCACTTACTCAGGGCCCCGAGTCCCAGCCTAGCTCTCTCCAGCTCCTTACCCCTCAGGCCGGACTCTGCTCTAGACCAAGGGGTCATCAGGGTCTCCACGCTGTGATGGCTTCAGTGAGTGTACCGCCCACCTGCAGCCTGTGTCACTAGAGCTCACGGTGACTTCGGCCGGGGTGAAGCCATTTGCTTGTTTTGTTCCTTAGGCCATTATAAGGTGCATTTCTGGTCCGCTCACTCCATAGCCCTGTTAGTCTCAGAATAAGGTCTGCCTTATCCTGGCTTTAAACCCTTCAAGACCATGGAGGACGAACTTCTTAGTCTCAGTGCGATGTGGCCTTACGTGAATGATCAAAATGCTATGCTACTTCAAAGATACTAAGGTTAAAGCTTACGTTTAAGTAGACTCCCTATTCGAATCTACATAATGTTTCAGGAAACACCGGGAGATAATCCGAACTTGTATACTGGTGTTCGGGGAAGACCGAACCCGAGCTAGCCCTCGTCCTGCCTTAGAAAGAGGGTGACAGGGGGAGGAGCAAGATGGCGGAGGAGAAGGGACCTAAACATCATCAGGTCCCAGAATTTCAGCTGGATAGTTATCAAACCATTCTAAAAGCCTGCAAACTCAACAGGAGAGAGAAGAGAAGAAGAGCAGCAATTCTAGGAGCAGAAAAGCGACCACTTTCCGGAAGGTAGGACGTGCGGAGAAGTGCATCCAAAGTGGCGGGAAGAGAGACCGTGGGGGGAGGGGCCGGCTCCCGGCAGCTGCAGAGCCGCGGGGCACAAAACCGGGACTTTTAGAGTCTGCTCCGCTGAGGGACGTCGCTCCAGAAGCTAAGCGGGGGGTGGAGCCCTCGCGGGGACAGTGAGGTCTCAGGACCCGCGGGGTCACAGGAAGACGGGTGTCTGAGTGCGGCAGAGCCCCCAGGTATCCGGGCGGGGAAGCTGGCGGCAGAGACGGAGCCGAGCATGAGCTCTCAGGGCGGACTTACCTTACACCGTGATCCGAGGAACTGTCGGGCCGCTGCTCGTGGGGCGGGGACCCCACAAGGGGCAGATCTGGGGAGACCCCCTCCGTCCCTCTCTGGGACGAGCGGCGTGGGAGTGGCTGCAGGAATCGGCGGGGTTTGTAGACTCCAGACGGGGCCGCGTCAGAGACAGAAATGCTCAGTCACAGGCCGGGTGAGCTCAGAGTGTGGGCGGGAGACAAGGGACACGGGAGGGACTGACGGCTTTTCTCCGAGGGCGCGGTGAAGAGCGGGGCCAAGCTCCCTGGTCCTCCGGCGGAGACCGGGAGCCGCCATCTTCATTCCCGGCGGTACGGAAAGCAGTCAGGGAACAAAAGCTCCAGCGCGATCACAAGCAGTTTGCTCAGCCTGAACCCTGGCAAGGGCGGTGCAATCGCGCCTCAGGGTTGTTTTTTTTTTTCTTTAAAATTTTGGGATACGATTTCTTCTAATAGATCAAAATCTACCCTAAATCTAGTGCATGGCTTTGTTCTAGGCTCCAGCCTGATCACATTCTTTCCTATTCTTTTTTTTTTTTTCCAACCAACTTATCAATTCCTTTTTTAGAGTGTTTTTTAATTTTCATCTTTACAGTCATATTCTAGCCCTTCATGTGTTTACCCTTATTTCGTATAGATATAAATTTTTCTTTCTTTAAAATGTTGGGAGGTCGTTTCTTCTAACAGACCAAATTCCACCCCAAATCAAGTGTGCGGTCGGCGGTTGTTCCTGAAGCGTCCAACTCTTTGGGGTTAAGACCCCGGGCAGAGATGGGGTTGGCGGGACGATGAGGGTATCAAAACCCTCCTCTGAACTCTCATGTCACGTATGTGAACACAGACTGTGAACTCCAGAGAACTCTTCACATTGCGACGTCCCAGTCGTTTCAGATGTAGCCTCAACACATCAAGAATGGTGGATCCGACCTTGATAACAGAGCCTCCTCATTACCTCTCTGTGAGAAAACTGTCACCCTCCAGAGAGCCCTAGACAGGATACGGAGCAAGGAGACATTGTTCAGGAATGCTGGGACCCCTTTGGTAGGAAGCTACCGCAGAAACACTGAGTTTCATTTTTACTTTCCAATGTGCACAGAGGGGACACCTTCACACTGTCACCCTCGGGCACGGAGGAACCAACCGCTATTATTAGCACCTATGACGCGCTGCCAGACTCCTTCTCCGGAGGAGTTACCGCATCGTGATGGACCATCAGTGTCGGCTTTTGGGAAGTTGGCACCCACCTATGCGGATGTGGAAAGTCAATCTTGGTTCCCAGAAGGCAGAGCGACTGTTACCGAAGGTCACAAAACCACTGCAGTTGCTTTTCTACTCTGAGCTGCCTTCCAGCTCCTCTCCTGGCCCATTTAGGAGAGGGAATGATGGAGTCCAAATCCCTGAGGGGAGAGAGTCCAACAAAAGGCTGTCATTTTTTAAAGACTCTAAAGGAGGTTAATCTGACCCTAGAAATATTGGAAAACTGTGCTCTTTTGAGTGTCTCCCGCATCTGCCGTGGAATCTGCCGAAAGCCCGATTGGGTCCATTCAGCTCGCCCTGAATTCTGGCAGTCGTGACTCGCATCCCAGCAGAGTCCTTCCCAGCCGTGGGGCTTCATCTCCACACTGCCTTTACTCAGCCCAGCGGACTGCCCAGTTCTGTCTGCTTGTTTCCTTTCAGAACATCCCTCCCATCTATCCCGATGTTTCCTTTCCTTCCGGTAAAATGATCATCTAGAATTACCCTAGGTTATTAGAGTAACCTGGCCGAGGAATCAATCCCTCCTTTAAGACTCTCGCCCTCCCCTCCACTCACTGAGCTCACCACGGCAGTCCTGCTCTGTGCCAGGCATTCCCCCTACCCCCCACGTCACCACCACACGTGTATGTGCCCATTTAACTGAGAAAAATATTAAGGCTCAGAAAGGACAATTGAGTGGAAAAAGTCACACACCCAGTAGGCGGCAGGTCTGAAGTTAACCCTGGACTCTGAGTCTCCTGTTTTCAGTTCCCCCAACTGCGTTCCTTCCACTCGACCTCCCCACGGACCGGCTCCAGCAAAGTGCAGGATCTTTCACAGCACATTCAAAAATCTCCATTTGCCAGGTACTGGTCGCCAATTATAGAACCTGGTTCCAAAGCGTCTCAGAAAGCTTGTGTTCCTTTCCTCCTTCTTAGAAACCCTTCCCTGGAAAAGGCAGACTACAGACTCATGTTGGACAGCTCATGTATTTGGCCAATTGTGGACCCCTTTTCTCAGATGAATGACTTATTTTGAAATGATTTTTCCAAGTTCTACCTACTTAATTCATATTCATCCCTGAAGGTCACACTTGGTCCCATATCTTTCCATGATTTCCCTGGCCCCTAATGACTTTCCCTTACTCTAAACTCTGGAAATACCATCTGTGCAGATAGCTGGATTCAGGATTCAGCTTACAGAGACTTGATCTCACTGTAGATCCCTTTTTGGGGGGCATCTTGCCAAGAAGCCTCCCTGCCCAGCAGGCATCTCTGTCTGGACTACTTCACGTTACTTGACATAATGTGGACTAATGACTTCCTAAACTCCACTTTCTACACTTGCTACAGTGTTTCTTTTCTCATGATAATTCTGATTTCCGTGAGGCTCACTCACGCTGAGTCTCTTGGAACTTTCTTATTCCCCTCACTTCCAATTCATCCTTAAATCATGATTTTTTTCCATGATGTTTCTGTCTATTTACTCCTTATGTCTTTTTCCAAAGCTGCCATCTCAATTTATTTTCTTTTTACCTAACCAAGATGCAGCCACCAGCCTCTAACACTCTCCTTATTTTAATCCGTTCAGTGTATCCCAGTCAGACTAGTGTCCCTCTAGGATTCCTTGTTCTATTTGCAGTCCTTTATGCATGGCTGGGCTCTTCATTTGAGATCATCTGTTTCACCAGTTTGAACATGCATGCACATATTTTTCATACCACTGGATCATAAATTACATAAGACCTTTGGCTTCTTTCGTACAAATGGCTCACGCTTCATGGAAACATGCCCATTGGGTGAACACCAGTCTCATCCTTTCACTCCCCATTGTGAAGTCCTACAGCACACTCATTGCCCATTTTGGCATCAGAGTTCTATTTGCTCGATGTCACCGTTCAAATTGAAGATCAATTCTGTTTTAATGTTCATCAGCCATGCTTTGCCAACCCCTTTTGTATTATTTCCTAGCATAAGGCTCTAAATAAGTGAGTCTTTATACTCCTACTGACCCTAGCCCTCTATCCTCTATGGGATCCTGCATTTTCGTCTCACCTGGATGTCTGAATTCCCAGTCACTATGGATTGAGTATTTATATCCTCACAGTATTCCATGTTAAAATGTAATCCTCAGTGTGATAGTCTTGGAGGAGGAGGCTTCGGGGTGATTAGATCACAAGGGCTGAACCCTCATGAATGGGAAGACAGTACTTATAAAAGAGACCCCAGAGAGAGCCCCTGCCTTTTCTGCCATGTGAGGACATGGCAGAAAGATGGCCATTTAGGAGAGAGTGA
Source organism: Nasua narica (assembly GCA_028533885.1). Lineage (NCBI taxonomy): Eukaryota > Metazoa > Chordata > Mammalia > Carnivora > Procyonidae > Nasua > Nasua narica. The sequence continues at coordinate 91,538,039 of CM052815.1, read as the reverse complement.
GTTCTCATCGGATACTCGAATCTTACGGCATCGTGATCTTGGACTTCCCAGCCTCCAAGAACCGTGATAAGCCCATTTTTGTCGTTGATAAGCCACCAGGTTTTTGGTATTTTTGTTATAGCTTCCCAAATCGATTAAGACTCGGATGCTCCGACCAGTGGTTTCGACAGCAGCTGTGTGCATCGTGCACAGCACAAAGACGAAGATGATCCCGAACCATCACGAAAGATGACAAACAGCAAAAAGCGACAGAATAGTTTATGAATGTTTCCTGATAACTCGTTTAGTCCACACTGATACTTGGCTCATGAATCAAACCCTCACCAAGCAGAGCAGAGTCACGGTTTACCCAGAGATGAGGTTTAGAGAGAGTATGCAAGGTGGAAACCATGCAGAACATTTCTTAGGAAATGCTGGACTAATGCACCATCCCTTGCTAAGCCGGTCATCATCATTTATCCCATTTTTTTCGTTTGTTTATTTGGAAACTAGAGAAGTTGTTGGCTTGAGTTGAGGACCCATGTTATAGGAAAAAATTGTAACTGTAGGTAGCTAGTACGGTTCAGCTCAGCCTAAGGTGCACATTATGAAAAGCTCATGAGAAATGATACCAGCCTTGGGAAGAGCAGATCTGCATTCATCCAGAGCTTAAATTCATTGTTGTGATGATGGCAAGCTCTGCCCACGTATCATTCTGCACAGACACGTGGTCTCTCTTTTTCCCGAAGTGCCATTAAGGTCACAGGGCAGGTCCTCAGTAACTGTGCATGATTAAATTCTTAGTGTCGCCTTTGCATTTGAGGAATCCAATTCCTGCCTGAGCTCTGCCCTTTCCCCCACTTTCCCACCTCTGGGCCATCAGACATCTGCCACAGAGACCTCACGTGGCCACACCAGCAGAGCCCTGAAGAGCACCCAGGGCCAAGCCAGACGGGAATATTTCCTGTGTGGTCCTGGGGTGATGGGGTCATTTGCACTCACTTTCTTCATTCCAAAGACAGAAAACAGAACTGAACGCTCACGCAGGTCGACCCCATGGGGGAGTGCTGGCTAAGGAGAGAGTGGTTTATGGAAGTGCGCCCATGATAAAGCTCTTTAATAATACTACGGTTTTATGGGTCTTAGGAAAAGCACATCACCCTCGTGTGAGTGATAAAAACCCACAGAATCTTTAAATTGCCTAACTCTGAGCAGTATTCATGTAGTGATCATACCCTTAAATTTTCATTTAGGTAGAAAAAATATAGGGTCCTGTCATGTATATATAGTGTGTCCCAAATTTATGAAAGGAAGAGTCCCCAGATTTAGTTATAAGTCATCTCTTTGGAATTTGGAACTATTTCCCCAAAAGAATGGTGTGACTCACAGTAGTTCAGGGCCTAGGCCAGCCCACAACTGCCTTTTAAACCCATGATGAAGGTGAAACCAGGCAGACGATAAGCCCCAAGCCTTGAAGCCCTCCAGCCAGGCTTCACTCTTGGGGGCCAACATTTGGCACCAGCCCACAAACCCAAAGGACAAGATTAGACACTAGCAGGTGGGGGGGGGGGCCTCCAATTAGATCTCAAGGCAGCAGGAAAACAGGCTGAGGAAGCAGCTGTCGGTTCAAGTCCCAGACGTGGGGAGGCCCCGCGACAAAGAAAGGGGACTTCTCTTGAACATAACAAGTGTCATTTTCATGACAGAATGGACTCTCCTCTTCCTTCTCCTCTCCTGTCTTTCTGTGGGGTTTGCTTCTCTTGAAAGACCAGCAACTTTGAAATCTTCCCTTTCTGCTTGAGAGACCTTAGTCACCTGTTTGGTGCTTCTGTGTCTTCATGTGGTTGTAATAAGTCACATTAGCTGGTGCGGACTAGCCCTTTAATACCCAACGGCTCACGTTATCCGGCGACGCGTTACCTACTGTGTCTGCAGGAATTGACGAGCCTGGGCACTTCCGCAGGCAGGTGGCCTCCCTGCAGTAGCGTTTCTTTACGTTTAGTGTGGTAGGTTTGAAGCCAGTGTGCTGGCCGCAAGCAGAGTCACCTGGAAAGTAGAAGATGCTTATTGCCTCACTCTCGCTGAGGACCACTCTGCTGACCTCGCTAATGGTGAGCGGCCTCCCCAGTAGAAAGAACCTGCCCTGGTCAGAATACAGGCTCCCTGCCGGTCCTCCGTTAGGGGCTTGGGCTGACCAACCCTCTCCATCTTCGTGAGGTGGCCTATCACGGAGCTCACTTGTGAGACACATGTCCTGACCCCGTAACTTTGCCTCATTCACTGTCAAAAGAAGCTCATCTCATCCACTGGGCTGCTGGAGTTGCTTTATCTGCATGTTAAGTGCAGCCTCGTGGGACTTTCGGCCCAGCTTCTTTGTCTTACAGGCTGACCAAAGCTCTCACATAAATAACCCCTTGGTTTCTGCTTGTCCCAGCTCAGGAGTCCTAGAAACTAAAACGTTTCCCGTCTTGCCTTATGTCTGTTGCTCGGAATTCTGGGGTTGGCTTTCACAGTTGAGTTAGGTCTCTTGGACCTCAGGGTGGGGCCATTCCGGGAACAACAGGAAAAGCCTTAGGAATGGGCGAACCCATGTAGCTGGTGAACCAGCCTCCTTTACCGTCTTCAACATTTCCAGCTGGTAATGGAGAACCTCATGTGACACACAGATGCTGGGGCGATGACAGGTGTAAATCTCGAGGTGGGGCCCAATCACAGCCCTCCTGCTCATGGGAAAGTGGGCTCAGACCCCACCACTACTTAAGGTGAGACCCCGAGCAAAGACTTAATTTCGCTCAACTTAATTTCATGGTTTGAAACAGAAATGATGACGCCGCCGGTTTCCACTCTCTTGGTACTGTTTCCGGGATCAAATTAAAGAAGAAGTAGGAGTATATCTTAGGGAACGTACAGTATATGAAGCAACCACAAGGAGTCACAAGGTTGATCACCGTCATCACTATAGACCTGTTCCGAAGCCTTTCAGATGCTCTGAAGACAAGTGCCCCGCGGACCTCCATGGGCGCCAGCTACTTTCCCAAGGACGCTCTGACCATTTTGAAACCACTCCCTATGTTGGTCTGTTGCATTCCCCATTTACTGGCCTGTGCCCAGCCTTGCCAGCAGTTATCAGCTCTCGGCTTGGTTTGTAAACTTCTAATTCCACTTATTTTTCCCTTACTGTATATTGGCTTCGATTTGTAGATATTTATCGGGCACCTACTATATGAGTTAGACCCCCCTCACGGGTTCTTCAGAATGCAAAGATGACTGAGGAGCCTGGGAAAGGGACAGGACCCCAGAACCTTTCTAGAGGAGCCCACAAGAGGAAGGAGACTTCATGGGGGAATGGAGTGGGGTCACTGTTGAGCCATGGGGATGCATATGCTTCTGGGGAGAATAGAAGGTTTATTAAACAGAATGGTACGGCTTTACAGAATATTGCAGAATATAGAACTGGAATGATAGGTTGGAAGTAGATTTCTAAGTCTTGCGAAGGCCAGGTTAGAATTTAAATTCATTTGATCACACCATGGGAAACTATTCAATATTTATAATGAGAAACGTTGATGTAATTTGAAAAGAAAAGGTCTCCTGATGGCAAACTATAGCAGAAATGGTTATGTACGGGACTAATTAAAGAGATGAGCAAGACCGGTGGTTTACACACTAGAATTTCCTGAGGAGCTTTAAAAAATACAGATGTAAGGGCCCTCCCCTCTCCAATTTGAATTTCTGGGTCAAGTCCTGTGTTTTTCAGAGCTGCTTAGGTAAGGCTCACGGAGAGCCCGGGTTGAGGATCTGGTGGATAGTAACGAAATTATTCATGCTTTAAGGGCAGCCTTGTTTAGTAAACATTTTAACAGTCTGACTTGGGCAAATAAGAAGAGGACGTGATAGTTTAACTGACGGGTGGATGCCTCGGGCCTGAGAAGAACTTGTCTCACGGAGGCTGATGCAAAGTCTGGGCTGGGCTCCGGTCCCAGGAGCAAGTGACTGACAGCAGTTCTCCCGGGTGAAGGACTTCCTGTGTCTAAACCCCAGGCCAGGCTCTGTGGCCTACTACTGATGTCATCCTTCCGTGCGCTTTCTGCGTGCATTAGATATTATCAGGTCTAGGATTCATTAGAACTATTTAAGCACCTTTTAAAGTCCCGTCTGTCTTGAAGTCTCTCCCCGAGTGATATAAAGTAGACTCGCCGGCCTATCTCCGATCATTCTGACACTGGGACCTCGTCCCAGCTTCGCCCTCCAGGAATGAGTGGGGCTGTTCCACTCACGTCCTTCACCTCTACCCCAGGCTCCAGGGTCCCCCATCTCCTGGTCACCATGTTCCTTCCCATGGTGGAACAAACGTCCCCTTCCCTGGGGCGATCCTGCTCGAGACCAGCACACATCATACAGGTTCCCCTTAAGAATGGGGTCCTCTAACTCTGGGGTGCGCTCTAGAAACTCTTCAGGCAGAGGAAATCTCAGTGTTAGTGAAGTGTGCCTTTT
>CM052815.1:91507393-91533066 GCA_028533885.1 Nasua narica | reverse complement strand
GGGGGGGGGGGATTCTTACAGACCATCAGGGGCCCAGGACCCTCTAGCAGCAGGCGCCCCATGCCCACCACCACACTAGCTCGGCTTCTTCTCATTTTCCACAAAGGGCTTTCACAAAGTAGTTCCTCTGAAAATGAAGACAGCTGAAGAAGATAAAAGAACAGGATGTAAGAATTTCTGTGGCGGGGGAGGTGGCAAGTGCTGAGGCCAGGGCTGGAGGCAGGAGGCGGGAGACGGAGACCAGACTAGGGGGCCTACCGCCCTGCAGGTGAGGGTCTCCCAATCCTGCTGCGTACCGTAACTGCCTGGGCACTTTCCGGAAGACGTCATGCCTGGATCCCACCAACAGACAGTCTGATTTAACTAGTACAAATACGATCTGGACTGGGGGATTTTTTTTTAAGTGACCAGGAGATTCCAACGTGCAGCAAAGGACACAGCCAATGACATAGATGAAATGGGAAGGAAGTGACAAAACCAGATTCATTTTTGAAAGAGGTCAGACTGTGTTGTGTGGAAGCCTAAATTTTGATATGGTTGTAGCAAGCATTGAACATGAAATATATGTTATGTTCTAAACTATCTGGGCATCTGAGGGACTCAGTCCATTAAGAGTCTGCCTTTGGTTCAGGTCATGATCTCAGGGTCCTGAGATCGAGCCCCACATCAGGCTCACTGCTCAACGGGGAGTCTGCTTCTCCCTCTGTCCCTTCTCCCCATTTGTGTCACTCCCTCTCTCTCTTGCAAAAATAAATAAAATCTTTAAATATATATATATATACAAATTCTAAACTATTCAGAGGTGATCGCACGAAATAGCTTTTAATGTCACATTCCAGCTCTGGTACACGCGTCTAGCCACCCAAGTTTTGTTTGCTGGTTTTCTAGCAATGAAAATGATTAAGGCTCAATTAAAAAATGTATGTGTGTATATATGTGGTGTGCATCTGTAGATTTCATGTATGTACGTGTGTGTGTGTATATGTATGTAGAATATATCTACATCAGAGAAAGCTTTATCAGAGGTGACGTGGAAAGGAAAAAAATGAACCAATGCCAATAACAGGATCCCGAGAAGCTCTTACAACCCCAACACAAAAACTCACGGACCTTCTCCCCATCACTAGACCACCATTTAGTCCATTTTAGCATCAGCATTCGTATTTGGTGTTCTGATACATGTAGTCCCTGGCCTCTCTCCACTCCGGTCACAAACACCGAGGGGATGGTTATTAGCCAAGCGCGGGCACAGGAACGTCCGTGGATCGATTGGTCACGGCTGGGAGCTGTCCTCAGGAAGTGCTATGAGCAGTGCGGGCTTCAGCCTCGCAATACCCCCATCCCCAGTGTGCCCTCCGCCAGGTGCTTGGGGTGCAATCTACGCCACTCACCCGAGAAGAGGAGAGTCTAAGAGTCATGGGACTGTCTCACTGAGGAAACATGGTGTGGGTGGATCCCACCTCAGCCGTGGCTACGACATCCTGAATACAGGAGAGAGGAGACCGATAAATTATGGTCTACAAAGAAATGGACTAATCTACCAAAAAGTGCTGCAGAATGGAATTTAAAATTTGTGCCCACCCCAGTATTATGTGATGGTCCTTCTGCATCTGTCCTCCCCAACCCTTCTGGGATGAACAAATCCTGACCCAATTTCAAGGGAATGATTTTGGTTCTCCCCAGGGTTGGCCAGTGGTCCTGGGACAGTCAGGTTTCTGAGTGATTTCTTACAGTGTTGGTTCCTCCCTCCAAGGAGGGAAGTGGGAAGTGATGACCACCAACCCAGGAATTCTCAAACGCCTAAACACAGCTCTAACCCAGAGAGAAGATGCCCTTCTCCTTGGCATGTCCACTAAATGCCAGAGGTCCCCTCCGCTCCCCACGGCAACCAAAACACCCCGCCTGTTTCTAAACACCTCTAGGACAGCACTGTCATCCCCGGTCGATCCCCGTGAGCTAGAGGAAAAGCCTGGCACATACACATGACTCTGTGCCCAAGAACCTATTTCTCTTTTCTTTTGTCAGCCTGCCATAAATAATAAATGAGAGACTCTGACTATAAAAAAAAGTGCTGATTCAGGAGAGGCAGTACAGAATTGTTTTGCAATGACAAAAACATATTTTGCAATTTGGGTTTCTCTGGGGAAATCAAATTTATTGAACTATAAAATGAGAGCAAAGATCGTACGTGCTTGGAAAATTTCCAGGGAGGATTAAATGAGATAATGCACCCAGATAATGTGCACGGAGCCCTTGGCATTGTCCCAGCACGCTGAGATACACTCCCCGAATGATGCCTATTATTTTTACCATTGCTACCACTCCTGCTCATAATTCTTAATTACAATACTGCATTCAGAAATTATCCTCACGACGACCTAGAAACGCAAAGTCCGAACATCCCATGATTCAGCAGAGTCTCCAAATAAATGCCGTGGCCCCCAGTTTCATGCTCCACATTGCCAACGTTCTGCAGGGGCATCCTCAAAGTTGTAGACTGGACACCTGCGTGAGTCTTAGAAATGTAAGAGGCACAGCAAACCGCAAGGGACGTGGTGGTGCACACACAGAAAGCCCCTCCAGGGTGAGTTCTCTATTTGCCCAACAACGAAGGTCGCGCTCTGTGCCTACCATTTTCTTGTTTTCTTGTTTTTTCCCTTCTTCTTTGGCAACATCAAAAAGATTTTTTTTTTAATCTTTCCAGGTAGCACTGCGTGGCCGCTATTCGGGTACCCTGTGGATGGTTTACTGAGGAGGAAAACCTGACACATTTCTCTTCTGTACTCTGAAAACTATGCGGCATTCCTTGTCAACTTTCCCCTTCACCTGCAACATGTCCTCCTGTGGTCCTCCCAAGTCATGAGCAGAAAGAAAACAGGCCTTCCCAGTCATGTCTCTCAGAATGCACTCTTTTTCTTTTTTACTTAAAATGAAGAGGAGAGGGAAGAAAAGGGTAGCCTAAAGCTTGCTACCATGGTTGCTGGGAGCCTTGCACACCAACCTCAGATGCTTCCTTGAAACCCTACGGTGCGGAATTTACCATCTTAAAAGTTGGCACGGGAGATCCTCTTAAAGAAGAAACTTCAGGTTAACCTCGATCTGTTTCTTGGAGGCAGAAAGGGAGGCATGAAGGCAAGAGTTGAAAGGAGACAATAAAAGGAAGAAACAGCTAACGCACTCAGCATAGAAAATGAAAAAGGGGCCTGCAGGTGGTACTCCCGCAGAGAAGACAGAGTACGGGGGGAGGGGGGGGTGGGCGGGCCTGGGGGGTGCTGAAAAACACAACGGGAGGCAGTCTACAGAAATTCAGGTGCACGGAGGCTCATGAAGGGTATGTGATTAGGCAGAATGACTCTCGATATTCTAAGTGCTTTCTCAGCTCCCCCTTTCTCCGCCGAAACCCTGAGTGAAGTCTAAGGCAGCCATCTGTCTAGCGAGCTGGGGCTGGGAAGGAAGGCCGGGCATCGTGCGGGAACGGTGCCAACACTGTAGCTGCTGATGATGGGCAGCTGATTGGGTCTCTGGGCACTGACCTGCCCTAAAGGCCATGGCCGTGCTCAGATGAGCACCGAGAAGCAGAATGGACTCAAGGTGGGTGTGAGATGAACCCACTTTTCTCCAGATGCCCAGAGAGGCGACCTCACCTTCCAGGGCAAGGACAATGTCTGAGCTACACGAGTTAACATCGATGGTCGCTGAAACGAGGAACCGAAGACACAGAGAGCCTTACACCAGCCTTCCTGGCACTCACCTCATACTGGCCTTTTTTGCTGGCTGAACAAGCCGGGTGGGTTCACTCTCAGGGCCTTGGACCTTGCTGTCCCTCCCCCTGGAATGTTCTTCCTGGAGAACGGCTCATTTTGGTTATCAAATCTCAGCTGGGCTCAAATGACCTCCGAGAGACCTTCTCAGGCCACCTCTTCAAAGTACCTCGCCTGTCTTAGATCCAGCCAGTCAACTGCTTCATCCCGTTTGTTATTTTCAAAGATCTTACAACCGCTTGATGTTTTTTGGTTTATTAATTGTGGGTCCTGAACCCAAGAGGCCATCAAGTACAAGATGTACTATTACTTGGTGTATCCCTAACACAGCAAGATGCTGCCAATTAGACCAAGGCACGTGATTTTCTTAATGTTTTGAACTTCGATTATATATTTAATGGGAAGATGTTCTTTTAGATTTACTGAGACACGGACTCCTATTATATATCACTCTTTTACAAACATGAACAGGAAGATATAAATGAGACCGGCTGCCCGTTGTTTTGCGGTTAAATACAAAGTCCTAGTCATCCTGCCAAAAATGAATGTTTGCTTCATTATCATGAATTTCAGTCTGTTTCTGGTCTTCCTGCAGCAAAAATAACTTTTTGCTTTAGTGTCAAATTATACTGTAATCGACTCCAAAAGGTTTTAAATGGCAACCAAACTCAACCTGTGGACGCATAATGCAGCTCGACTGGCCACAGTATGGTTCATCTTTTGACAAGTTTGGGCAGGAGCAGGAAAGGACCGCTAATTCAGACGGCTGCCTGGTCTACGGTGGGAGACACACCTTTAACTGTGAGTCATGTCTGACTTCCAAATTGCTACAATGTGAAACAGAACATGTATCTTAGAACCAGCACAAGCAGCTCATCGATCATATAACATCTTGAAAATGTAAGCTTTGGGAGAGCAAGGACCTTGCCTATAGTCCCCGACAGCCTAGAACACGGGAGGTACTCCAAATGCGTTTAATTCAAAGAACACGATGCAATGTGCTCTCTCTCTGAGCTAATGCTACCGTCCAGAGTGACGATGCCATGGGGGTAACAGCTACGAAGGCCATTTCTCCGTCGGCTTCCCAACAGCTGGCATTTCTGGCCTGGTTTAGTAATTTTATCCTAAAGATTTGCTGCCACCAGTGAGAAGAAATGCCCAAAACAGGGACAGTGTCCTGGTGTTCTCCTCTAAGCATCCGAGATTGCAATGAATGGTAAAAACATCTCAGTGATCTACTCTCTGATGGGATAACCTCTAGGCTGAAATTCTTGCAGAAGCCTTTCCTTGCAGAAGCCAGGAAAAGCACAGGTGAAATTGACAAGTCGCACCAGGATGAACCTTTGGAAGGACGTATCACTGAGGCTCCTTTAAAAACCTACTCTCACCTTCAGGTTCAAGAAATCTGGAGATCTGAACATCCCCTGCCTATGGCAAGCAGGCCAAAGGACAGGAAAGTACCAGACATCAAGGCAGGGTTAGATAACACTCATCCTTTCATCCAACTGCATGATCATCCAACGGCAACTTCTTGTTTTCTTTGATGTTCTCTCTTTGCAGTTAGCTCAAACTGTACAGATCAGGGTTCTAATAAAATTCAACAACAACCAAACATCTTTTTTTCAAAAAAGCTGCACAAGTAACACAACCTCGACATGGCTTATGCAGATGAACCTGAAGTATGACTTTAAGAATGTCTTGTTTCTTTTTTTTCTACTTTGTACAAAGATGAAACAATATGCTTTGCTACTTTCCTACAGCTAGACAGAAAATGTTCACTGTCTGCAATATGGGTTCCCCGGAGCCTCTTCTGAAACCTCTTTTCACAGGGATTCCTCCCTCCTGGTGATTCCTCCCTGGCACCTACTAGTTGTGGCATCTTTTCAGTTCTCCCGTGCTCTCCTATTCTAACATGAGTAAGGCGGGCTCATAAAACTATTGAGTAAGGAAAGGAGTCTAGTGAGCTCCTTACTACAGACCATACACTCACGCCCAACATCAGTTTAAAGAATTCTTTACACCGAGCATTGATGCTTTTGTTGAGACCACGGTCTTCTCATTCAATCAATGATTACTTTTACACGGAGATTTATAAGAGGACAATGAGTTGATGTGTCAAAGTCAAACATACCTCCCTTAAAAACTAACGCCACCTCCCCACGATGACCTGAAAATAACCACGGGAATGACGTGACTGCATCCTCTATCACAAAGTGAGGGTAGTAGTCAGGGTAAGACCGCTGCCATGGTAACAAAACAACCTTGACCTTTCAGCTACCCAACTCAAAGTGTATGGGTTTCTCATGCCCATACAATTCAAAGCGCTCTGGGTGGCCCACTGGTAGCCCCGCCACCTGGAACTCCAGCGTTGCTGTAGTAGGAGAAGCTGATGCAACCTGCCTCTGCCCAGAGGTGGTGAAGGTCATTTCAACAACTGCCGGTGACCCAGAATTAGTTACGAAGACTCCATAAAGAAATAGCTCATTACCTAAGGCCTCCCTTTAGTAGTAACACTCAAGGAGGTTTAGTTACTATGTTTGTATTACATCTGAAGAGTACCATTTCGATTCATTGTTATTACAGCAACAGAATATCTAAACATTAGCATTTATTATTACCACTTTCTCCGTTATTATCACTATCATCATGGATTAATTCTGAATTCTGGTCATTTTGTATTTTCCTAAGTGATAAAAATGGAGTCATGTGCCTAAGAATTTTCTTGAAATCAATAACACATCCTAAATGAATAATGAAAAACACATAAGTTCTCTAATTTTACCATTTATTAGTGAATTACAACAGGGAAAAAGTAACTGCTTGTAAGTAACAGCTTTTTCTTTATCATTTTCATCACAGTGCTTGTGTTATCAAATAATAGTAAAATGTGAAAACGGAATTTTATTTTAACTGTCCTTGTAATATCTGTAGTGCACACACTTAGGGTCATGCATGGCCACAGATTTCCCAAGAATCTGGAAATGAGGAGATGTGCTATAATTTTCAGGGAGGAGCATATAGACTGGTACATTCTGCAGCATTCTCTAAAACATTTCTGCAAAATCTCCCTGGAGATGTGTATATTCTGCCCATCAGTCTTACACACAGTCTCATTTCCTTACAACTACAAGTAAGCTGAAAATACCTAAAATATCTTGGGAAAATATCTTAGGAAAATCCCTTAGAAGTCACCCTTAGAAATAAAACAATTTATTTTAGTTTGTTGAAAAATGTAAGAAAAAATGGTAAAAATTTGTCAGATTGTCTTTCTTGTCAACAGAATGAACAGAAACATATTTTGCCCTTAGTTTTATAATTTTACTTACATGCAGATCAAGATCTCTCTGTTGATAGATTTCACATTCAACCCATTAGTGAGTTTTGTCAGCTCAATCTCCAAAATATAATGTAAATTCGTCAATTTCTCTCCATCTCTATGGCTTCTGTCCTAAACTAAGCCACCATTACCTCCTGGTTGGATGGCTGCCACTCACCCATGAGTAACCTACCTCCACTCTTAATCTTTCCTTCCTCCCTCCCCACCCTAATTCAGCCCCCTCCCCAACAGCCAAACTGATTTGCTTAAAAGTATGTCACACAGGACCTTCCCACTGCATTTAGAAAAGAATCCAATTTGGTCTCTAAGACCGACCAGATCTGCACGTCTACTTCTAAGCTCATTCTCACTCACCACGGGCATGGGGCTACCAAGCTTGCTGTAATGCAGGCCTCAAACTTTGTGGCTTACAACAAAGGGAATTCTCTCTCATCATTTTTCTGAGAGCAGAAAGCCAAAAACAAGGTGTTGGCAGGCCCATGCTCCTTCTAGAAGCTTCTGGAGCGGCCAGAATTTTTTGGCTTGGGTTAGCCTCACTCCATCTCTGCCTCCTTCTTCACATTACTTTTCTCCCGTCTGCGTCTCATCTCTGTCTGCCTCTCTCTCCCGAAAGCACCTGTGACGGCAGGGAGAGTCCACTCTGACGGTACAAAATAGTCCCTTTGGCTCAAGATTCTCAACATCATCACATCTGCGAAAACCCTCCAGATTAAGACCTGAGAGCCCTAGGTGGACACGGCTTATCTTCCTGTTCTTTGGTGCTTTGTTCCCACTGCCTGGGATGCTCCTTCTCCCAACCGTCACAAAGCCAATTCCTTGCCATCATTTTGGTCTCACGTCAAATGTCCTGAGAGTTTATTTCTCTATAATCCGACCTAATATCACCACCTATCCACCCGACTCACTGTTACAGTTCTTGGCTTTATTTTACTTGTAACTTTTGGAGACTATCCTGATTATTTATTGGTGCCCTTTACTTCTCCCTCCCCCGCCCCCCGCCCCCCCCCCAAGGTAGTTCCATGACAATAGGGATTTAGCCTTTCCTGGCCATTACCATATACCCAGGACCTTGAAGGCAGCCTATCGCTATGATAAGGACTCAACTGTTTGTTGAACAGATGGAAGATTAAATGGCGCCCAGAATCCAATAAAATGGCACCAAAGAAGACTTTTTTTGTTGTTTTGACTGATATCCTGAATCTTTATAAATCATGATTAATGAAATAGGAATTCTAAATGATTTCATCAAGATTTTAGCAGGATTTTACCAGTATTTTACCAGTTAAGGCAATTTTTAAAAGCTGGAGAAACTTCCGTTATGGGACTTCTTCAGGGCTATTTTTTGAAAGTCCTAACGATGAGGGCAGTTTCAAAGTGCTCACTACACTTCCAGCTTCCATGCTAAAGAGAACACAGCAAGGATGCCCCACCACATGTACACAGTCGGGACTGTCGAGCAGACGTGCTGCAGATGCTCTAGCTTATGCAGGCGTGGTGTGTTATCAGGGACGAGTGCTCTAGCTCTCTGCAAATGCCATCTTCATTTAGGACCCTACCGACACGTGTCACTATGGGCAGCCTACCTTTATTCATAGGAACGAATTATTTTATATATTTTTATATAAATTATCACTAATTAAATATAATGATATAATATATTAATATATAGTAAATATAGAATATAATTATCACTAATATCTACTGGGATCAACTATGTCATATAATGCGCTAGATAAGACACTATATAATAAACGAGCCCTATAAAGCATGAATGCAAGATCAGGGTTATGCATTCTGCTCTACGGATTAGAAAACAAACCGAAACCGTAACAGGAGAAGCGAGGCTCAAAGAGGCTGTGTGACCTTTTGTGTGGCAGACAGCTGAGCCCTGGTCTATCCAGCACCAGTGTCTACACAGATCATCCACCAGGGGTATGATGGGGTCAACCCGAAGGTACCGAATAGCCACCACACGGTACCTCTTACTAATACGGCCCCGCATTAGGGTCGACATCGGCACGGATCACTCCCAAGCTCACTGCTAGCTTCGCCTGATAAATCTCTGACAACCGCAGGCATCGCTATAACATTCATCACTCCTATCAGCCACGGATGAAATATACAGGAAGCACTGAAGAAGGCATTACACTGCTGCAGAGTTTCGTGTTCCTGACCTTTGCAAACACAAACCCAGCTGCGTGTATATGAATGTGTGTTCAGAGGTTACACACACACACACACACGTATGCTCACATGCACACAGTACCTAGCATCTTTGTAGTACTAGGTACCGGGTAACTGCTGTCAAATGCACACTGATTATATGCACTAAACATCAGCCTTCGCTTTTTGGTTTTCTTTTTTTTTTTTTATTTTATTCATTTGAGAGAGAAAGCATGAGCATGGGGAGGGGCAGAGGACAGAGGGAGAATCCCAAGCGGATTCTGCATCAAGGAGAGAGCCCCACACGGGACTCCCCACGATCCCAGGACCTCAAGATCATAACTCGAGCTGAAGTCAGACACTCAACCGAGGAGACACCCAGGTGCCCCCCTGGTTTTGTTTTCAGATGCTAAGCCTCTCTAAGGAAAGACATCCCATTTATCATAGTTAGAACATCCTAAGTATACTATTAAAAGAAATTATTGTGTTGGATTGGAATATTTATCACATATATGAAATGCAATTCATAAACTGGGATAATAAAGCCTCATAAAAAGCCCGATTAATTTAAGTGCTACAACCCCAGGGACACTGGGTGTGGAGTCACACCACGGCCTTGGCCATCTAAGGGCGCCCAGTCCCCAGGACAGGCTGGTTCCATCCATTGGTGAAGACCCTCCAGTGCACCAGGCCTCCTGCTAAGTTTCGAGAACCTCCCTCCATGTCCTTAAAAGGCTCACAGTCAATATTTTGGTTGAGATCGATATCTTAATTAAGAATACTTTGGTTTCAAGCGGCAAGGTAGCTTAGGTAAAAAGAGGAACTTGCGACAGACACAGAGAGGCTCCTGAAAGCCAAAGCAGCCTGTTTACTCAGCCCTCCTGAGGGGCCGAAACCCGTAACTCAACGTCAGAAACAGATCCTCTCGCTGCGCCTGCAGCCCCCACGGGGGCACAGCTGCAGCCGGCTTCGTCTTCTCTGACTGGCTTCCTGCACTTCCGAACGCAAGGCAAGTCAGCAATCGCTCCTCCACTGAGAATTCAATGACCTCATATCTCAGTAGAGTCTTTGAGCCCAAATTCAAGCTTTCTGCAAGGGGGAATCTGGTCGACCAGGCTGAGTCACGCTTCTGTCCGTGCCCAATGTCCTGAGGCCTCTCGGCAGGGACTGTGGTTAATCTCCAAGAGAAGGGCCACGATGGAAGAGTAAAACTAACCACAATGTCTCTTAGGTTAATAATTAGACTATCACATTCAGATGGCCGAATAGCCCTAAAACACTTGGTATAATCCCTTAAACAAATAAGTCCTAAATAGATAGTAGTGACACTTCTCAGTGGTTGTTTTTTGTATCCCATGGCGTTAGGTGTTAGGGGAGAGTAACCCAGAGACCACGGGCAGCCCAATACAGCAATCCCACCTCAGCTGCGAGGGCCCCGGAAAGGCTTGTGAGATGAGCTGGAGAAGGAGGAGGGATTACCAGGTGATGAGGGAAGAGTGTGTCACAGGCCAGGGGGAGGGATTGCAGAACGCTATGGCATGTATAAAATCCCAGCGGAGAGACAGAGCACGTGCTTTTCCAGAAACTCCAAGTGGGCTAGTGCACCAGAAACTCGGAGCGCACGTGTGTGCAAAGGCAGGGGGAGGTGAGGCCGGATGCATCCGAAGCCAGCACCTGAGCCTTCCTCAGAAGGCTACTCTGTTTGGCGGCACTGAAGAATCTCAGGAAGGGAGGGACCTGATGTGACGTCCACCTGCTCCTTGCAGTGTGAGGACTGTGGATTAGCTGACAGCAGGATGGGAAGGGGGATCTCAGTCAACAAGGAACTCCGTTCACCATTCATTCAGAACACCCAAGGGAAAGCTACTTTAGAAAAGGCTGCCATGAGTTTAGGTCTGTGCTCAATGAATTTGAGGCACGTGCAAGACAGCTATGAGGTGTCTACAGGAAAATGAAGGTAAGGGTCCTGCTCAAGAGGGAGGTCTAGGAAATGAATGGAGGGAGAATGAGAAGACCTATAAACTTCTTACACCAAGAGTTATGGGAAATTGGACATGGAAGCATCCACTCTCGGGAAGGCTGGGAAGGGTTCTCAGCAGAAGGTCAGGTAACACTGGATTTGAGTGGCAAGGAGCAGAAGAGGGGTCTCCAAGTAGACCGATGCAATGGGGTGCAGAGGGGAAGAGAGGAGCCCTCAGGAAAGGGGAGCATAAATGCAGAGGCAAGTCTGTGAGCCTCATCTTTGGAATCTGAGAAAGGAAGTTATTGGGCACCACTGAGCTCTTCGGTACGCAGAGAAAGACCTAGAATTGTCTCACGATTCAGTCTTTAGAGAATGGACAGCCAAGAGAGCCAAGGTCATGTGTGACTTAATGACCGAGCTACTATTCTGTAGAAACAAAAATAGAACATCTCTAAAATCGCATTTGCAGGCTACCAGTGAAGCATGTCGGATTGAGCAAGCATGTTAAAAAGCCCACGAAACATCACCTCCCAGTGTCAAAATAATGTCTAAAACTGACAGATCTAGAAGATGCAACGATCAAAGAAAACAAGCGCCAAGTAAAGTGAAACCCCGGAGTCCACTGGGATTTAGAAGTGGAAGGACCACCGCTCATTATTACAAACCCGGAGAGACGTCTGTTTGGTTTCAACTACAGACACGCATCACTCGGGCAAAAATACACATTTTATGAACTACAACATCAACACCATGAGAGCGAGATTCAGGCTGCTTGTGACTTTTCACGAATACACCTTTTCCAGTAATAAATCACACGAGAAGTGCGCTCGTGCCTTACTAAATCTACGTCGATGTGCACTCGGCCGGGCGCATTCACCCCCACCAACACTTACCCATCACCACTTCTACGCTTTATTGTGCTAAAATGGAGAGAACTATCCTGCCTGCCAGACCAAGTCCTTTTAGGAAACACTCAGAAACATTCGGGTCAACTCCCTAAAAGACTTCACACGCGTATCTCACTTACAAATTTCATACATTATAGAACGAGAAGGGGTTTTGAGTGGAACGAATCCAACGTCCTCACTGGCATCAGGAGAAGCCCTGAATGAGAGGACCTGCTGCAGGCCAGACAAGGACGCGGAGTCCCGCCTTTCCACTCTTCGTTCCACCGACCCCACATTTCTCAAGCTCTGGTCTACGGAACACTAGGGCCATTATACCTAATGGCTGCCCAAAATATTAACACCCTTGTCAGTCCTGAGAGCATTTACAAATGTGTCTGTTGTTTAGAATTTCTGGAACAAAAAGGGATCTTTGAACACTGGACCGATACAGAATCCCACCCTAAGCGCACACAATGCTTCCGAACTCTCCTTCGGACAGAGCTGTGAATAAGAAAGCTGAGGGGTCCAGGTGCACGGCAGCGGGAGACGGGGCAGGTCGAGGAAGAGTGTAAGAAAGTGTGGTGATGGACGCTACAACACTTCAGGAGACCTGGAAGATTCTGCAAAGCCCTCAAATCACCATTATGCCTCCAGATACAAAGTTTCTAGCACTCTTTCTAGAGAGTTCAAGTAGAGCTTACTTGGTCAATTTTATCATCAGTCAAGACAACGTGAGAGTGCTCCCGGAAGTACTGAACCCCCTCAGTATCCCATCCTTTATGAAGTTCCAGCCAATTTGGAAGAGGTCACTCAGTTGCTGGAGACCACCCACCGCGTGGCTGGCTGATGGGGTCCCTGACCACTCGTGCTGTCTGACTTGCAGGTCACAAATTCCCTGATGGAAGTCCCTGACCTTCCACACACCTCCAACTATTCTGCTAGTGACGCACATCACCTCTTGGTGCCTTCTCACTGGATATCGGGAAGGCTCTGTCCGCAATTCTGCCCTTCCCAGGAGGCCCACACGCTGGCCTATGTTATGGAGATGAACCTTCTCTTATTGAGAACAAAGGGTATAAATCCATACCTATGATAATGTGCTGTGATAATTCTATGTGTAAAGGAAACAGTAAAATTGGGAACATTACCCCTAAAATGATATTTATGGAATTGAGAAAAAATTGACAACAGATTCTAATTTAAACCTTAACTCTTTTTTTCATTAAAAAAGTAAATCTACTTTCAGAAAAAAACCCAATAAGGAAATCCACATTTACAAAGCAGCTATTTTAGATAGAGATTTGCACGACAAGAGATATCATGATAAAGCTCTTCTAAACTGCAAAATCCTAAAAACGGTAAAAAAAAAAAAATAGCGAAATCCCTAAACTAATTTTGTTTTGCAGCTTTTTAAATGGTTTGATTCTCTCATTGGGTTAGAAAAGTTTTTAGGTTTCCTCCCAGCCCCATGTGTATTATTGATAATACATCTGAATCAGGGCCCCTGGGGGACTCAGTCAGTTAAGCATCTGCCTTCAGCTCAGGTTATGATCCTAGGGTCCTGGGATCAAGTCCCACATTGGGCTCCCCACTCAGCAGGGAGTCTGTTTCTCCCTCTGCTCTTCACCTTGCTTGTGCTCGCTGTCTCTCTCAAATAAATACATAAAAATATAAAAAAAATGCATCTGCATCTACGAGGGAATATAGTCTTATAGGTATATACTTTTAAATTCTTCTATTCAGTTAGAGAGCAGCCAACACTTAACCCCATTAGTCCTTGCTATTAATCATGTGGTCAGCAAACGGGAGTGGCAGGGATGACAGAAAGAACCCCTGAGATGCAGACCCTGAGGCTCACCACAGATACCTCGAATCTGCAGAACCTGCCTTTCAGCATGATTGTCAGGTATCCGTACCCACAGTCCCCTCCAAGAAGCAGGACTTGTGTCTTTCCTTCTTTGTGGTCTGGGTGTGTCACTTGAAAACAAAATAACTAAGTAGCGACAACAGTCGCTAAGTATGAAACACACAGTAGAGCTACGCCATGCCTTTTACTGTACTTTGAATCTTTTCAGAATACGTTTAAATACCCATGGTCCCCATCCATTCTTCTGTTACCTGCTCTAATGCCACTGAGGATCGTACTCTTCCCAACTTGGCCGATGGCCCAGAAGAGAGAGCTGGTGACCAAGTGTAGGATAGCTACTTCCTGCTGCAGGGATCTGACCTCAGAGCACGTCATACAGTAAAGAGAGAAGAAATATAACCAGTAACATAAGTGCCTGAGAAGTCCAATGAGGCAGTAACGGGGTGAAGGGGAGCCCCAGATGCCCCAGGAGTAATTACTATCTGTTAAGTGTTGACAGAACAAGTTTGTATGGGTCAGAACTGAACCAGAAATAAGCCGCTGGGATAACCACCCAAACAAATGCTACACACTAAAGACCGACGGCAACGTTAAGTGTAGAAGCTACTCCTTTTGCTTGGTCACAGGATAATCGGTGGTTTTCACCTAAAACAAAAGCTTCACATACAACCACATAATAGGAATCAACTATGCCTTTAGGTTTTCACCTAAAACAAAAGCTTCACATACAACCACATAATAGGAATCAACTATGCCTTGGTTCATAAAGCAAACTCTCTTCCCTAAAAGCCGGCATTAGCTCGGCACGCACGGGCAAAGCTTTGGGCCCTTGCCACGTCTTAATACACAACATTCCCTGAACCAAGAAAGCAAAAGGAGTATCAGCATAGACAACTAACTGCTCAGACTGGTGTGCAAATTAAATCCTAATTAAGCCATTTGAATATCAGAACAAATATAGCCCCAAATTGTAATGCCAATTAGCATTTTGTTTATCAGTCATTACCATAAAACAAAGAGCAAATATAACCATGTTATTTTAATAAGGTCATAATTAGGCTAAATTACGCTAGCAAAAAATGCAAAGACTCACAGCAAGATTCATATGCCAGCATTTCAGTAGAGATAACATAAAGAGATTGAGCTCACTTACAGCCCATGAGCGCACCAAAAATCCTGGAAATTCAATAATCCTCTGGCTCAAAACATAGGGAAACATGAGAAGGTTAGTCCTCTTTTTCTCTCTTAACTTCTATGGAAGGAGTCCTCCAAGCCTGTAACACCTCGGACATGTTCTCTTCCCCTTCTCTTTCTTTCCATTGGAGCCTCGCCTTTTGGGGCAGAGAACTCCAATGCCGGCGGCTCTCTGGAGACCCAGTCGACATTCTAATTGCCTCCCCCTCCACATATGGCAACTGAGACCACACATCCAAACCCAAGCATTCCTACCCTCTAGTTTCCCCACTATTGTTAATGTCCTAGCTCTTTCCCGGTCATCTAAGCATTTGGAGTTCTCTTTGGTGGAACAGAACCCAAGGTGTTGCAAACTCTATTTATCGATTTTACTGCTGAAATACCTCCTTTCCTGGGACACCTGGGTGGCTCAGTCGGTGAAGTCTCTTCACCGGCTCTTCGGTGAGCCGAAGGCTCGGGTCATGATCCCAGGGACCTGGGATTGAGTCCTGCATCGGGCTCCCTGCTCCGTGGGGAGCCTGCTTCTCCCTCTCGCCCTGCTTGTGCTTGCTCTCTCTCTCTGACAAATAAATAAATAAATCTTTTTTTAAAAAAGAAAGAAAAGAAATACCTTCTTTCCTTTCTTTTCCCATAGCTAATAGCTACTTGTAGGCTCTGGCGATGTCTCACCTGGGCTACGTTAATAGCTTCCTATCTGATCCTCCTTCGTTCTCCCATTCATTTGAACATGGCTGTCCTCGAGCAAAGGGCCGCCTTGGCTTGGCCCCACCTGAACCTTGTTTGCGTCTCTCCCTCGTCTCCACTGACGCGGCTGCTCCCCGACGCTCCTCCTTGGTACTCAGCGTGCCTTCTTCTTCCGAGAGAGGAGATGTCCCGATGTCTTCGCTCAATCTAAAACCTGTAATGTTCTTCTCAAATTCAGCTTTGGAAAAGGTTCTCACCTACAGTAGGTTCACTGGGGACTCATCCCCAAAAGATAGGTCTACGCTTCCATTTGAAACACTTGTGACTATTACTCTAGATGGCAAAAGACGTGCGTAACTTCGGGATCTTGAGACGAAGAGCTTTCCTCGGTTACGCACGTGAGTCCTACATACAATCTCACGTACGCGTAAGCCAAGGGCCAGCTGACACTCCAGAGAGGAGAAGGCAATGTGGCCCCGAAGCAGAGACTGCAGCGACGCGGCCAAAGTTAAGGAGAGCCACCAGCCTACAGAAGGCGAGGGACAGCTGTTCCCTAGAGCCTCTGCAGGGTGTGTAGCCCTGCTAACACCTCGATTTTGGACGTCTGACCTCCAGAACTGCGAAAGAATAATTTCTTTTGGTCGTTTGAAGCCACCAGGCTTGTGTGATTGCCTATCTATACGTGCGTAAGCCATCATCTCGCGTCTCGGTGCGTGGGTACGTATGAGCGGACATATACTATAACTGCCCCTAGCCGACGTCATCGTCATGTTTTTCAAACCTCTGCCTTGTTGACCCAGCCTCATACTTTCATAACAACGGACGCCTGGTACACATTCATCCAATAAATCAAAGGGTTTTCCAGTCTTTGGTGGGTTTCCTAATAAGAGAAGTCTCCAGTTTTTTGACACAGTTCCATGAGAGTCTGCGATGTGACGGATCATGCTTTAGAAAAATCTAAGGTCCCAAGAACTGCCCTGTGACCAGAACAAGAGGGAGGTTTCCGGGAAGAGATGATGGTTCTGCTAAAACCCTCTAGAAAATGCAGACCCTTCCGAAGTGACCCTGCAACGGCCAATGCCTTTTGAGCATTAGGAAGCATCAAGGGGCTGCAGTGTGGGTCTGGCAACCGCACGTCCAGGATGGCTGCTAACCCACGTGCTCTCGGCGTGTCCTGGGTGAGGCCAGGACGTCAGGCCTGGAACTCCTGCAGACGCTCCAGGAAAGACAGCTGTGCTCGGAAAGCAAAATGCCTCGGGCTTCCTCCGTGGCACAGAGGTCACTCTGCTCCACAGCTCCCCAAAGGATGATGGTCTCGTTTATAGGGAGCTGTGGCGATCTTCCTGATCGGGCTCATTTCAAGAATAGGGCTTTATGGGGCTTTATCATGAGTAATAGTTTAGAAGGAAAATGAATTGTTTTCTCTATTTAACACAGAGTTTCAAAAGGTCTGCTCTACTTTATTAAAGATTTTATTTATTTGAGAGGAGAGAGGGAGCACAAGCAGGGGGAGTGGCAGAGGGAGAGGGAGAAGCAGATTCCCTGCTGAGCAGGGAACCCGACCTGGAGCTCGATCCCAGGACCCTGGGATCATGACCTGAGCCCAAGACAGAGAAACTCAACTGACGGAGCCACCCGGGCACCCCAAAAGGTCTCCTATATATTTTTTTTAAGATTTATTTATTTATTTATTTGACACACAGAGAGAGACCACAAGTAGGCAGAGAGGCAGACAGAGAAAGAGGGGGAAGCAGGCTCCCTGCTGAGCAGAGAGCCTGATGCGGGGCTCGATCCCAGGACCCTGAGATCATGACCTGAGCCGAAGGCAGAGGCTTTAACCTACTGAGCCACCCAGGCTCCCCTGCTATATTTTTATATGGAATTTTTTTTTTATAGAAACCTGTAACTTCCTCTTTGGTATGAGGAACTCCTCTAGATCAGGAATTGTTTGCTGGGGCTATTTTAGAAAAGTATTGATTTGATAGTAAGATTTATACTAAAATATCTCTGTGTAGCCTCCACATTTCTGAATGTGCTAGAGGGGCGCAAACAGGAGCACTAAAGGGTTCTTAAACCAACGCTTGTTGAATGGAGCAGAAACCCTCCTGTTCTTGGAATTCTTATTTGATTTTGGCCACTACGAAAACACAAAATCTGGCAACTGATTAGATGGCAAAGGCTTGGTTGACTCGGTTTTTATCCTTGGAGGCATCATGTACATTTTATGGCCACTCAAAGCTCTCTGGGGAAGAGATCTTGGGGGCCCACTTTTGCCGCGGTTCTAGGATAGAGGTCCCCCCTCTGTACCCCCTTGGCATGCCTTCACTGTGGAGCAGAAATCTATTGGCCTCAAGGGTCTCCCCACTAAACAGGCTACTCGGTTGGACATTCACGTGCCTCTTACAACCATACCTGCAACAACTCAAGGGTTCAGCACAGAGTAGATTCATCACATGACTGATGAATCAACTGAAACTCACAGCCGAAGGGCTGGCTTTACGTGATTTTCCTTGGTTACATTATAAAACTGATTTGTCTACTTTTCGAATCCATTGACGATTATTTAAAAGCAGCTTAAGTTTCTGGCCTTTTCCTTAAGACTAGTTTGTATTTGCATACATATTGCTTTGCGACGTTAAAGAAAACGTACTCGGAAATGGATTTCCTGACTTCGAACCTGATTGGGATTCGTGTCTTTGTATACACAAAGCAGACTGCTAAAGAGCCCAGCGTCTCCTGAAGAGGCTGCAAACTGGCTTGATCTACAGCTTTGGCTCGAATACACTGCAGTAAACGGAATGCGGAAGGTTAGGGTTATAAATACAATCCACAACAAAAAAGATAGAGCCACAAATTCTCGATTCTTACAACGACTCTTTAGTTCAAAATGTTCAATACAGCCGTTGTATTTACCATAAAGAAGCCCGAAGGGAACACAACTTGGGAGGGGGGGAAGGTGGGCACACTAGTGATACAGCCAGTGGGGTGCTGTAGGTGCTCTCCTCCTGCCCCCATCTCTCCTGTGTCTCTAAGGAGAGATGCCAGACTCAACGGCAGGAGTCGTCTGCGCTAGCGCAGATAAAGCAACAGACGAGGAGTCGGACAACGTGTTCTTGAACCTTGACCCTGGCATGATCCCCTATGTGACTTTGGGGAGCTCACCGCACCTCTCTGTGCCACAGTTTTATCAACCGGACAGCAAGAAGATGACCTAGACTCCCCCAAAGAGGGCTTCCAGGGCTAAACTTCCCCGAGTCTACCAAGTCATCACGAAACAGCCGTTACTACTACTTGCATGAGCTACGACTCTTTTCATGGAAGGTATTCTCTGAAAGAAATGTTGAACCACAAAGATAAAAACCCGACAAACAAAGGGTGCCTGGGGGGCTCAGTCGGAGAAGTGTCTGCCTTCGGCTCAGGTCATGATCCCGGGGTCCTGGGATCCAGTCCCGTGTCCGGCTCCCTGCTCAGCGGGGAGCCTGCTTCTCCCTCTGCCTCTCCCTCCCAAATAAATGAAATCCTAAAAATAAATAAAACCTGACAAACAACTGAATGCACACACCTAAATGCCCCATCTTTCTTTAACTGTCGTTTCTCCAACATCATGTTAAGAGCTTTACGTACGGTAAGTATAGACTCTTCACATTCCCTTTCTTATACTGTGTTTTTGTTTTGTTTTTAGTTTTTGTTGGTGTATGTTTTGCTCTCAATATCCAAGATGCCCAGGTGGGAGGGGGTTGAGTACTTTTCCCAGAACACTTAGCTAGCAAGTGGTAGAGGCAGGATTTCGGCTGAGGTCTTGTTACTCCTAATCATTTTTCCACACAGCCTCCCATAGGCCAGATTTCCTAATTTCCTTCATTAACATAGATTCATTGACCTGCGATGGCGCAAACCGGATGCTCGGGTACACAGGACGCATGTCCTTGAAGACATTACTCTTCCGTGCACACCAGCCACCCACTCAATGTGGCGGACGTAGCCCTCGCTTGATCAACGTAAAATGCCTGTGAAAATGGGGAGTTTTACCTTTTACTTTAGCTTAAAACATAACTGTGCATTCCTGTGACCAGCTTCTGACGAAGTACAAAGACCGTTTCTCTGAGTACATCCCGTACTGATACAATTCTTTCTGATCTTTCTTATAGGCGTCATGTCCGTAACGTTTCCATAATTTCCGATTTCTCTGTCTCAAAAGTAGAGAAAAACTTAGAGACACACACAAAGCCATGTATACCTGGAGCCCTTCAGGCTTTCAGATTTATTTATTTTCACTCTTGGTCAAACCATTGAGTTGTCACAATGGCAACTAACTCAATGACATTTCTTTAAGGCAACTGACGATTAAAGTTTGGATTTTCAATTAAATGTGTACTGTGATAAATAATAAACCCTCTTGACTACACTCCCGTTTGTTGTGCCACACGGTATTTAACTGAATTGTGTACTTATATCGACATGTACAACCAGAAGACAGATGTTTGGGCACAAATAAAACAGACCCTTGGGATGTGTCTATCTCAATGGTGGAAGCCGAAATGCGTTGAGGATAGTAACACGAGCACTACAATCGTGGGTATTGATGTGGGAAACAAAGGTGGAAGAGAAATTACTAAATTCCCTTACTACTTATAGCCCACTGACAAGTCCTTGAAACAGGTGGAGTGACCTTCCTCTAGGAACCCAGCTACCTGAGTGTCGACACTTTGCTGAAGGACACAGGCAGTCCTAACCCAACCTCCCTCCCCTCCCCCAGGATCCTGTAAGTCTACTTTAACATATAAAAATTCGTTTGGAAACTTCCTTTATCTCTAAATCCCCCAAGATACGTGTTGGCAATCACCTCCCAAGCATGCGGCCCACTGACATACATCTGATGGGTCTCATGACCATGGTTTTACTAGAGGGTAATAATGACCTTTTCCCAACAACAGCTAGCCGCTCGGGGTCCTGGAAACCTTGCTTCTAAATCCCTTAGAGACATACTCTCCCTAACCTCCTTCCCAACTTGGAAGTATACAATGGGCCACGCCTCACGACCCCAGCGAGGCTCATTCTACCCTGGGGTCCTGTCCCTGGGCTTTAATAAAATCACCTTTTTACATCAAGGACATCTCAAGAATTTTTTCTTGGCCATTGGCTTCGAACCCCGATGTCTTTCCTACATCCGGTACCAGGCAGTTAAAGGTTTTCCATTAACACTAGACCATGTCGTCAACACACCTTTTGGGGTAAAAATGCTCCTTCTGCATGAATTTGTTCACCTGGTGGAGGACATCTTCATATTTCTGCAGAGCTAATCTTACATGACGACGAGAAACATGCCTGAATGCCCGGGAGGGACCCAGATTTTGTGCACCACAACGCTTCTACAATTTGAGATGCTCTCTTTAAGAAAAAGAAAACCAGATTCTAAATATAATCCTAAGACTGGGGCCTCGGCAGGGACCTGGTGAGGGAGGGGCCCGCAGCTTGTGTCCTCAGCTTCAAAGTCAGGCCATGGCTGCCACCCACAGAGACCTTCCCCTGGCTACCAAGCGGGGCTTCCCTGGACCTGCGCGTGGCCGGCGTGCCCTCCACCCGTCCACACAGGGTGCTATGCCCAGAGCCCCGGCCACAGCAGGGAATCCGAGAGACCAGATGTCCCTCCTCCCAGCTCAGACCCTTGCAAGGAGACGAGACACACACAAATAAAAATCAACAGTAGCACTTTAGGGAGAGGGGAGTGGGGATGAGCTCAGCAGGCATTGTTTTTAAAACCCCTCTTCTCTGGAAACCGAAAGTGCCTGGTGAACAAAATGTTTTCGCAGGAGTCAAGTCGCGCTGTACCCTGAGACACGCAGGGCTGTTGAAGGAATTCGGAGCTTATGAAGTCGTTCCTTCCTTGGAACAAACCTTCTCCACCCTGGGTGTTAGTCCAGAACGCCAAAGGCACCGTGCTGAGGTCCTTCACGGGCTGAGACCTCCGCCCCGAGACCCCGTGGCCCCAGGCAGTGGGGCGGGAACCCTCCTCCCCCGGGAGAAACCCATTTTGCAACAGCACAGGGCGTGCAAGGGCACTGTTACAGGTTACAGATGAGCGTCTCACAGGAGCATCGTCCAAGGACACGGTTCCAGAGTCAGTTCCCCAAACACAAGACACCCCCGCCAGCTGCATTCACTTGACAGAATGCGTCTGCTTGCCCTGATTATTAACAAATTGAAATGCCATGCCGACACACAACCAAGCTAACGGTTGGTAGATACGTGTCACCGAACGAAAAGTTCTGTAATCATTTTCACCGATCACCTTTCCCCTGTGGGCCACAGATCTGAGATTTTAAAATGCAAAACATCAGCGCTCATAACCGTGCATTTTCCTTTAAAAAGGCAGAAGCCAAACAGATGCTGCCCAAGGCCCCTAAATCCAGGGAGACACAGGTTATTTAATAAAAAGCCATAGCAGACTTCTAGGAGGCTAAAGCCTCCCTCCGCACATGGCAAGACTTTGTTTTTCACAAATCTTTCACTGGTCAGCCAGAAAGAGTCATTTTTAAAAATGGTCAAGGGATAAAAAAGAATGTTATCATTACCGAAGTCAAATTAAGCTGTAAATGAAAAAGAATACCAAAGCGGGCTAAACACGGATTTTTCCATCCATGACAGAGAAATGAAGTAACAGCTGCTGTTCGCATAAGCAGCTTCTCGAATATCAAAAAACGCTGCACCTGCCACCAAAAATGAGGAGCTTGGCGGACTGCATATCTTTTAGGGGACTATAAGTTGTTTTTTAAAAAAAGAGAATACAGGAAAGCAACTAGAAACATCAAATGTATCCATGTCGATAGAATAAGAAACCAAATAGAGACCATATAAAACGTGCCCATATTAGATTATTAATTCCCCTAAAAAGTGACTCAGTCAATTTCAACACATTGCAGAAAAAGAGCTAGCGAGACAGCTTGCATGAATTATTTTTTTTATTTTGGAAAAAGACCAGTGATAACTGGGTTAGCCTAAATAAATGACGTAAATGTCCCAAAATGGTGCTGTTCCAACTGATAATGACTAGCCACATCTTAGTCCTGAGTAGCTGAAATGTGTCTAGTCTGAAACAGGGAGTGTATAAGTGTAAAATACATATCCCATTTTGAGGACTCAACGGGATAAGAATATGGAGAGATATCTCAATATTTTAAAAGACTTGTTGAACATCGAAATGATAATAGTTGGATATAGATTGGGTTAAATAAAGTATATTAATAAAATTAGTTTCATGCATTTTTTTTCACTTTTTTATGTGGCTACTACAATTTTTTAAATGGCATAGACTTGCATTACACTTCTGTCGGACGATGATACTCTAGAGTGGCAAGTGTTGGTTTAATTCTGGCTAATGGAACTGGGCTCCGAAATTCAAGTAGAATTCTCTCATTCTGTCCTAGGCTCCAAATTCCCAACAACTCTAATATCTGCAAAGATCTCATTGAGATCAATCTCTTTAATGTCCCTCCATCATATAATATCGCCATTGCCCTAACACATAGTATGTCACAGCAGCATAGTCTCCGAGAGTTAAGTACTCTGGGTGGTAACCTTTATCACGTAGCTAATTAACAAAGTTGTTATCATCATATTACTTTCAACACTGTTGCCCTAGAATCCAGCCTAGAAACTAGCACACGGACCTCACAACGAAAGTTTGTGGAATGAAGAAACGAATACACATGAGCTTACAATAAAGCCATAAATGACACACGACGGGTTAAGAGAGAATTTTAAAAATCGATGAAACTATAATGGATTAGGAACACGGCCCTTTTGATCATGTCAGGATTTCATCTGAGCCGAAAAACCGATAAGAGTTGAAGCCAGGATTTTCACGATGCTCTGATATGGAACTAGGGCAAAAGTAAGGCTCGTATTACTAGAGAATTCTCAAAGGCAGAGTTCAAAAGGCACCATTAAACTGTCAATATCGAATTCCTGGCCAGTGAAACATATAAATGATTAGGAAACTGGGCTCAACAAATAGTTCAACTATTCATCCTTCACATCGAAAGATCTTTCATACCCTTTATTAGTCTCCCGTAGGTGCTGCAACAAATTACCCCAGACTGACCCGGCTAAAACAACACACATTTATTCTCTTACAGTTCTAGAGGCCAGACGTCTGAAATCGGTGCCATGATCCAAAATCAAGATGCAGGCAGGGTCATGCTCTCTTTGGATGCTCTAGAGAAGAACCCATCGCCTGCCTCTTCTATCTGCCGGTGATTCCTGGCATTCTGTGGTGTGTGTCCACATCATTCCAGTCTGCTTCTGTGGTCACACTGCCCTCTCTTCTCTCCCTGTGTCCGAGCCCCCTCGGTCTCTCTCCTGTAAGGACGCCTGTGACTGCATCAGGCCCACTGGGAAAATCCAGTTGATTGCCGCATCAAGATCCTCAGCAAATCACGCCTGCAAATTCTTTGCCACTAGCGCATCGTTTAGAGATGACAGAATTAGTGCACGCAATCTTTGAGGGCCACGAGTCCGCAGAAGACAGACTCCAACACACAGCTTTCCAATCTGCCCTACAGTATTCACTAAAAATGGTCAGTTTTGTGTGCCACTTTGCAATCTCTATGAAAGCTGGATGGACACGGCCAAACTTTTTTATATAGCAATTATGTGTTACCCATGACTGACTACTGTCCCCACCATGGGACGAAGCCGCAAGTTTCACACTTCTGGGCTTTTACGTGCTCAGCACTCTGCCCTCACGCACGTGAGGATTCTGAGATGATGACTTCTCACTTCTGATATGATCGTAATTCTTTCGTCCCTCTGAATAACTCATTTCTGATAAACGCCTGGCAAGTCACAAGGAGTCTCCAGGACTTTCTCCAAGTCTAGGGTGGCCAGCTAGCTGGTTTTGTGCTCAGAGGAACCTGGTCATCTAAGGGCTGTGCACCTGCAGACGTCGTTCGGAAAATCATCTGCAACTCATCGATGCTTCCAGATTCTATTTTCATGAATTTTAGGCATGCCTGCCAACTGGGTGTGTAATTGGCACCAAGCAATACACGAGTCCTATAACTGATTCAACTTCTTAAAGCGTATCTAAAATTGACTGAGATCACATAGATGAGAACAGTTTATATGAATGACAGATTGCCATATTGTTCATTTTTTCCCCAATGTATTTGAAAAGTATGAAATTTTCCTAGTTTAACTCACATTCCCAAGAGAGGAAGTAAAAAAAATAGGAAGCATAAAGCTGTCTTTTTCCTACTGCCACCCAGTGGTCAAATCATCATATCGTATGTTACACAGTGAGAAAGTTCATAAGCAAGCGTTAAAAAGTTAATGTGGGTTGCTAAGGGAGCCCACGGTTTTTGCTTTTGCGGTTCAGGAATACTTAGGCTGACGTCTAAATGCACAAAAGAGAAAACCAAGAGAGGACGACTCCCAGTTCTATACTCAAAAGTTTCTTTTCTGCTCGAAATTGAAGGACTAGAATAGTGATAAAGCGTGAGGGAGTTGTTGTCCAACCTTGAAAGAATCCTGTGTTCAACAATGGCTTGACCAGTATCATTTTCTTCTGAACTATTAGGAGAGACGATGCACGGTTACACTTCAGGACTGACTCCTTGGACACAAAGACTAGGACACAGAACGGCGGCCCCCAGATGAGCAGAGCCTTGTGCTTATTCACAGAGATGTTTTCTATCTTTGGCCACAGTATAAGCTTTAACAGAGTAGAGACAGTGCCTCGGGCTTCCCTGTTTCTACCTCAATGCGTCATCCAGAACTCTGCAAGCAAGCAGCCTTCGACAAACATCTGCTGAGTGAA
>CM052815.1:91488498-91506893 GCA_028533885.1 Nasua narica | reverse complement strand
GTACTCATAGTTACACAAATCTACACATATGATAAAACTCAATAGAAATATATACCCCCAAAGAGCAAACAGGTGGAATATGAATAAACCTGAGTGAATAGTATTCTACCAATATCAGTTTCCTTGTTTGGAAATGTACTCTGGTTATGTAAGTTATCAATGATGGAAGCTGAGGTAAGGGGACTGGATATATATGTAATAATTATATATATGGATATGTATAATATATAATGTTATATATTATATTACTGTTACAGATTACTTTATATTTCTATATTATTAGTGTATAATATAAAATACATTATTCACATAGTATACATTTTATATATATATAAAGTTTATTTTTTTAAATGCACAGAGGAGATTTAGAACAAAATGTTTGAGAAGCTTTGCCATAAATAATCTGCCCCCTAGCCTGCTTTTCAGACCTTTCCTCCCTCTGCTTGTTATATCTCACCTGCACTCCTCTTCCTTTTGTCCCTTCATTATACCAAGCTCAGGGCTTGCGTACCAGCCCTTTCTTCTCCCTGGAAATCACACCCCAGATCTCTTCCAGGCTGGTCTGTCCCATCTTTCAGTCTCAGCTGAAGCCTCATTTTCTCAGAGCTTCCCTGACCATGCAGTGTGAGATAGTTTCCTGGCCACACTCTGTGCTCTCTGCTCCTTGGTCTTCACCTGAATAGCTCCCGCCACCTGACCCATCTTGCTGACAGATTTTTCTGTCACCTTTGTGCTCCGTGTGGGCCCCGTGAGTAAGAGCATCTCCTCCGAGCATGCCTCACTGCTCTTCCCGGTGCGTAGAGGAATGCGTGGACTAGCACGGGATCCAAGGGCACACTTGGTGAGTGAGTGTGCTCGTGCGGGTGTCATCTTCTTCACTAGCATCTCAGAGTTCAAGGTCAGGCTTTCTTCCCATGGAGCTTTATGTCTGCAGGGGTCAATAGATTAGCTCGCAGTGACCTGGCCCAGGTGTGGGATCTTGACCTCTTTGGCACCATCAGAATCGACAGCATCCTTTTGAAGCACATAGAAGAATTCTGAAGCCTTAGCAGCATTTCCTCCCTTGCAAAACCAAGAACTGCAAACCCAAATGCCTGTGGGACCCAGGCAGTTTGTGTTAACTGAGAGGACTTTTCAGGGTTGGGCACAGGAGAGCAGGGTCATAGTCACCATATGGAAGCAATCTTTAATGGCCAGATCATACATGAGGCCCAATAATCTAGAATTCTCTTGAAATCTATCAATTTTAGAATATTGCCAATTAATTTAAATCTTTAGAAAAGACCATGCAGGGAAAGATAACATGTATCTGTGGGTCAGGTTCCCTGGGCGTCCAGATTAGGATCCCAGATTAGATTTGTGGGTTTTGTTGTCTGTATTGTAACTGTAATTAGAGTTACAATACAGTTACAACTGTATTGTAACTTCTGTATAAAGTTTTGATTAAAAAAATGTCTGATGGTTGAATAATATATCTTTTCTTTGATCTATAAATTATTCAGACCTATTCCTTCTAGTTTTCAGATTTCCACTGACTAATTCTGTGAGATTTGACATGTTCTGTTGCTTTTAATGGGTTTGTCTTTTACTTCTGTGCTAGATTAGAGAGTAATTTATTTGAACATATTATACAGTAATTAAAATCTTAATTTAAGTTATGTGACACTCCAAGTGGAAATTATTTAGCAGTCTCTGTGCAATCATAAATTCACACAGCTAGGTTCGCACCTGTCAGTCTCAGCCGGGTCACAACTCACCCTTATACCTGGTGTCACACAAGTTTCTTTCAGGGTTGAGTGTGACAAGCATCACAACATTGAAAACATTCAATTTGGAGACAAAGCACCTTTTAAAATGGTTTCAGTGTGCCATTGTTAATTGAGTCATGCAAACTGAGAGGTGAAGTTACAAGATTTAGCAAATAAAAATACAGACAGTATTAGTGTTTTTCAGAGAAATAGAACCAACAAATTATCTATATATATGGAGAGATTTATTATAAGGATTGGCTCACATGATTATGAAGGCCGAGTCCGAGATCTGCAGTCAGGAAGCTTTAAGACATAGGAGAGCCAGTGGTGTAATTCTCATCTGAATCCAAAGGCCTGAGATCCAAGAAGAGTCTATGTTTCAGTTTGAGTCTGAAGGCAAGTAATGCTTGGATGCAGTGGATGACCAGTGAAGACCAATGCCTTCAGCTACTTGACCTGTGAAGACCAGTGCCTTCAGCTGCACGACCACTGAAGACCAGTGCCTTCAGCTGGATGACTATTGAAGACCAGTGCCTTCGGCTGGATGACCAGTGAAGACCAGTGCCTTTCGGTTGCACGACCACTGAAGACCAGTGCCTTCGGCTGGATGACCAGTGAAGACCAGTGCCTTCGGCTGGATTACCAGTGAAGACCATTGCCTTCGGCTGGATGACCAGTGAAGACCAGTGCCTTCGGCTGGACGACCATTGAAGACCAGTGCCTTTTGGCTGCACGACCACTGAAGACCAGTGCCTTCAGCTGGATGACCATTGAAGACCAGTGCCTTCGGCTGGATTACCAGTGAAGACCAGTGCCTTTGGCTGGATGACCAGTGAAGACCAGTGCCTTTCGGCTGCATGACCACTGAAGACCAGTGCCTTCGGCTGCATGACCATTGAAGACCAGTGCCTTCCGGCTGCATGACCATTGAAGACCAGTGCCTTCGGCTGGATGACCATTGAAGACCAGTGCCTTCGGCTGGATGACCATTGAAGACCAGTGCCTTTTGGCTGCATGACCGCTGAAGAACCAGTGCCTTCGGCTGGATGACCAGTGAAGACCAGTGCCTTCCGCTGCATGACCATTGAAGACCAGTGCCTTCAGCTGGATGACCAGTGAAGACCAGTGCCTTCAGCTGCACGATCACTGAAGACCAGTGCCTTCAGCTGGATGACCAGTGAAGACCAGTGCCTTCGGCTGGATGACCAGTGAAGACCAGTGCCTTTCGGCTGCACGACCACTGAAGACCAATGCCTTCGGCTGGATGACCAGTGAAGACCAGTGCCTTCGGCTCGATGACCAGTGAAGACCAGTGCCTTTGGCTGGATGACCAGTGAAGACCAGTGCCTTCAGCTGCATGACCATTGAAGACTGGTGCCTTTGTCTGCATAACCAGTGCAGACCAGTGCCTTCAGCTGGAAGACAGGCACTGGAAGGCACTGGAAGACTGATTGGATGCAAGCCTCCCACATTAGAGAAGACAATCTGCTTTGCTCAGGCAAGAGATTCAATTGTAATGTCACCCAAAAGCACACTCACAGACATACTTAAAATAAGTATGGGTCATGTTGACACATAAAATCAACCATCACATGGACTAATTTAAATTTTATGTCAGCAGTAATTTTTAGTATGAATATGTCCCATGCAATATTTGGGACATACCTAAACATACTTAATTGCTTATTACTTATCTGAAATTAAAATTTAACTGTCCTGTATTTTATCTGACGACACTACCCAAAGGCCAGTTTACTTTATGCTCATTCTCCTCCAAGTGAGATGGACCGACATGCCTGAGCGGCAGGCAGTATGAAACTCAGAACAATAGGACGTTTCTTCGTGCGCTGTCAATGCTTTATTAGAAGGTGAGGATATGTTTTTGTTTGTTTAAAGGTTTTCTTAAATTCTAGTTAGTTAACATGTAGTGTAATACTGGTTTCGGGAGTAGCGTTTAGTGATTCATCACTTAAACACAATGCCTAGTGCTTATCCCTAAGCAGTCTTCCCAGATTTTGTCAAGTGTGTGCTCGAATTAAAATCAATGCAATCCAATTTTTCTCTGTTGGGACAATGTCATATTTTATTTAATTTTTATTTTTATTTTTGAAAGCCTAGAGAATAGATAAATTTTATGTGTAATTAGAGATTGGAAATTTTATACTTTTGTGTTATCAGGTGATCTAGTGGTCTTAACACAAGCTATAGAGTAAAAGCAACCAGGGTTCAGGAAAATAAAAGATAATGGGACTTCCATTCATTATGGAATGCTCCATTTCTTAAAAGGTCCTCAAAAACCTTTAAAGACAACTTTTGAATTATGTTTATTTCTTATAGGCCAGGTACTTCAAACTTTCTGGCAAAAATATTGCTCCCACACATCATTTCTGCTTTTCCCCACCTTTGGCCAGATCAAATATTTTGCATGAAAACCTTCATCAATTTTTTCCACTTTTCCCTGTGGTTGGTTAACAAATGACCAAGATATCAAGATATTTTTATAAATTTTATACCATTCTTTATTTAAGTCTTAAAAATTAATGGATTTCATTTTCTACTACAATACAAATATGAAGCCAATATATTATGAAACCAATACACCATATGGGCAACTTACAGCAACCTGAAATATACAGGGTCATGACTAACAAGAAGAGGACCCTCATGCTATTTGCAGTTGGTCACTACCAGTGTATTTGTATTAAGAGACAATGGTAGGATGTTCTTAAAACTTAAATTTTATGTTTCAATTAGCTGGGATGACACAAATAAGCCGAAACCTTAGTGTTTTCAACTGATCTTTAAAATAGAGGAACCAAAAATTTAAGCACACAAATTTTGAACCGTCGTCACTAGTGTTTTTGGTAACTAAAATGAAAAAAAAAAATCGTTAATCTATATGGTAAAAAATACAATCCAACCCAGAAAATAATATTTTTCTTGTAATTTCCTTCAAGACTAATTTTAGAAAGATCTTTGAAAGTGGGATTTACATAATGGAGGAATGTTGTGAAAGTTTTACATGGATAAGACCGACATTTTTCTGGGTCAAAAAGAGGTAGCAACTTACAAAAGCATCATTGTCTGATGTCATCAGAGATTGTATCCCTAAATAGCTGCTTGAGAGGTTGACTTCTTGCCCTTATAATTATACAATTTTAGAACTATTAAAATTAACACTGTAATGAACTTTGTTCATATATGTAATGTCATCGGGAAAAACACATTAAACTTTATATTGCCTGGTCGGCCAGCAACTGGAACAAAGTTTAGCAATAATTGACGTTTCTATGAAAAGCAAAACACTGGGAACTCAATAAACTCTATCCAGGCCATTGTTACATTTATTAAGAATTGACTACCTCATTGACTTTGGCCCATGACTCTCTTTGTGTTTTCAGTGGGATCATTAAAAAATACTATTTTAGAAAATCAAGTGCTTCAAAGAGCTCTCATTTTAGACAAATTTATGTTGAAATGCAATATGAATTCAAAAGCTTATTCTGTGAATATATATTTCAAGGTGAGAAAGATTGTTAAAATCCTCAAACTTGAGTGTGAATTATGCCTTTTTTTTTTTTGAAAGGGAAAGTATGGGGCATCATGACAAAAGACAAAAGACCTGAATCAGTGACTGATCTTGTTCTCGTAAATCTGGTTTATTTTGCATATTTTTGTAGCTGAATGTTATTATCAACTGCTGCAATTACAAAACTGAAGGTCTTTTTTAATTTTTTTCCTGTTTCTATCAACATTAGTATAATAGAAATGGAATTTTATAGTTGGATGAAGAAATTCGATCATATGGATGACATGTTCTTTGTGGCTTCTGCTTCATTTGGGTTTGACAGAAATTACAGGTTTTGTGTTGAAAGAAAAATAGCTTTTGATGACTTATTTTTCCAAGGCATTAAAAAAAACAAAGTGAGTAGTGATTCAGAGAGTATTTCAATCAGTCCTTTAAAAGAACGAAAGTTACCTCTTACCAAGAAGATTAACTCAATGAATTTTCTGTCAATAGCAGCTTGAGAATAGAACTCCACCAGCTTATTGCTAGGGCTGCACATACTTCTTTTCAGGTAATGCCTTGACATAATGTCATGAAGATGTAAAATAATTTGCCATCTGTATCCACTTGTGTATTATTTATCTGTCGTGTATAACAAAATATCCCAAAACTTGGTGGCTTAAAAAAACAAGAAACATGTATTATCTCCTGGAGTTTTTGTAAGTCAAGAATTTGGAATGGCTCAGGGACACCTGAGTGACTCAGTCGGTTAAGCATCCGACTGTTGATTTTGGCTCAGGTCATGATCTCAGGGTTGTGGGACTGAGCCCCACATTGGGCTCTGTGCCGAGCATGGAGCCTGCTTGGGGTTCTCTCTCTCTCTCTCTCCTTCTGCCCCTCCCCTCACACACGCATGCATGCTGTCTCATAAAAATTTTTGGTTTTGTAATGGCTTCTCTGGGTATTTCTAATTCTGATTCTTTTATGAAACGGCAGTGAAGACGTTACCCAGGGCTGTAATCCTGTGAAGGGCATGAGGCTGTCTTCCCATTGACTGACTTGCATACCTGGCAAGTTGGTGCTGGTTATTGACTGGAGACCTCAGTTTTTCCCCACATGGGTTCTCCACAGGGTTGGGTCAGGGACCTCAGGATATGGCGGCTGCCCCCCCTCACCCCCTAGCAAGCAGTCCCAGAGGCCCATACAGGAGCTGCAGTGTCTTCAATGGCATCTTCTCACAAGTCATACACCGTCACTTCCTTGACATGTGTGGGTCATACAGGTCGCCCTTATTCAGTGTGTGCGGGTACCAGGCAAGAGGGGAGCGGAGATCATGGTGGAGGGCCGTGTCGGAGGCTACTCTAACACACGTCAGAGTGTGTTCATGAAGTGTTGTGATACCAGTGTGGTGACAAGAAACGGTCGAGGTGCTGAAAGTGATAGGTAGTGAATGTCAGATCTCTTCAATTCAGCCCAGTTCCCATCTCAGTGCAAAGGTGTATCTTGCATATTAAGCAAAATGATGTCACGATGTCTCTTTCTTTTCCAGAAGACATTTAAGCCATAACTTTAATATGAAGACAAAATTGATCTAGTATGGAGGTAAATTTAAATTTTAAATGAGCTTTCCAGGAGACTTTGAAAAAGGACCAGATTTAGGTCAGGCTTCCTGGACATCTCTCATCTCGCTTCTGTGGCTCTTGGTAGGGAAGTTTGAGAAAGTCCTTCCTTTAGGAACCATCCCTTAGACAGTTTGGCCGCATACCTCATCTTAAATATCTGAATTAAAAAGCTTCAGCATCAGACCTTTTCCTTGTTATGCTTCAGTGTTACATATGTTCCCTCTGCATCTTGAGGATTTTGGTTTTTGGTGCTTCTATATGCCCAAGATAGCCTTCACTTCCCATCTTCCTATCTATGTGCTGCTGCTTCCATATTTCAAAACCATGATTAAAACTTTGCTTTCCACAAAGCTTTTCCATCTGGCCTCCATCTGACCCCCTCTTGCCTACCAATTCCTGTCCCCTCTGCATGGGATGGGGACCATGGGTTTAAATAGAGTTGTGAGAGAGAAGGAGGTTGGTGATAAATTAGAAGTAATAGCAAGCTTGTCTGAGATCCATCCTGTAGCTTTTCTGTGGCCCCTTCCACGTGGGTTCCTAATACCCACGTTACAATGTTGCAGTCACACCCAGAGGTTCAGAGATGGTTTGTGGAATGAATGGGATGGCATAAGTCTGTGTCCGGTCCATAAGGTACTGCTGGTTGTTACCTTACTGGTGAGCAGTCTTGACACAGAAGTCAGGCATTTCGTGTCTATGCTTCTGTGAATTCCCTTTGCAGAAGAGAAAACTCATGAATTAAAAAGTTCAACTCCACCATTTGTCATTCATTGATCTTAGTTTAGAGTGTAATTGGTTTTAATACATTTAAGATTTGCTGCCCTGGTTCTTCATTCTCCTAGAATCCTTGGCATTATGGCTTTCATTGACAGAAGTATGAGTCATACTGTTGGACTTATTATGAGAAAAGAACACCAGTGATCACTCTGTTATTTATTGTAGAACTTGACGCTTGAACCGCCTGTTTAAGAGTTAATATGAATATATGCCTTGAACAATTCTGGGTTTCCTAATTAAACAATAAAATATCATAAGACAAAGTTATTCTTTAGACTCCCTAAAGGCACAAATAGAGTACATTTTTGTTGATTAATTTGCACAAGTTTTGAACTTCCAAAACAGTTTACTTCCCCTGCTAAAGGTTGTTCCTGTTTCGTCTCAATGGCTTCATTCAGATCAGCTCCTCTCCCTGCTCTCTCTCCCCCTCCCTCCATGCCTCCCTGCCATCCGTATGTAAGGGGAACAATTTACAATCACAGTTGGCCCTTTATGGTATAGAACTTGCTTCAGTTTTGGAAGCATACAAGTCTGTAAGCTTCTTCAGGACCAGCGCTATGCTTTTGGTCAATATATATATTCCTGACCTCTCATGCAGTGTCTGAATACAGCAAATGTTGATAGATATTTATCCGATGAATGAATGAATTAGATGGCTCGTACACAATAGTTGAATTGCTGAATGTCTTTTGTGATTTCATTTTATTATTATCATTTTGCCATGTATGATTTTGAAGTACTTGTATTTCTGACCTATTCAAATCTGGTGATGGTTGATATATATTACTTGAGGGGTCTTCTTTTTCTTCTTCTTTTTTTTTTTGGCTTGTGCGTTAGTTACTTCCTGTTGATAAGCACATGTGGCATAACTTATTCCCTTGTCAGTAATGGCAGAAGGTTACAGTTTTAGAAGATCAAAGATGTCATGAATCTCAGTCTTTGGAAATTCCGCTCGCAAGTGAGGGTTGTGCTAAGGACAGATTTTAATGATTCAGATATAAAACGTGCTCGCTTTTCTCTTGGTAGAGGACACACTGTACCAAACCTCCTTTTACCTCATTTAATCCCACTTACTGTAGAATTAGTGGGGAAAATGAAGAGTAACTCATCGGGCTTCTCAGCCCACGTTTGCATGCATCAATGGTGATAGTGTCAGCGCTCTTATCTTTTAATCCAAAGAGTTTGGCATATACTTCAAAGCATGTACAAAATGTATAAATTTTTAGAGGTTCATTGCTTGGCTCAGAAATGTGCATATCTGTTTTTATACTAGGCATAGATGCCTTTAAATCATATTTTCAGCCTTTTTCTCCATATCCTTGCTTGCTCTTAATAATTCATTCATGGATGTGGTAATATATAGGTATTTAAGTAGAGATGAATTTTTCAGATTCCAGCGACTCTAATCCCATGCATGTGTTGGATAACCTAGACAGAGCACTCACAAAGGGAATTGTCAACAGTGTTTAAAAACGGCCCTTAGTCTAGAATTAGCATATCTGCTCAAGAACTCAGGGTGTATCAACCTGATAATTTTAGCAGAACAGTGAGTTGACAGATAGGCTTATTGTAGCGCCATAGATCTTTCTTGAGTAAATGCTGTCACCTACACATTGTGCTAAAGTAATTAAAGATAGGAAGGTACTAGGGCAGACTACTTACTTGTTTTGCCTGCGTAATGGAGCCTGAATTATTTAGCTAATACATCTACATTGTCTTTAATTCAGTGGGCGAGGTTTTTTCAGATTTTTGATCTGTGCTTGATATTGTCAGAACTGAGAAAAGTCGAATAATACTATTTACTAAAGTGCAAATAGCAATTCAAAAAATTATTTTTAACCAATATGCAACGTAGACCTTAAGAAGCATCACACAGAAAAAAAATACTGCTTAGGATGCCAATTGCTAAGTGAAAGCTTTCCTAAAGTACAAGCAAGCCCAAACAATGTTAAATCTCATGTTTATTTAGGAAACACAAAGTATATAAAGTGAATAAATGATAGGACTTTTTGTAATATTTCTGCTCTTGTTGGTAAACAGCTGATTGCCTAAATATTGAATATATACCATGGACATCATTATTTTAAAGGCCTTTTTGGGGGTCAAAATATAATCAGCTTACTAAAATGAAATATTTTGGTGGGCCGCTTCCGAAGTCAACATGAATTATATGGACCAGTCCACATAAACACACTCAAAAGCATTTTGGGGAGGGCACCTGGGTGGCTCAGTGGGTTAAAGCCTCTGCCTTCAGCTCAGGTCATGACCTCAGGGTCCTGGGATCGAGCCCCACATCGGGCTTTCTGCTCAGCAGGGAGCCTGCTTCCCCCTCTCTCTCTGCCTGTCTCTCTGCCTGCTTATGATCTCTCTCTCTCTCTGTTAAATAAATAAAATATTTTTTTTAAAAAAAAGCATTTTGGGTGAGATTTTATTGGACTTTTCAGATTGAGGACCTAAACCACATGAAATGTGTCATTAAGGGGTGGCTGGGTGGCTCAGTGGGTTAAAGCCTCTGCCTTCCGCTCAGGTCATGATCTCGGGGTCCTGGGATCAAGCCCCGCATCGGGGCTCTGCTCAACAGGGAGCCTGCTTCTCCCTCTGCCCCTGTTTGTGTTCCATCTCTCACTGCCCCCTCCCTGTCAAATAAATAAATCTTAAAAAAGAAAAAAATATGTTCTTAAGCGACCCAGCAAAAGAGAACTAAGAAATAGATACTCCCAGAATAGAGAGCAGTGGTCCAGAGAGAGGGCAGGCGCTCACTAAGATGCCAGAACCGGGAAGGCGTGGAGCATCTCTTCCACCCGTGGGCAACAGATGGGCCTGGTAGGAGGAAGGCCATGCGCCATGATCAAACCCTGTGGAGCTGCCGTGTCCCCCTCTGTGTGCAGTCACTTGGGGAGCTCCAGCAGCCCAGCGAGCCATGTCCTCCTTCCCTGGCCCCCCAGACACCATGGGACGCAGCGGGAATAAATCACCTTTGAAATCTACCGCACCTGGTTTTATTTCTGAAACTTCTGCTCTGAAGAAGTGAGGACTTCCTTAGCCACGTTGCATCCCCCTTTCTTTCATCCGTCAGCTGAAGATTCAACTGAAGATTCAAATGCTTACCTTATAAAGTTGTGAGGACAATAAGTGTGTTTTAAATGTTGGCAGTACCTCCCAGGCGCTCTCCCTCAATGGCCAAGTTACTTTGGGCACTTGTCCCCCAGGCACAGTGTGGCCCCAGGGAGTGAGGAGGGAAAGCACCACCTGGGGCAGGAGGCAAATATGGGGAGCCCCTCTGAGACACAGGGGAAGGTTAGGGAAAGTCTGAGTCAGGGAGAGTTGGAGAAAGGGGTGGGGTAAGGGAGTGAAGAGGTAGGGGAGACCGTCTGCTTAGAAGCCGCCAGCCTAGGAAAGGAGGAATCTGAGAATTGGGTACTTGGTGGTTGGTGCCCTGGGGCACAGTGTTGGGGTGCGTCAGCCTTTCGAGGGACCCTATCTAACATCTCAAAAGCCGTAGTGAAGCCCTAATGGAAGAAGATAGCCACGAAACTGGCTGGATTCGGGGCTGCTGGTTGGATGGGGCACCTGCGCAGTACGCTCATCCGCGTGGCTCGGCACAGAACCCGCTTAGTGGGCAGGCTCCCTGGTGCCGGAGGGTGGGGCCAGCGAGCACGCGCGACACAGGGATGATGCCAGGTCCAGATCCCCGCTCATTCTGGGGGAAGTGACACCACCTGTTGTCCCAGCCAGAGTTCTCCCAAGTCTGTTGTCTTCACTCCT
The DNA here is from genome assembly GCA_028533885.1 of Nasua narica. Lineage (NCBI taxonomy): Eukaryota > Metazoa > Chordata > Mammalia > Carnivora > Procyonidae > Nasua > Nasua narica. The sequence goes on along the minus strand of CM052815.1, from coordinate 91,495,470 downwards.
TCACATCTCCCTCCTAATACACTCACAGTTCCCACTTTTACAGCCTTAAATCTGAGGCTCTTCATCTCCTATCCGGTTGGCCTCACTGCCGCCTTCACGGCCCCCCACCTCCAGGCTTCACCAGTAAGCTTCATCCACAGGGCTGCTAGGAATGCCTTTTCATTGCCTTTTTTTTTTTTTAAGATTATTTATTTATTTGAAAGAGAGCATGAGCCAGAGCTAGAGCACAGGTGGAGAGGAAAGGCAGAGGCAGAGAGAGAAGCAGACTCCCTATTGAGCAGGGAGCCCTACGCAGGACTCCACCCCAGGACCCTGGGATCCAGACCTGAGCTGAAGGCAGACGCTTAACCGCTTAACCGACTGAGCCAATCAGTGCCCTGGAATGTCTTTTTAAATGTAGATCTACCTTTGTTGTGCCCCTTCCTCAAAAATCTTCTGTGACAGTCCATCACCTAGAGAATATATATAGTCCAAATTCCCAAGCTTGATACATCCCTTTTCTCAGAACAAATACATCAGAATACACTGGAGTGTGAATCTCTGTGGATTGACATTTTTTCAAAGCCTCCTTAGGAATTCCAGTATGATGCAGAGGTAAAAAAAAAATCTACCTAGATAATTCAGAATAAGTTTATATTTTTTTCAAAGATGGACCTGAAATTAAAACACACAATTCAAACATTCTTATACAGAACTTGCAGAGCCCTGAGACTCATTCATGCAGGAAGCTGGAGAAACACATTCTGTCCTCTCGTGGGAAACATTGGAAGGTTTTAAGCTGAAGAGTGCTGTGATCACACTAATTAATAATAATGATAGTAATCCATAGTAACTCTGGGAGTAGTTGTAACCATGGATGAAGAGAGCACAGAGCCATCAGGAAGAGGGTCTGCTCAGAGGCTTTAGCAATCATCTAGGTGCTAAATGCTCCTGATATAAAGATAGATGAGCCATGAGAAGCCATTGTAGATCTAGTCTAGGAGAAAAGAGAGACAGTCACAGTGCCTGGCAGTTAGTGGGGAGAGAAACATTATCAGGCATGATGACAGCATCCCAGGGAGGAGCAGGTGGCAGACAGGTACAGCTTGGAAACGTGTGCCAAAGTTTTTCAAAGCATCAGAATTATTCTGCCATATAAGCAAATCTCTTTCTTAGATAACAACTGGGAAGAAAGGGGAAAAGGTGTCCCTCAGACACAGTGTGGATCCAAAAAAAAAAACTGAAAAATCAAATGGTGAATTCAGATAGACTTAGTGTATCTTGCCAGAGGCTTATAGAGCTAAACTAACCCTTAGCTAAGGATTCATTAGAACAGTGAGGTTTGCAAATCCATCAATAGCACGCTCTGTTTGATTATCTGTTTGTGAGAAATAAATGGCCAAGATACATGGACTCCCTTTAAAAAGTGCAAATAACAGTACGTCCAGTGAGCATTGTACCTCCGCCGTATTTGCAACTGTGTTTTCATGTTTCATGTCATGTAACTGCATTACAAAGCGATGACCCTGGGTCATTGAAGAGAAAGTTAGATGGTAGCCAACGTGTGTTGAAAGTTGTCGCACGTTTTCCAGCTTTCCTGTGGCAGAGCACTATTGGTCCGTGTGTGGCTTCTGACTTAGCTGTTTCCTTTAAATTAGTTCATTTCGGTTTTCAGTGGTGTGATGAAAATTTATGAGCCCAGCACACAAAACAAATACTAGAGGGGCGCCTGAGTGGCTCAGTAGGTAAAGCCTCTGACTCTTACTCTTGGCTCAGGTCATGATCTCCGGGTGTTGAGACCAAGGCCTGCATCAGGCTCTAGGGCCCTGTGTGGAGCTTGCTTAAGATTCCGTCTCCTTCGCCCTTTACCCTCCCCCAACCCCATTTGCATGCACGCTCTCACTCCCAAAAAACAAAACAAAACAAAAAAAAACAAAAGTAGGAGTTTTGCAATGACCTACATTTAACTATATGATTTCTCTAGCCACCTGCTTCCTCCAGCCAAGATAATCAGCATGTTCAACCTCCTTCTCATCATTGCCTTTTCTAGCCTTCATACCTGATTATCAAGTGTAGTTGTGACTCCTTACTTACAAGGTTAAATTTTCTAACCATATTATCAAGTTTCATTTAAAAAGCCCATGCTAGAAGCGTGGGTTGGAGGTTGGGGCCAGTAAGGTAGTGGGTTTGCCACTCATGCTTTTTAATCAGATACTAGTTGTCATTTACCTGATGGAAGTACTTTCTATTCATTCTATGAGCAAATAAGTAAATATATTGTAGATACTGGGAGCCAGGTTTCTGACTGTGGAGAAAGGTGTTATAAATATAGAAACAGAGAGAGAACAAACCCTGTGTTTTTGGATTCGTCTTTCAGGTATCAGTTTGAACTAATGGATTGCATTAATAATTACATGCATCCCTAGCTCTGTTCTCTGAGAAGGTCTACAACCTTTGACACTGTACCAGAAATGAACACACTTAGTGCCTCATTCTTGGTTTCTACATACCATTCTCTGCTAAGAGGACCAAGGTTCCTTGAAGAAATGGCCAATTCCAGGGCTGGGGCAGAGGAAGTCCAAGTTTAGCCAGGAAAATCTTGTGTGCCATATGGTAATGAAGTGTTCAAAGAACAATGAGGACATGTCAAAAGGACACAGGGATCAACAGGAAAGAGTTGTCTCATTGTCTAAACCTGGGTTAAAAATGTCAAAATGGTGATATTGGAGAATTACAACTATTAAATAAAGTTAGAGTCTATGAGCCCATCTGAAGAGGTTTTCACTTCAGTAGAAAGCCATCTGATAAATGTAGAAGGGACGACGGAATCTGAAAACCACCATTTGTCCACCATCATGATAATAATTGATTTAGAGGAGAAGCATCAGTGGATGCTTTAAGAAGTGGACAAAAGTTTCAGAAGTAATGGAAGACTTACATAGTCTCAAAATATCTGTCAACAAATCTATATTTATAACAAAAGGTAAAATAAGGACCTTCAGGTACAAATACTTAGCATGGGCTTCCTGGAAGTTTGCATGGAAGGACGCACAGAACCTCTTTGATATTCCTGCCAGAAGGACGCAAACTGAGTCTAATCATGAAGAAAACACAGCAAACCCAACTAATGGTATCCTGCAAACTGATTGGCCTTATTACTCTTCAAAGATGTCGGCGTCATGAAAGAGAAGACTCAGAAACTGTTTCCTGTCAGAAGGGGCTAAAGAGGAATGACAGCAACGCATTGCAGTATCTTGGATTTTTATTTGCTCTTGACATTATTGGGGCAATTTAGAAATTGAATACGGTTGTGTCTGCAGATTAGATAACAGCACCGTATCAATGTCAGTTTCCTGATTCGAGTAATTGCACTACAGTTATGCAAGAGATTATTCCTTGCTTTTAGAAAATACACGTTGTAATAGTAGTTCATTACACCTACAACGTACTCTGACAATTTGGAGGGAAAATACACACATGCACGTAAGGTAAAAAGGGAAGAAAGAAAAAAGAGTCAATCAACTGACATGAAAATGTTAAAATCTCTGTGAAGGCTATTCATAAGTTCTTTGTACTATTATCATTTTCAAGTTATATCCAAATATTTTATTTTATTTTTTTTAATTTGTTTAAAGATTTTATTTATTTGACAGAGAGAGAGAGAGAGAGATCACAAGTAGGCAGAGACGCAGGCAGAGAGAGAAGGGGAAGCAGGTTCCCCATTGAGCAGGGAGCCCGATGCGGGGCTCGATCCCAGGACCCTGAGATCATGACCTGAGCTGAAGGCAGAGGCTTAAACCACTGAGCCACCCAGGCGCCCCTATATCCAAATATTTTAAAAAGTGATCCACAAATATATAAGTAGATGATTTTCCATTTCTCATAAACGTGTTTAATGAATTAAGCAGTATTGTTCAAGTCCAATTTATACCCAATAACGTGAGAAAACTATTTAATAGTTGTGATATCTATTTACTAATTGCCAGCTATATTAAACTGAATAGTGGGATTTTGGTTGGGCCCAATCTACATAGCATCCCAGGTCCTGGCCTTTTTCTACTTTTTCAGTGAAGAGACTTTGTATAAGCAGGTAAGGCAGAACTTTCCCTAGATCCTGTGTCTGCTGAAGCCATATATATATATATATATATATATATATATTTTTTTTTTTTTTTGCCAGAGCCATTCAGTTGGATTAGTGGCTATCTGCCTTTGTTAAGTCATCACTAGAAGATCTTTGAAGGTCCTACCCTTCAGTAAACCATAATCTGAGTATAATTAATGCTTTATACAATAAATATGGTAAGATGTTTGTTATTATACTGGAAACTTATGAGGGATATTTAAAATTGTACTCTGAATCTATCCCCACTTTGGAAACAAGAGCAAAGCTATATACACAACGAAGTCCTGAGACATTTTTTTTTAATCTGAAATTATAAAAGCTACATGAGGAGAGATCGTCACAGCCAAAGAAGAAAATAATCATTAGCCTTTGATTATATTTTAATGAAAATCCACTCCTGTGGAGTTCAGCGTGTGTCCACTGACTGTGCAAAGTAGGCAGAAACATAGCAGGTTGGTGGTTGGTTACAAACCTCTGAAGCCAGACAGATGTGAGTTCAAATCCTACTTCTGTACTTGGCTCTGAAACGCCGGCTTTGACCTCTAGAGCGTGGGGCATGGCTGCAGTTCAACAAGGCCACCTACCGTGCACAGCCTTGCCGTGATTGTCCCCCGTCAGTTTTCTAGATGCAAAGTGATACAGTCAAACCAGTTGCTATCTGATCTCACATGGGTTTTTTTAAGATTTTATTTATTTATTTGACAGAGAGAGAGAGATCACAAGTAGGCAGAGAGGCAGGCAGAGAGAGAGGGGGAAGCAGGCTCCCCACTGAGCAGAGAGCCCGATGCGGGACTCGATCCCAGGACCCTGGGATCATGACCTGAGCTGAAGGCAGAGGCTTTAACCCACTGAGCCACCCAGGCGCCCCTGATCTCACATATTAATAACAATTACTTGGGAAAGAAACTTACTCTTTTACGTGTTAGCATTTATGTGTGTGATTGTACATGATTTCCTGTCAACTGGAATTTTCTTGGCAGTTTGGCACATATAATTCTCTCTCCCCTGGAATCTTACTAGCATTATTCCCATGAAACAACCACAGAAATAAAGCAAAAGCATTTTCATTAACTCGGGTTTAATACGTTTTCCTTATCTGCCTTTGCTGCAGGTATGAGATGAGCAGAACTGCTCTGGGTATTCAAAATCTTTTCATTGATCGGAGAAAGGAGACCACAGGAAATTCAAAGCTAGAAATTCATTTAGTTCTACTTAGGCCGTAGACATGAGCAAAGGCCATTTATCCTTCAACATATCTTAAAATTTCTGTTTTTCTACTTGAATCTAATATCCTTCAGAATTGTCATGACTTACGAAAGGAGACGGTGCGCCAGGCTGACCTCCCTGCCCCTTTCAGTCTCATTTCCTACCAGCGAGAAACAGGAGACTTCGTGTGGTACATCGCTAATACTTTGAACAGAACTGAAAGGTATACACCTCTATGTGTGTGTATGTAATTTGGTTGAATTCCAAAGTAAAAAAAGATTTTAAATTTGGAGGTACCTTTGCTCCTTAATACATGTCAAACAAAAAAAATTGCTTGGTCCCCCTTTCAGCTGGCTCTTTTAATATTGTGAGAGTAATTATTCAAGCCATTAAGACACACTGAGCAGGTACTTCCTATTTAAAAAGAAATGACATGATTTTTAAAGTACAATTGAGAACACTGCAAGTCTTACTGGATCTTGCCTTAAAAAAAAAAAAAAAAAATCTATTACACTTTCTAGAATGTCTACGTAGAGAAATATCTCCTTTACCTTAAGGGATTTTTTTTTACTCTCTGGAGAAATGTTTGAACGTGTGTATATAATAACAGGAGCTGACATGACCCTAAAGCACGCATTTCATTTACAATGCAGATATATATTCAGCATATATTCTTGCCCACTAGGACTTAGCACAGTGCCTAGCCTTTGTTTTGTCCTCAATAACTATGCAGAGAATTAGAATATACAACTTAGCAGAAAGACTAAGCATTTGGAGATAGGCAAAGAAACTCTCCTGGAATTCAGTAGTACAGATGCTTTCCCTTCCAGATTTTAAGAAATGGAAATATTGCAACAAATCTCCAAAGATGGCATGGGATTTTATTGTAGGAGCTTTGTACATACTGTCTGGAATCAATCAGCAATGCAAATGTGTGTTCTTAAGTATTTTATAGTTTTATAGGGTGACAGTAGATATTTTATCTTACTTCCTTCTGAGATATGCTTAAAACTGTACTCTAAATACCCTCAACATTCCTCTCTCAACTCTGAAGAATCTAACAGGTATGACTGTGTCCAGATATGTGCCTTATACTGCGTTAGCGCTGACTGTCGGTTCAAGGAGTTTATTGGCTAGGGCGTACTGGTGGATTTCTCTCTCCTTGTCTGCTAACTGCTACTCAGTATTTCCGGCATCTCACTCAGAGGTTTGACTGACTGTGCATTCTTTAGATTTTACAGGAATAAGACCTGACCCAGCACAAATTCTTGAAAGAAATATGTTGTTAGCACTTTTTTATTGACGGAAGTATCTAATCATTCATAAACTCTGAGATTATGTTTGAAAAAAGTATTATCCCATTCAGTTCTACTGGGTTCTGTTATTTTCAGTGTTTTTTTTTTCACATTTTTTTTATTAACATATAATGTATTATTTACCCCAGGGTACATGTCTGTGGATCATCAGGCTTACACATTTCACAGCATTTGCCATAGCACATACCCTCCCCAATGTCCATATCCCTACCCCCCCCACCTTCCAGCAACCCCCAGTTTGTTTTGTGAGTTTAGGAGTCTCTTATGGTTTGTCTCCTTCCTCATCCCATCTTGTTTCATTTCTCTTCCCCCCCATAACCCCCTGCCCTGCCTCTCAAATTCTTC
>CM052815.1:91419203-91487998 GCA_028533885.1 Nasua narica | reverse complement strand
TTCTTTCTCCAGTATTATCCCATTCATTTCTACTGGGTTCTCTTATTTTCAGTGTTTTTAAAATGCATTTTATGGTGGTGGTAGAGAGCCCTAGAGAAAGGATTTTTGGTGATTTTGACAAACATGGCTTACATTCCTGTTGAGATGTAGAAGGTGGGGAGGGTACAGCATTCCTGTACAAAAATCAGTCATTCCCCCACCTGTTTAAAACAGGCATGCTGCTACTGCTTCTTTATGTTTCAGTAACAAACACACTTTTAACTTTATATCTGTAAAAATGTATATATAGGGGGTGTCTGGGTGGCTCAGTCTGTTAAGTATGTGCCATCAGTTCAGATCATGATCCCAAGGTCCTGGGATCAAGTCCCACATCGGGCTTCCATGAGCCTGCTTCTCCCTCTCCCTCTGCCTGTCACTCTCTCTGCTTATGTTCTGTCTGTCAATGAATAAATGAAATCTTTTTTTTTGAAGATTTCATTTATTCATTTGAGAGAGAGAATGAGAGAGAGAGAGAAAGCATGAGAGGGAGGAGGGTTAGAGGGAGAAGCAGACTCCCTGCTCAGCGGGGAGCCTGATATGGGACTTGATCTCGGGACTCCAGGATCATGACCTGAGCTGAAGGCAGACACTTAACCAACTGAGCCACTCAGGTGCCCCTGAATAAATAAAATCCTTAAAAAAAATTTATATATAGGCTACCATATCTCCCTGCCCCAAAATTAAAATATTTATTTAACTTTTATTTAACCAACCAGATATCTTATTTATGATGTTTGGAAGAATTCAGGTTGTTTAAATTTCTACACTTTATTTACTGGTCAAAGTGACTTGTTTTTTTCCATTTCACCAGTATTTATTAACTATATGCTGTTGATCCTTCAGGACAGAATAAAAAGTCTCTAGTGCTTTACAGAATTTTGCTCTAGGAAATACACAAGGTACAATATATAAAGAGAGAAGAATCATTGCTTTCTGTTTTCAAATGAGTTGAGGATAGTTCTCATCACCTTGATGAAGTTGGAACAAAGAATAACCCCACATTAAGCTTTACTCTTTGCATTTTGAATATCTTCTACAATGGCTGGATTTGATTAAGTAATGAATGGCAATGAGGGATTCTTCGTTGTCAATTAATTTTTTCACACTTTTTTAAGAAGCCAGTTGTAAGTTTTATAGACCATTCTTGTTTTATTTATATTTCTTTGCCAGTTCTTAGACCAGTTCTTTGTAAGAACGAAATATTTACAAGTAAATTAAAATCCTATTCCCCATGATGAGAATTTTTTAATGTGAAACACTTTCTAAAAATCTAAACCTTTACTGAGGCATGAGTTTGGAAGGAAAATTTGTTAAAGCTGAATAAGGTAAAGAAATGCACATTTGCAATCTAGCAATAGTGCTCCAGTAATTACGTTTTATGTAAACTTCAGGTTCCATTAATCTGTAGCATAAATAATTATATGTGTTAAATTGTGTAATGTGCCCCCGTTTGAAGTGAAAATCAGAATATTCAGTGTACAGAGAAGCAACATTTACAGAAGTGGCTGTGACAATATGGGAAACGGGGTCACGGCTATTGCTCCCTTGTCTTATTTCCTTCCCTTCCTCCATTCACTTCTCTTTTACCTGGTTCTTTTTTTCATTGTGTCTTTACTTTATGAATACAGTATTCTAAGCTCATCAGAATCCAAAATACTTCCTTGGAAGTTAAACCTCAGTTGTAGAAGGTGCCGTGCCTGTCTCGTCCGGATCCCGTGTGGACATTTTGATGGTGTGTCCCTGTCTGCAAAGGTATCAGGAATGCGTCCATCCACCTTGCTTGGCGACTAGTTCCATCCTGGTGCCTGTGTCCTTCTCAAGGGCATCAGGCATCTATCTACAGAAGGCTTGGAAGTTTAATTCCTCCTGTATGTTCATCAGCACTTCCGCTGGGTGGCCTTGAACCCCAGTTGAGGTGTTTATCACATGGCGATTTGATGAGTAAATCCAACACCCCAACATGGTCCGTTCTAGGTGACATCTGTGAGGGGTGCTCTGTGGGAGAGGACACGTGGTCCCCTCAGCACCATTCTGTCTCCTGGGCACATAGCAAAGTCACCCAGGAAGGGCATATTTTGGGTGTTAAGAATGTACTTGTACTTCCACTCACTGACATCGTGTTGGAAATCCCAAAGTCACGGCGTGCGTGGGGGTAGGTTCAGAGTGAAGACCTTGAAGCCCAGTGGCTTAAACCTCAAGTCCAGGCTCCACCACTGACCGTGAAGTTCTGAGCAAGCGACCCACTTGCACATCTGCACACACACATCTGAAGCAGCGTGACTTAATGGCCCGTCATTAAAGGACCTGCTGAGAGCTGTCCTGTCTTCCTTGATGTTGACGACGCTGGGGTCTCTGTCCTGAGTGCACGTATCCACGGAAAGCCCTCGAGATCCTTCGCGGTGGGACAAACAGCCTGGCCCCCGCCCTCCACCCTCATTCTCTGGTGGTTGGCAGCATAATTGAATGGATGTCCGCGAGTCCTCTGCAGAGCCTGGAGCCTGGGGCCACTGCCCTAGTTCGCTGGATCTCTGGGGAAGCTCCTCATAGAGTATTTGCATAAGCCAGATACGCAGAGGTTTGAAATTAGAGGGGTTTTGTCTTTTTTTGTTGTCGTTGTTATGCAGGGATGATGGATGTTCACAAAGTTTTGTAGGAAGGGGGGGAGATCAAATTAATAGCCTGCTAGACACTCGGTGTTTGTATCTCTAGAGAAGTCTGCACCTCGGATGAGCAAATCATTAGCATATCTGTTGTGGATAATGGTAATTCATCTGATTAAAGACATTTTTGTTTCTTCCCCTTAATATGAATTTTCAAATATGCCCCTTTGTGCCCTGGAAGTAGGTTTGCACTTACTCTTTTTTTTTATTGTACCATTTAGAGGGTGTTTGTAGTAACATAATGTATTCTCTTTGTATGTCAGTTCTCAGCTGGGTAGTGCTGCAGTAAATGGAAGGTTTAAGTGGGTGGATAAGCATATTTGATTAATCTAGGTAATTATTTCTAAGATACTCCGAGGTGCTGAGCTGCCACCTGGTTATTTTTGCAACGGAACCAAAATAATAATAAGGATAAGAATAATGGCTGTTCTTACCATTATTATTCAAAACTCAAACGGGCCTTTTCATAGCAAGTTGCTACATAGACTATGCATTTTCTCATACTTGACTTGAAATCGGAAAAGTCTTTTTTATTGGGTGGAGTCAGGGAGGAAGGACATGCAGAGCCAGACCGCAAGACAGACGAGGCAAGAAGAGATGGAGGCATTTGCCTTTTCCGTGGCCAAGAAGAGCAGGGATGAGAAGCAGCCCCAAAGAACTGGCCAAGGTTCTAACTGGAATGCCTGGTGAAGGTATCAGATTTCTGGGTCACAGAGCAACCCCGGGAGCTGTCGGGGAGCTAGCAGACTGTCCCTGTTGAGGATAGAGCCCGCAGGTGCCACCCTCATTGCCCAGGTCCAAACAGAACGTCATGGAAGAGCTTCTCATTTCCCCCTCTCTCGCTTTAGAAAAGCTTAGCTTTGATGAAAGGGGGTGGTATTTCAATTAGGAGTCATTCTATGAAACGTGACAAAGCATGTGAATAAAACTAGAGGCATGTGCAATCCTAAATCATACAGAGACAGGACCTACCTGAACCATAGCATGTTGATATGCAGGCTGTAACTACTCGAAGCAAGAAAATACCAGAAAAACTTAAAACTTAAAACATATCAAAAATACATACCCGAGCATCCCATCTGGGAAATGTGGTTCTGAAACGGGCCTGGCGCATAGTAGGTTTGTTGATTCATCTAATAAATAGGAAGCATTTATTGCTCTGCTAATAAGCTGAACTTGCAGAAACATGTATAGAATTCTCTGCTAGGCAGCCGTCAGAATTCCCCTTGGCTGTGGACCTTTGCAGACTTGAAGCATGAGCAGTGTAAGCAGGTCTGAATTAGCATCCCCCAGGAAGTCTTCCAGCCCTTCCCAGCCCTGCATTGGGAGCAAGTGGGGATACCTACTTTATGCTCCCACTACCCGCGTGGGAACCCAGGCTCCACATACGCGAGGCTGTCTTCTCCAGACTTGCGGGCCAGCCATCTGGCTCAGAGAACCGTGCTTACCTGGTCTCCAAGAGGTGATAAGTTCTGGCTCAGGGAGGAAGAAGCCACGTGGGTCAGAATACAGTCCCCCTGCCTGGGTAGGATCTGAAAGCTCCAGTCACAGCTAAGCTCTCGTGGACACCGGGAGCCTCTCTGGGGTGCTCATCTGGGCACAGCCCCGGTGTAGTCATGAAGATTGGTCCAAGACATAGTCAGAATGAGTTTGAGAACATAGTGGATCTATACAGGCTTTGCAGCTGCAACGCTGCGGGTTTCTGGAGTGACCCACCTTAGTGTATCGTTGGGGAGGACACCGTTCCTGGATGAAAATACCCGCATGGAGGGCTAGCGAAACCAAATAAAGACTGAGTCTGCGGTCCTCAAAAATGCCATTTCATTCTGAAGTCTCTCCTGGGGCTGCCTCCCACCCATTTAGACCCATCTGCCGCTGGGGCAAAATCTCCCATTCAGAGAAATGACGGCTATGTTGAAAATGATTTATTTCGGTAACATTCCTTTATTTCACGCTGTGTAGGTGTGAGGCACTTTGCTAAGAGCTGGGCCAGCAACGCTAAACCAAAATCCCTGTTCCCATTGTAGTTGCAGATACATATGAGTCAGAGGGGTGCTATCCTGGAACTGAATGAGATGCCCCGGGGCACGGAGGAGACATTGGTGCATCAATATGACACAGCGGCAGAGTTTTCAGGGAAGAAGCCTGCCAGTGGTCCTAAAGAATTAGTTGTACTTCCTTAGGCAGACGAGGTCTCAGAGGGGGGAAAAATGCGTATCATATAGGAAACTGTACTGAAGTGGGAGATTTTACGATATAAATTGGAAAATCCCAGTCAGAGGACTAGATTTGAATTAACTGATATTAAAATAGTAACAACATGGCAACAATGTAAAGACGAAACTTTAGGGGATCTTTTCCCCTGTGGGAGGGGTTTTACTTGTAAAGAGGTGGTTTCATTTTTCAAAACGATGGACAAGGAAGGATGTTTAAGAATCATGTAGTAATGATACTGCTGACAGTTACATTAAAAAGTGTGTTGTGGGAGGCACCTGGGTGGCTCAGTTAGTTAAGAGTCATATCTCAGGGCCCCTGGGGGACTCAGTTGGTTAAGCAACTGCCTTCAGCTCAGGTCATGATCCCGGAGTCTCGGGATCGAGTCCCGCATCGGGCTCCCAGCTCCATGGGGAGTCTGCTTCTCCCTCTGACCTTCTCATCTCTCACTCTCTCTCTCTCAGATAAATAAACAAAATCTTTAAAAAAAAAAAAAAGAGTCGTATCTCAGGGCTGTGGGATCAAGTCCCATGTCATGCTCTGCACTGCTTGAGGTTCTCTCTCCCTCTGCCATCTGCACCCATGCTCTTTCTCTCTCTCAAATAAATAAATCTTTTAAAATGTTTAGTTTTTAGCAAAAGATACCTATAAAAATTATATTAGTTTAAGGGTATTTAGGATTTCTATTTGCTTGGCGATATCAGGCTTTTGAAGAAGACATCGGGTTTAATAAAACTTCAGAAAGACAAATACTGCTCTGAATCCCTCTACCTCCAAACCCTCCATTTTATCATTGAAATATTTTTTTAGGCAGATGTGTTGAGGTGTCACTTACACATAGTAAAATTTTGACACACGTCGGCAGTTACATAACCATGACTGCCATCAGGATATGTAATGTTTTCGTCCCCTGAAAATGTCCCCCGGAGTTTCTCTGCAGTCAGTCCCCTCTTCCACCTCTGTGTTCCTGTAATCCTTGATATGCCTTCTATCTTTGTAGTTTTGTCTTTTAATAAATATCATATAGATGGGTTGATGCAGTGTGTAGCCTGTGAGTCTGGATATTTTTCATCTAGCACGTGCTTTACAGACCTCTCCATGTTATTGCCTGTGTCTGTTATTTATTCATTCTTATTGCTGAGTGGTCTTCCATTGTGTGGAAACTCTATAATTTGCTTATCCACCCAAGTACCTGTGGGCTCTTATGGATAAAACTGCTCTGAATTCTCAATGGTTGTGTACGTCTCTATGGGGTCATCCCTTTGGTGTGAATACCTACAAGTGTGGTAAGTATCTGTGTATATGAAACTTCCAAACCATAATTTTCCAAGATGGACCCTCCTCTGTGCGCACCTGCCAACAGTGGGTGAGTTCTAGATGCCCCGCATCTTTGCCAGCACTCAGTGCTATCAGTCGTTCATGGTGTAGAATTTTAGCCACTCTTGGACATGTGTCTTGATATCTCGCTGTAGTTTTATTTGCTTTTCTCTAATGACTAATGATGTTGAGCATCTTTTCATACCTCCTCTTTAGGTAACTATCTCATCACATCTTTTGCCCATTTTGTACTGGATTTTCTTATCATTAAATCATGAAAGTTATATGTATATATGTTTATGTATGATACTAATATATACATGTGTATTTAGCAGATGCACATTTTGCAAATACTTTTTCCCAGTCTGGGGTTTATCTTTTCTGTTTCTTGAAGTGCTTTTCAGAGAGTCTTTAATTTTGATGAGTTCCAATTTGTTTTTTTTTATTCTAAGAAGTCTTTACTTAATCTCTCTTGTGAATTTTTTCTCCTGTGTTTTCTTCCTGAAGTTTTATAGGCTTTACATTTAGGTCTATGATCTCTCTTGAGTTCATTTTGTTTGTGTTTTTGTTTTGTTTTTAATGTATGGATGCCTTTTGGTTCCATACATTTTGTAATGTATGGATGCCTTGTTGAAAAGACAAATCTTTTTCGTTGGATTATTTTGATCATATAGGAATGGGTTGAAAATCAACTGACCATATATCTATGGGTCTATTTCTGGATGCTGTATTGCGTTTTATAGATGTATATGGCCAAATTATCTTGATTACTCAGCTTGATCTTGAAATGAGGTATTATGTAACTTCCAAATTCTTTTTTCCAGATTATTTTAGATTTTTTAGGCCCTTTATATAGAATCATATTGTTAGTTTTTTTTTTTTTTAAGATTTATTTATTTGAGAGGGAAAGAGAGAACGGTGGGAGGGACGAAGGGAGAGAATCCTCAGGCAGACTCCCTGCTTAGCACAGAGCCCGGCATGGGGCCCAATCTCACCACCCTGAGATCATGACCTGAGCTGAAATCAAGAGTCAGACATTTAAGGGACTGAGCCACCCAGGTGCCGCCATATTGTCAGTTTTAATTAAAAATATATATATATATTATATATATTAAATATACATAATATATATAAATACATATATTTAATTTAAAAAATATATAATATATATATTTTAAAAATATATATATATAATATATATATACATTTTTGTATAGATATCATCTATATCGATATAGATGATATATATCATATATATGCTGAGTTTTGATTGGAATTACTTTGATTCTACATATGAAATTATGAGGAATTGACATTTTAACAATATTTTTTTGTCAATGTTGTGTAGTTTTCTGCATACAATTCTTGTACCTATTTCATTAGATTTCATTAGATTCATTTGTAAGAACTTTCTGTTTTTTGATGATGTAGAAAATTTTTAAATTGAATTTCCAGATATTTATGCTAGTACATTAAAAATGCAGCTGGTTTTTGTATAAGAATAGTTGTTTTAAACTTATTAAAATATATATATAGAAAGAAAATACTGTCCTAAAATGCAGTTTTTGATGAGTTTAATTAGAAGCGACCGTCGTGCTTCTGAGGAGTGTGTTGACTAAAGCGTGTCCTGGGTACAACACCCCTCAACAAATCTTTCACTCTAATCCGTAATTAATCAGAACTAGTATTCTCTTGGGATCTGAGAGTGGTGATAATGTTAGAGAACATCCCTTGTCTCATCCTGACGTTCTTCCCCTGTCAAAGGGGGCATCTTCCCCCCGAGGTTTAGTGAGAGCAAATGCGATTAAATGCAGAGCACTTAGCACTTCACCAAGGTCCCTGTCCTTCACCCACCTTTCCTGTTGAGTGCTGGCTTAGCCTTCTGGGTCTGATGTAACACATCACCACAAACCTGGTGGTCTGCAACCACCGAGAAGAGGGTGCACTCCCACCTCTTGGAGGCCAGGACTTCAAAAACAAAATGTCAGCGAGGTTGGTGCCTTTCAGAAGCTCAGAGAGAATTCCTTTCCAGGCCTGCTCCCAGCTCCTGGTGGTTCCCGACCATCCTGGGCATTCTCTAGCTTGTAGCTTCTGCCTGTCTCCCCTTGGCCTTCCTCTCTGCGTCTCTGTGTCCCAGATCTTTCGCTCCTTTCTCTTATACTCTAAATCCAGGATGACCTAATCCCAAGACCCATCTGCCCCCACCTGGGCCTTCTCCAATACCTGCTCCTCTCCAGGATTTTTCCTCTGCTGCCACTTCCTTCATGTGTGTCCCTAACTTCTACCAGTGGCATCCTTCACATCTGAACATCTTAAGGAATTTCCCAAGTGAAACCATAGGAGCTCACATGGTCCCTTTGCCCTTCTCCTCCCCCACCAGCTAGCATTGCATGTCTCTTCCTGTGAAACATCTTCCTTTGAAGACGTTCTCCACACTGCCTGGCCTTGCTTTTTCCTCTCCTGTGTATTCGTCACCACCTCCTCTTCGGGTGGCCTCTCTGTGTCTTCTGTGATTCATGAGTCTTCTTCCCTCCTAAATGTCTCTGTTCCGCCTCTCCCTGCGCTGTAAATCTCTTTTATCTCTGTTACGTGGCAGCGTGTCTTCACAACCAAGATCGCCCTGCCATGCTGGAGGCCTCCAGAATTCAGGGCCACCGCATCACCTAGTTTTATGGATTCATGAGATTTTACACTGAGCATGTGTCATTTTGTGTCTCAGCATCATAGCTAGTTAGATTTCTCTGAATTATGCAAGTATTTATAAAATCCCACCTTGTAGATTGTATGTACTTCTCATTCTGAACCTTCTATTCCAAACGGTAGAACTGATTTGGCACCAAAAAAAGTATATTTTTCTGTGGGTGCAATTTAATTTTAGAGATGACTATGATTACGTTGAAAGAAATAATTTATCTTCAATTTATGGCAATTACATCTCTTTAACACATTTTCATAGGAATGGTAGCCGATCAGGAGCAATTTTGGAATGAGCTAATTGCATTCTAAAAGCTCTTTGGGCAACAATTAGTTTCTGCAGGAATGAATTGCCATCTCATTTAAATTAAGTGAGTAAATAAAATGACCACAAACTTTAAGATACACATTTATGAAAAAAACACACACAGCAAAAAGTTAAATTTCCATTATTTGGTATAGTGTTTTTACCCCACTATCTAAAATACAAGAGAGAACAAAATAATGTCTCCTTGGAGGAAAATTTATATATTGTAAATGGAATTTCAGCTTCTTAGTATTCTTTCTGAAAACTC
Organism: Nasua narica; assembly: GCA_028533885.1. Lineage (NCBI taxonomy): Eukaryota > Metazoa > Chordata > Mammalia > Carnivora > Procyonidae > Nasua > Nasua narica. The sequence goes on along the minus strand of CM052815.1, from coordinate 91,478,499 downwards.
TTGCAATATAAAAAGGGCCCATTTTTTTTTCCTCAAAGATATCATTAGGAAATCAGGTTAGATTGCTGTCCCACTTCAATTCAGTGGACTGAGGTTGGTAAGAGAAGCTCGCCATTCCAGGTTTCATAATAAGAAAGTATCTGGACAATTAAATCATAAGTGTAGAAACCAACCAGTAGAAGAAAGTATGGCTTAAAATCATAGCCTAGAAAATTACAGTTAAGAACAATATTCTGTCTCATAAATTACTGCACTGTGTTTCTGTCAGTGAATAAAAACATAGAAATTCTGTACCAGACGTAGTTAGAATAAAGCTCCCACAGAATGGAGACGTCCGTTAAAACAGGAGAAAGGAAGATCTTCTCTGACTTTTCCTACAGACTACTCAAGACATTCCGTCGAAAGGCCACCTGTTCCCCCATCCCCAGCGTGGGGCAGGTACCAGTTTTAGAAGCACATTCATGAACATTCTGAGAATCCACGTGGATGACACCAGAAAGAGGTACAACACCACCTGTCGTGTCACCCATATTGCATCTTAGCTCGAGATGGACAGAAACCAAACAAGCGACATAAAAAACCCCAACAAATAAACAGAACCAAAGTTTCCTCTATTCCTATTGCAATTCGCTCCATAGTAATTTACCGAGCACCTTTTGTCGTCTAGCTAAGGAATTCCGAAGTTTCCAGCTCATCAGGAATTAGTGAAGATCTAGTATGTCTCCTTAGTAAAGATCAAAATGTCACTTAAGAATAGAGAAGGTTCTCAAACACCGACGTGTTCAGTTTCATGAATGATTCCTTAGAGTAAAATGAGCAAAACAGCCCTTTCGTGCTCCTCCCCTCTGTGAGCGTTGCCATTAATCCAGACAGGCTGGGTTTCGGTAGATTTCTGCCGGGTTCTGCGTGCTGCGGCCGCTCAGAACTGGGAGGGAGATCTGTACCGTGCTTGCAAGGTCGCGTCGTCATTCGAAAGCACGTTGGCTTCGGCCACAGAAGGGGATGAGGTACTGATCCATGGTTCCGAACGTTATGCTAAAGGAATGAAACCAGACACAAATGGCCACATACCCTATGATTCTGTTTAGATGAAATATACAAAATCCGTAGATCCATAAAGACAAAACACAGATGGGGGTTCCCCGCGGCGGGGAGGATGTACCTAGTGTGTACGCGGTTTTCTTTTGGGGTGATGACTGCTTTAGAACTAGGTGCAGGTGGTGGTGGCCCCACACTATGACTTTAGTTATTTTTATTTTTTTATTATGTATGTTAGTCACCGCACAGTACATCATTCATTTTTTTCCCAACATCATGCATTTATTCTTGATATAAGAGATTAGCACATTATTATTACATAGTAACAAGAATAACAACAAAAACACACAGATATAATACCAACCAAACATTTATGGACTGTAATAATTAAATCATACATTTATATGTATAATGCTTGCTTACCAATGTTTACATTTTTATGTAAAATGTATCAACATTTTTTTAAAACCGATAAAAAGTTTATATTATGAAATAGGAACAATTTATATGATTAGGTTACGAGGACACAAAAACTGGTTTTTAACAATTTCTAATTTGCTCCATTATTCCTATGTAAATAATTAACACGCTATTTAGAACTGCCTGTCATCATGAGTTTTTGATGCAGTGTTCCATGATTCATTGTTTACGTATAACCCCCAGTGCTCCATGCAGTCTGTGTCCTCCTCAATGCCCACCACTGGGCTCACTCCTTCCCCACTCCTCTCCCCTCTAAAACCTGCAGATTGTTTCCTGGAGTCCACTGTCTCTCATGGTTCGTTTTCCCCTCTGATTTCCCCCAATTCATTTTTCCCTTCCTTCTCCTAATGTCCTCCACGCTATTCCTTATGCTCCACAAATAAGTGAAACCATATGATAATTGATTTTTTTTCTGCTTGACTTATTTCATTCCGCATAATCCCCTCCAGTCCCATCCATGTTGATGCAAAAGTTGGGTATTCATCCTTTCTGATGGCTGAGTAATAATACTCCATTGTACGTGTGGACCACATCTTCTTTATCCAGTTGTCTGTTGAAGGGCATCTCGGCTCTTTCCACAGTTTGGCTGTTGTGGACATTGCTGCTGTGAGCATTGGCGATTTTATTAATGGCCACTGAATTGTTCACTTCAACATGGTTAATTTTATGTTACGTGAATTTTATCCCCATTGAAAACGTACCCCCAAAACTGTTTTTTAAATTTTTTGAGAAAGAAAGAAAAAAGAGCACGTACTATACTTGTACTATTTTTGTACTATATTTTGTACTATTATTGTACTATATTTCATTACATTCTGTAGGCAGAATTTTATTCAATAAATATCAGTAATAAAACTATTTGGGAATGGGGTAAGCACCGGGGTTCCCCCCCACCCAGGAATCATATTGTAGGACAGGAAATGTTTTTCCATTTCCCCTGCTAGATTCTTTGATCTAATAATTAGATATAAGAAAGATTAACAAGAAAAACTGATTTAATTTGCTGTGTATGGAAGCCCATAAAAATATGAGACTCAAAGAAGTGACTGAAGTAGGCAGCTTTTATACCTTTTTGATAAGAAAATAATATTTGTGAAGATTTGGCAAGACAAAGAAGTTTGGACATGGGGTAACAAATTAATAAAGAAGTAACAAGGTTTATTTATACTCAGTTCTCAACCCTGAGTTCCCTGTCTCCCGTGGTAGGGATCCCTTCTACCCTGCCTGCGGAAGAAGGAGGGTGCTTTTTGCGTGGGAGATTTAGTTCCTGCTTTCAGGGGGATGAAGGAGGGTTAGAGGGTTTTTCTTACCCTTGGTCTTTCTTAAGTAACTTTAACTCAAAATAATCAGTATGTCAAAGTGACAGATTTGGGGGTAGCATAGTCTGCTACTGTCCCCATCCTACTGTTGAAGATTTTCCCCCTAGAACTCTACCCATCTATCTGGGTTATCTCCCTGTATAATTGCATGTCTTGAATTTTACATCTTCCCGAGAACCTCTGTATTCTTTTCTACGCCAGTTATTACTGTGACGGTGGAAACTTGCATTCGGAATTAACTGCTGCGGTAGAATCATTTCTCATTTGGGAGAAGTTGTTCCCATGCTGGCTTTGCTCTTGGACATCATTAATGACGGTGTCAACTAGAGAGGTCGCCAGCAGCGGCGCCTGCAGTACCCCACTGATCGTCCGAGTACGATGTGATATATTGCCTTTAATAATTGCCCTGTCCTCGTCAACCAATTCTCAGTTCACGTTGGAGGCCTTAATGGTCAATACAGTTAAAATTAATTTTTCTCATTTTATGGTCCAGAGATGCTCCTCAATACCGTCCTGGCCGTGCCTGACTACCAAACCTTTTTTTTTTTTTCCTTTCTTTTTTGCGACTACGGGCCTGCACCTGTGTGTGATGATTATGGGCGTTAATGACGGTCGTTTGCATGAGAATGGAGAGCCGATTTTTCACTTCTGGATCACCCTGGGTTGGCCGTTCCCTTTCCCGGCTTTAATCTGCACCAGGTTCGCCTGCCCCTTAGTACGTCTGAGGCCCGGGGGACAGAGCAAGGACAGCTTCTGCCACCTGGCCTGGCTCGCGGCCCGTGTTCAGCCTGAAGACTGCCTGGGGGGCGGAGGGTGAGGACTGGTGGTGGGGAATTTAGTGGATGCGTGGCGCGTCCTTCCCGGACCGCTGAAGGTGCAGCCAGAGTCTCAGAGTCGGGGGCCCTCTGGTGCGACCCTCCGCCCCCGTTTTTCCCACCGAAGCAGAGCTAGTGGCATTTGAAATAGTGAAACTGGACTCTTACGCGGGCCGCCGGGACTGGTCTGCAACTCAGGCCGCTTCCGATTCGGCCTCGGCTTCCTTGCTCCAGAATGAGAGTCCCTCCGTCTTTGAGCCCTCCCTCCCCTCCCCTCACGCTCCGCCGGTGCCCTGGCTCCTTCCGTCCCTGTGAGACCAGAAGGAAGAGGCCACAGCTGTCCTCACAGCAGCAGCTCTGGCAGCCAGCCTGCGCCGGCCCCTGTGCGTCCTGCCTGCCTTCCAGCCCCAAGCCCTGAATTCTTGCCCCGACACCCCACGGCTCCCTCACACACGAGGACCGTGTTTCTCGAGCTGCGCTTGTTCTCTCTAGTTTCTGCATGTTCTTCTTCCCGCCGCATTATTTCCATCAACACGTACATTTACTCCGCTATTTCCATGGTAAGACAGATGCTCTCACAGCCCCGCCATCGACGAGGGGGTTTTTCACCATCCCTGGAAGAATTCCGTCCTGAGAGAGCTGTGAGTCCGAGCCCTCCCCGTCTCCTTCCCTCCAGCAGACCCCTTGACCTCCTCCGACTAACCTTTCTGTCCCCACCGCACCCACAGTGTCGCTCCCGCCAGAGACCACTGCCATCTCGCCAGATCGAGCCGCAGATGCTCAGTCCTCTTCCTAACCTCTCCGCAGGGCGAGACCCACTGTTCAGGGGACATTTGCTTCAGTTGTCTACTAAAGCTAAACAGGAGCTCTTTATCTGCCTCCTTCCGGTACCCGTCGGTTTTCATCGAAGGGTCCTCTACATCTGGGGTCCAGGAAGCAGGTAGTCCACTCACGAATGTGTACAAGGTGAGTTTGTACCTTGGGAGACTGAAATAAGTCAGTGCTTCTTTTTATTTATTTTTTTTAAAGATTTTATTTATTTGAGAGAGAGAGAGAGAGAAAGATCACAAGTAGGCAGAGAGGCAGGCAGAGAGAGAGGGGGAAGCAGGCTCCCTGCTGAGAAGAGAGCCTAATGTGGGGCTCGATCCCAGGACCCTGAGATCATGACCTGAGCCGAAGGCAGAGGCTTTAACCCACTAACCCAGCCGCCCCAAATCAGTGCTTCTTAATCACTATCGAAGATAATAGCGGATTTACTGTAGCTATGTACTAGTAAATCATTTTGGCCGCCTATTCATGAACATAATACATTTTATCTGACCGGTCACCTTGACTTAGTCTTCATGGAGTTTCCACTAAAGGATGCAGAACCATTCACCTCTTCTCTGAACTTCCTAACAGACTTTTAGGTGGTTGCCCGATTTTTTTAGACCTTCACAAAGCCATCGAAAGTGACAGTGTAAATGGGAATTTGGAACTTCCCCATGAGACTTTATAGTATCAGCGATAACCTGAAAGATGTTTAGAATGTTCTTTGAAAAATAAAGCATCTAACAATACATTCTCACCGTCCTTTCGGAGTTCTTGCACAATGGCTTTTGAAATGCAATCTAATTTGAGTCACTATGAAGAGTTGGGTGCCTGGAAAGGCTTTTGCATTTCCACAAAGCTTCGTTACTGAATACTTAGAGAAAAAGAGCAAGAACTGCTTTGGTTTCTTTGTATTAGTGAAGAGACTTTGAGGCCAGTCCCTTAAGAGTCGTTATATATCGAGACTGTGACAGTGGAGACCTTGCCATATGGGACAGAAAGTCCGAGAGCTTCTGGAAAAGCCGTGAGATGGGTCTCTGTCTGTCACTGCTCTGGATACCGAGTGATGGCAGTTGGCGGTGTGTGAACAGAGAAGATCTTTGTTTGTGCTTTACTCCAGCTGCCCATCTGGTTCTTTAGCTTCATGCCATTGTTTCTGATAGAAATGGCTCCAGAGGGCGCCTCGGGGGCTCAGTTGGTTGAGCAACTGCCTTTCGGCTCAGGTCATGATCCTTGAGTTCCGGGATCGAGTCCCACATCGGGCTCCCAGCTCCACTGGGAGTCTGCTTCTTCCTCTAACCTTCTCTCCTCTCGTGCTCTCTCTCACTTTCTCTGTCTCTCAAATAAATAAATAAAATCTTAGAAAAAAAAAAAAGAAAGAAATGGCTCCAGCATATTTATATAAAATGTTTCTTAATATCGGTTCCTTCTACATTTTTGAGGAGATAGGCTAGAAGGGAAGTTATGAAATGGTGGATTGAAGAATGGGCTTGATGGGTAGGAAAAGTTGCCTTGTGTACATGTTTCTGGTCCCACCGAAGTCCTCCACGTCCCTCCCTCCATTCTCTGAAAGCCACTCTCACAGGCTTTATTGTCCTTCTGGGGGCGAAGGTAAAAGTCCCACTTGGCCTTTTTGCCTTTCATCACATTATTCGGTACTCTGAACATTAGTGGCTGACCTCTTTTCCTTAGAAACTTCTCAGACCTCGGCTTCCATGGCAACGTTATTGTCCAGCTGTATTCCCTCTCCTCGCTTCCCATACCCCAACTCTGTATAGCTTTCTGCCACATTGGGGGTCCTCCCGTGCTTCTTCCCCCCTTCAACCCCATACTCAGCCTAGTTGCTGCTTGTAGGCATTGCCTGCGATCTGTAAGCCCCTCTCCTTCTCAGGAACCTGCTTGTCTTCTCCTGCTTCCCAGGGGGCAGACCTGCCTTCCGCTCCCGTCCTTGGATCTTGCCCTTCCTCATAACCCCACAGCAACTCCAAATAAATGTGGGGGGTGACGGGTCATCCTTCATTTGTCTTCCTTCCTGAGGTTTCTGCGCCTCTGTCCAGAGAACCCCTTCAAGTGCAAAACCTGGGACTTACTTCAAGACTTCAATTCAGTCCATCCTGAGTGTAAACACTGGCGTAATTTTGTTTTGTTGGTGCTTTTTCGGGATAATCCGAGTTCATCGGTATTTGAAATATTTATTTTGAAGACCCCGTGCTCCCATTTTCAGACATCAATTTCCACTCTTTTCATTTTCACATTGTATAGTATAAATATATACACACTTCTAAGAAGCAGCTTTGTCGACTTCAGGGATATTGTGTATTTTCTTGAAAAAAAATGTACAGGGTTCTTTCCCTAAATTCTTTTAGTATTTCTTTTAGGATGTGGCTTTCTTACAAGTTTTAAAATGATCAACTCTCCAGTCCAGACATATTTGAGGGATGTGTTTCAATAAGGTTACGTCTCCCGTACGGATAGATCCGGAGACTCTTCCACCAACATCTGTTGGGACATGTAGTGGTAACATAGGTCACAGATCCTTCAGGCCCGTTAAGTCTGCAGTGTGTTTGGAGGTTCCCACAGTATGTTTGCGTGCCTTAAACCGAAGACTCCCTTCCAACATTTATAGGGTGACCGACTGCTCTTGTTTGCCCAGGAATTTCCAGGAGGCTAGATGGTTGGTTTTCAAACCAGAGTGATTTGGCCCCAGCCAACACTTGCTAAATTGCCCTTAGAGGGGATTGGTTGGCAACTTTACCAGATGAAAAGCACCTTAAGGATTGATTTCTCAGATCACTTAAATTTAAATCTGTACATGTACATATCAACCATGTCATTAACCTAGAATGTATTTATTCTCGTGATACAAAGATAATCTGTCTATATATGTAATTTAGTTATACCGTACATTCTTTTACATTAAAAAATTAAATAAAAAGTCACCCTTTCTCTACATCAGCTTGTTAATAAATGTGGAACTTATCCATGTATTCCTTCTTTAAATCAATATTTGTTAAGCAAGTCCTTTTGGCCACATACAAAATCCCAAAGATGAGATTGATCGTTGCAAACAAGATTATCATCACTTCAGAAAATCCCAACGCTTACTAGATTTTTGTTGGTAATTTGAACCCCATCCCACGTTTTCAAAATCCCCAAACATTTAGATCAGGTGCCGTCTGGTTGGTATCTCATTGTGCACGAGAACCCCACTTCTTGTTCCCTGGAGTTCACGTGTGAGACAAATGTTCCGTTAAATTGACTCATCTCAGTAGTTAATCTCTTCTGCCGGTGTTGCTGGTTGTTCTTGCACTGTGTGAGCCCTAAGCCTTCTCATTAGCTTGGGAGAGAAGGATTAGTTTACGATGGCCAAGCCCTGCTCCAAGGCCAAGCCCATAATAGGAAGGAAGTTGAGCACAGTGCCACCGTGGGTCAAGGCAGAAACAGACCACAGACTTCACCTTGAAGTTTGCCCTGAGAATCTGCCACAGGCTGGCCGGCGTGGTTAGCTGAGTCACCTCAAAGCAACCCTGAGTGACCCATCTTTGAGGAGGGGACAGATTCTCCTATTTGCCTGGCTATAGCTTAAAAGCACCAGATGGGGGCACCTGAGTGGCTCAGTTGATTAAGCAACTGCCTTCTGCTCAGGTCATGATCCTGGAGTCTCGGGATCGAGTCCCACATCGGGCTCCCTGTTCTGCAGGAAGCCTGCTTCTCCCTCTGACCTTTCCCCTCTCATGCTCTCTCTCTCTCTCTGTGTCAAATAAATTAAAAAAAAAAAAAAAAGCACCAGATGGATGCCTGAAAATTGTTGCTGCAAAGCCAGCTCCTGAATAGTGCCTTGTCTACAGTAGGAGCGCACTAAGATCTCACCCAAAAGGTCCTGCCATATTATAGCTAGCACCCCAGGATACAGGAGATAACCCCCTGAACTCATATTCTGTATTTCATGATTCAGCATGGAATTCAGTGTTATGTCGCAACCCTTTAGTTGGCATTTTCTTCTAGTTCCTCTAACGTCTAACTTTTAAAAGCTAAGACTGCACCTTATTTTTCCTTGTCTCTCTGCATGACCTGGGCCAGGGACTGGACTCTTGAAAAAGCTTATTGAATTTTTAGTGATGTCGATGGATGCAAAACTTTGATACTTTCTGACAGACTAATTAAATCCCTAGACACGACATGGGTTTGAAGGGAGACTGTGTGATTTAATGTAATTTTAAATGAATTCTCCTCTTCATGTCACCATCCTGGTAGTGAAGTGCTAGTAGAGGAAGATTTTAGAATAGTGATTGATGTTGTAAGGTAAGGATTTGATGGTGTTAAGTGATTATTTTACCTGGGATCTGCTTATGTTGGTAATCAGTCTATTCTATTGGGACACAGCAAGCATATGTCAATTAACAGTAGGAAAATAGACACTTCTCTCCCACCTGGGGTACTGCCCATGTCGTCTCACGCGGACTTTAACACAGGAGGACGTTATCTTACAATTTTTCTGATGATGTTCTTAAAATAAGCCTTACTGATTAGAAATAGAAAAGCTGGATTCATCGTACAGGTCTTTCCTCGGGGTGGGGGCACAGGGAGGAAGAAGAAGAAAGAAGCCATCAGAAAACATTCAGGGCAGTCATAAGACACAAAGCCACCCCAGGTGCACTCATCGCCTCAGCCTGTTAAATGGACCCATGAAAAAAAAAACGCAGCAGGACCACAGACCCCATTTATCTGATCACAGACTCTTCGAAATTCCGAGATTCGAACCAGTGGATCCAGACATGCAAACAAGCCACGGTTCAAAAGCATGTTGGACTCAGGCTGGAATGTGAAAACGTTCATTTTGGGTAACTTGCAGGGGACGGATGAGGTCTTGTGGCCCTAAGACCTAACCCTTAATCTCAGCTCAGTCTCCACCCACCTTATGAAATTGCAGTTAAACCAAGAGAGAATTAGTTTTTTTTAAGAGAGAATTAGTTTTCAAAGCAACACTGATTTTTTGATTTTTTTTTTTAAATCTCCTCTTCCTTCTCTACCATTACTTTACCTTTGTTCCTCTGGTTTTCCAGGCTCTTGTTAACCTCAAAGAACCGCTCTGAATGTTAGCATTGATTAAGATCTTCCCCAGCAGTCCCCCCTGGGGTGGATCCCAGAGGACTCTACCACCCTTCACTCACATTTTTCTGTATGGAATGTTGGATGTCAGCAATGGTCCTCTGAAATAAAGGCAGTGTTCTCTAAAAAGGCAGTGCTCAGGAGCACCTGGGTGGCTCAGTCGGTTAAGCATCTGCCTTTGGCTCAGGTCATTGATCTCAGAATCCTGGGATTGAGTCCCGCTCAGCGGGGAGTCTTGCTTCCCCCTCTCCTCTGCCCCGCCCCCCACCCTCACTAGTGCTCTCTCTTTTGCTTTCTCTCTCTCAAATAAATTTTTAAAAAAAGCAACATTTAGTGCCTGCAGTGAAGATGAATTCATATATGGAGATATCCATTTCTTTTTCTTTACGGGAGGAGTGGATTTTCCCCTAGGAACAAGAGAAACTTTTATGACCTGGTATTATTGTAAGAAAGAAGTTGAGTCTATATGTCTACAAATCTCAATCGTCGGTCTTCTGGTTTAACGGTGGCAGAATGCATTACCGAAGTCACGAAATGCATTATCAAGAGTAGTGATTTCCTTTTAGGGAAGGTAGGCATTTAAATGGACATTAGGAGAAACCAAGAGATTAATGGGTGTTTTTTTAAAGGGCTTATTATCTTTAACAGCGTTAGGTCGGTTTCATTATGTGCTGCGCTTTATCCTGATTTCTATTGAGAAGAGAGAAAATGAAGATTTGTTCATCATTTTCCAGGTCGTGAATTCCCAATAGCAGATAATCCCCAATGGTAGATATGATAAGTTGTATATTAGCAACCTGAACTTTAGGAGGAGAGAACGTGTGTTTTGTTGTCCAGCATCAGTGAAGGTCATTTTAGACATATTATTGAAAGTGCGTTTTTCTGGCTTGTTTTTTACTTTAAGAATCACCTCATATTAAAATTCCGTCCTTCCTTTGCGCCAACATGGTACGAATTCCAAGTGCCCCTTTCCATCCTGAGTTGATTGCAAGTCTTTCCCCTGCGCTACCAGGCTGTGCTCCGTTCGGGTCTGGAATTGGAACTTACTCTCTTGCCCCTTCCTAACAACTTGGCTTAGTGTCCCTTTCACAGCAGTTCAGTACATTATTGTTGCGTGTGCTCCGCTGGCTGCTTCTCTGGGGTCATTTTTACTGGTGTTTACTGGTTTTTACTGGTTACTGGTGTTTAGTTAATGTCCATAGGTTTTTGTTGTTGTTTTACTTAGAGAGCAGCGGGCTCTTTACTGGCACCTGTTTCGGCAGACTGGAGTCTCACCCATTTTATGAAAACTTCAGTACACGGTTTCATTGCATACAGCTGCAAGAATCTACATTACTGACATTTCGTAATATTTTTTGCTGGTAGCTAGGACTCAAGTGTGACACCTAAAGAAAGTTGAGGAGTGGAGAGAACTTGGTGTTTCTCAAATCAGAAAGCCCCAAACCCAGTGATGGGGTGAGTCTGGTTTTTCCAAATTGTGGGTCAGGATACGTTGGTGGGATACAAGAAGTGGGACACGTCTAATATGTTTTCTTAATAGAAATATAGCTGTTAAAGTAATAGACTGGGAAAGGATAAAACATTTCATGTTATTTCAAGAATCTTATTGTTTCAGAGATACAGACTGGTTTACGTGTGTGTGTGTGCATGTGCATATGTGTGTGCACATGTGTGCATGCATATGAATGTGTGCATTGTGTGTGCATGTATGCGTGTGTACATGTGTGTCCTGCGTGTGCACGTGTGTGTCTATATGTAATATGAAACTGGATCACAATCTAAAATCTAGATTGTCGCCAAGGAAAAGTTTTAAAAACATGAAGCTTTGGCTATTTGAATGTTTCAACATTCCGAGCCCTGACTTTCTCATCTGCTAAGTAAGATTAATGATGACTATTTTGAGGGTTTATTCTGATGGCAGTAATACATGCAAGGTACATAGCATTGCACCTAATTTAGATGATAAGCATGCGAAAGAGGTTACCCTTTGCTAAAACAAATCCATTTAAAATTTAATTGATTAGGATCTATTCAAGTGTACACTGGATTGAGTCAAGATTTAAATCCATAAAACTAATTTTTAAAATACTTTCTGATTCGAAAGACAATGATGTTAAAAATTAATAGGGAAGGACATTGCTTAATTAATTCACTCTGTTTATTGATTTTTCTTTGAGATTGTTGCTTTTCAGTTCAATAAAAGTATTTTTAATTTATCAACCCATTTACTCGAGTAATATTTTCAGAAGCTGGAATTTATCCAAAGGAACATGACAGAAATTCTTAGGTGACTCCAAACTTATGCTATGAGAAATAGTTAAATAATCTGGTGAGAGCTTACAAAAGAGAATACTCAAATGACATTGATTTCATATACTAAAAGGATTATTTCATGCCAGAGAAATTACATTAATTAAATACATCTTGGAAGAAGGAATAGTGAAGACAAATTTATTGGAACTTATGGAATAATAGAGTTCAGCTCAAAACCAGAACCAGAGGGGCACCTGGGAGGCTCAGTGGGTTAAAGCCTCTGCTTTTGGCTCAGGTCATGATCTCAGGGTCCTGGGATCGAGCCCCGCATTAGGGTCTCTGCTCAGCAGGAAGCCTGCTTCCCCCTCTCTCTCTGCCTGCCTCTGCCTGCTTGTGATCTCTCTGTCTCTATGTCAAATAAATAAAATCTTTAAAAGAAAAACCAGAAAAACAGAACCAGAGAATTATTCTCGAGACTGGTCCTGAACCACCGGAGCTACTTTAGGGGAGATGGCCGTCTGAGAAGAGAGGGTGAATGTGTTTGGATTTGATAGGGTGCAAATCATCTTTTACCTTAAAGACCTGGTGATTTTTTAGATTGGCTTTTATGGGTTAGATATCCTGATAGGCTCTATATCAAACTTTTTTCTTTAGGATTTTATTGATTTGATGGGAAGAAAGCACAGCAGACAGAGGGAGAAGGAGAGCAGAGCAGGGAGCCTGATGCAGGGCTCGATCCCAGGACCCCGGGATCATGACCTGAGCCGAAGGCAGTCGCTTGACCAACTGAGCCCCCCAGGGGCCCCTCTGTCACATGTTCATGTTGAGCAGTCCTATAGGGCATATGCACGTCAGACGTGCATTTTCCACAAATGGGCCTGGAAACAGAGTCTGATAGAAACTGCTGAGGAACATGCACGTTTTTATCTGTGAAGGAATCCTTGTATTTATCGGGTCCGTTTTCATCTGAGGACAGGCATTAAATGCTTATCCCTGGCTTTACCCTGGATTTCTTCCTTCATTTTGTTAGTTACATTTGCTGGGTACTTAGAAGGAAAAGTAGAAAGGAAGCCTGGCCATTGCTTGTTCCCACCAGTTTAGTGGACGCCAGAAGCCTCGGTGTGAATGCTGACCTGTACAGAGGAAGGACACGCGAGGTAAACTAACGGCGGCTAGAGGGGGAGAGGTGCTGCTAGAGAAACACTATGCTTAGTTTCACCAAGAAGCAGACCAAGAAAGGCATGGTAGGGAAAGGTGATGGTAGGGAAGAACTTTTTTTTTCCCCCCTGTAGCCTTTAAGGAGTGCTTTGCGTGGCTTTCCGTTTTGTTGGGAAAAGAGAATAACTTAAAGGATGCCCTCGATCATAACGTAGTCTTGGTACCTGACAATGGCTCTCCCCTCCGAAACAGTTTACAGACGAGAAATCAGGAGTGTGTAAAATGGGACCTGATTTGCCCCGGTACTACAGCGCTAGAATCACATGTGTTTCTTGACGTGGCACCGTTCGTTCTGATATCAGTCTTGATGGGTTACTGCCCTGAAACATTCTCCGTCTGCGGGTCTCAGGCTGCTGGACCCATGTGTCAGGGGTTTTAGCCACGGATTGTAACGGATCCGGGATATTCCCCAAGTCACGCAGGGTGGGTTGTTCGAATGGGCCAGACAGCTGAATGAGGTGCTCAGACGTCTTCTCATTCAGATGTCTTCAAATGTCCCTTGAACAGGGAAACCCTCTGTTCACATGACGTTTCTACGGCAGCTTAATATATAAAGCAGAGATTTTTGTTTGTTTTTTAAACAAAGATGATTTAGTTCAAGTGAGTATTAGGGATCTGGGCCACTGCCTACCCCTACTTCCCCCTGGCCCCACTGTGGCAACCACCAGGCTTCTGAGATGCATCATAATTTAAAAAAAAAAAAAAGTCTACTTGCTGCCCTTTGTTTTATGACCAGGCACTCTTTGAATGCAGGGGAAAGAGGACATTATTTCAGACTTCCTGGAGAAAAATCCGTTTTCTCAAATATAGCAAAGAGAGCCTGCAGGGGCAGATTTCAAGGGAGCATGACTCCAGGGGAAACCGGGGGAAGGAAAGACATGAAATATGAGGAAATTGGCCTTTATACTGTCCAAAACAGGCATTTCTGAGGCTTAATCAGCTCGAGTGTAACTGACCATTTCTAAGCACTTTCCCAAAGAAAACGAAATATGGGAAAATAGGCATATTTCTCTTAACATAAATAATTGTCCGTGCTGATTTGAAATTGTTCAGATATCTGGTAGGGTCTGCGGTGATGGCTTTTTCTAGGGAATCTGCTAAATGGTATCTGCCAAGCCACCCCACCCCGTAATCTGGTGAGACCCAGAGACTGCTTTCCTCTCCTGGGCTCTCTGGAAACCATGTGGAGCCTCCAGAGCCTTCCCGGAATGAGGTCCCCTGATCCCGGGCTGAGGGAACTGGAGGAGGGGCCAAGATAACGCAGTCTTGAGTCACACAGGGCGGATCCCAGAAGGCTGGTTGTTACTGGTGTTTTTATTGATTACATTGCCAGTGAGCTCATGTCTTAGAATCTCCCGGGACCTGAGGCTCCCTCAAGTTGGTGACATATTCATAAGCCATTTCAACGCTTTTTCCGTCCTAAATCCTTGACTGAATGCTTAATAGTCTCCGCTACTTCCTTGCCTGGAGGCTCTTCTTGTGCAGCGCCGCACGCCAGCTTGCCACACAGAGGCAGCTCTCCCTCGGGAAGAAAGTGCGTCTGCGTGCCCGTGGTGCCGATCACCAGCACGTTTTTCTTCAGGTCGATGGAGCACTGGTGTCTCCTGAGCATGTCGAGCCCTAGAAGCATGTCCATGGGCTGCTCCTCCAGGATAGAGAAGGAGCACTGGAGGAAATCGCCTTCGATCTGAATCTGGGCTAGATGGACCCGGCCAATAATCCGCTGGGTACCCACGCCCTTGGCGATCCCGGCCCAGCGGCGGTCCACCAGCCGGATGATGTTGCATCTCTCGGCGCAGGCTTGGCTCATGATGGTCATCTGGGCCCCGGAGTCCACGAAAGCCTTCAGAGGGTGTCCGTTCACTCTGCAGTTGATGTAGAGCATGGTCACTTGTCCGAAACTCTCCGGAGCCTCTTCCATCGCGATGCTCATGTTCTCCTCGATGTTCTGCTGCCGGATTTCTTCTTCGATTTTGGCCTGGGCCTCCAGATCAAACGGGTCGGCGGTGAAGAGGCGCAGCCGCTCCTGCTCTCGCAGGGCCCTCTCCCTCTGCTGCTCCATGAGCACGTGGGAAAAGGTCTCCAGGTTCCCGCTGAGCAGGGCTTCGGCCAGGGCCGGGTTGCGCTCCTTGAGCAGGGACAGGTCGTGGGGGTTGGACAGCAGCAGGCTCCGGATCAGGGCGGGGCTCTCCAGCCCTTGCGCGGACGTCATCTTCTCTCCCGAGCCCAGGCCGTGGGACGGCTGCGGGGCGCGGGGCGGCGGGCGCGGCAGGCGGCAGCTGGACGTCCCGGGCACCGCTATGCCGGGGACGTCGAGCTGCGGCAGGCTGGACGTGCGGCCCGGCGGCCGCGGCCCCGCGCTCTCCTTCTGCAGCAGCACCACCACGTCGCCGTCTCGGAGGCCGTAGGAGCCCAGGGAGCAGTGGTCGTCGGCCAGGAGCCGCTCCAGGAAGATGATCTGGATCTCGTCCACGGGGATGCCGGACTCGAGCTCGCAGAGCAGGCGGAAGTTGTAGAGCTCGAAGTCAGGGCTGACCTGGAGGGAGAAGGTCGCCTCGGACAGGTCCCTCCGCACGCAGTACACGGTGACCAGCATGACATGGGCCCGGGCGGGCTAGGCGGGCACCGGGCATCGGGGTGTCCTCTGGCTGGCTGGAGCTGGGCCCGCCGGTGGTGCGGCTGCTCCTCGCGACGCGCGGCCGGGGCTCAGGGGCATTCACTTCTCCGCGAGGCGCCGCCGCTCCCCAGCCTCCCTGCGGGCTGCTGGCCGCTCGGAACCCGGAGGAGGCCGCGTGCGTTCCATGCTCATTTGTGTGCGGCTGCGTGGAACTCGGAACCCGGTTCCCACGGAGGCGCCCGGGCCCCCCCGTCCAACCCTGCTGCGCCCCGGATGTCAAAGAGCTGATTCAGCTCTTCCTGAACAGTGCGGGCCCATTCCAGCGCGGTCCCTGGAGAACTGTGTTTCGGGGCATTTCCGTGGACCCTGAACAGGGATCGCGGGTTTCCCGCGGGGCTGGCAGCGTGCGGGGTGCAGGGGATGAAGTCCGCCCTGGTGCCTGATCGTAGGGACCTCACCCTCTGTGGGGACTGGTGGCCAGCGGGTGACTCCGAATACCGGAGCTGAGGGAGACACAAGCCAGGCAAGAGTTCCAGAAGCAGAATTCATGACCAGGCCTGCTGTTTTCCAGAGCAAAGGCAGACCTCCCACGTCCTACCAGAGATCTGTCCGTGATTTTGAAGGGCAGGGTGTGAAGCTGGAAAGAAGATGATCAGAAAGGGTTTATAGAGTCCTGCAAGAATCCTCCCTCCAAAATATAAAAAGCGAGGAAAGGAAAAGGGGAAAAAAAAGGGGGGAATGGGAAGGATTCGAAGCAGGTGTTTGTGATGGTTGGTTGTTTTGTTTTGCATTTGATTTAAGGAAGAGGTTTCTCAGGGCCTGTGAAGGACACTTGGTGGCCAGAGGGCTGGGTGGACGCTTCCCAGTTGGATTAGAGAGGATGCTGTTGCTAGGAGATGAAAATACGAGGAGGACCAAAGCCAGCGCAGGGGGGTGAGCGTGGTTCTCGTGGTTCTCGAGTGGAGTGGATGGGCGCGGTCAGCTGTCTGCCGTGGGGAGTATAAAGGAACAGGATGTATGGATAACACAGAGCGTCTCTGAAATGCAAGCCCTGTTCCCAGCAGGCCGCGTCAGATGAACTTGTGAGGAGACCCATATGATGAGGGTTCTGGAGTGAAATGAGTCACGGATGCCTCTCCGGGGGCTGTCTGGACTCCCTCTCCGACGCCAGGCACGGCGCCCCCCACACACACCGGAGCGGAGGCTCACGGGGCAGCGGTGGAGAGGTCCTCCCCGGGCAGGAGGAGCTGGTAGATCCTTGAGCACCACTTCCCTCTCTGTATTTCTCTAAGTGTTTGGGAGGAACTCCTCTTCTCTGGCTTGGCCTTCCCACGTGCGTTAGTCAACGTGCTTGGCCTTGCCCCCCGCCCTTTATTTCGAGTTTTGTCAGAAGACCTGCACCATGCGAGGTTGCATCCGCTGCAAGAACTGTCTTAGCTTCTGACTCTCATGTGTTTGTCTCAGATAAAGGATCGCGTCTCACTCAGTGCTCTAATTATCATTCTAGTTCCATACTCGTGTTCATTCACGTGGGAAATGTTGGCTAAATGCCCAGTGTGTGTGAAGTGTGTGCTAAGTTCTGGGGATGCATGCATGAATCGTGTTAAGTGCAGGCTGTGCTCGTAGAGGAGCTGCTGTCTGAAAGAGGACGTGTGCACGTATGCACACACACAGAGACACAAATACATATACCTGCACAGTACACGTATGTGCACACACAGACATATGCACACACATGTACCTATATGCACATGCATTATATACCCATGTGTGCACACATACACACATACCTGTTCCATGCACATACACGGACGTGCACATATACACATGTGTGCACACGTGCATATACACCCACATTGGGAGGGGTCAAAAAATACCCAAAAAGTCAGTACACCACAGGAGAAATGAGTAATATCCAGAAAACCAATGCAGACTGTGGAGTGGGGTCAGGCAGGGAAGACTTCCTAAAAGCGCTGGGGTTGGAGAGACAGCCAGAGCCAGCCACGGGGGGTGCGTCCCCCAGCTTCACAGCCTTAACCGGAAAGGCAGCAGCACGGCAGGAGAAGGAGGATTTTATAACATGTTAGGGGGGAAAACCTAGCATTAGAATTTTCCTGTAGACAATTATGAATTATTTAGAGCAGGTTTGTGCTATTTGTAGAGACGGATGGCACTTTGACTCAAAATATTAAGTTAATAAATTTCCTCTGTAGTTCTTGGCGTCCTGATAAGATCCTCAGGGATCAGCCGTGATGGTGCTGAACTCGAGAGCACCTGTGAGGCGACACCTGTCGCGTGCAGGTGACTCTGCTGGAAGCCAGCAAGGCTCCCAGTCCACGTCCCTTTTCCCTCCCTGCCAACCAGCTTGGCCCAGTTCAGCTTTAAAATCTTAATAAGGTAGGGGGATCAAGCAGGGGGTTTGTTTTCTTAAACAGTGGATGCAATTATTTTTGTAGAATAAGATTTTCCTCTTTTTGAGGGGGGCAAAGCAAGAATCCGGGGTTCACATCAAAAGAAGCTAACATCTTTTTTCCCCCATGTTACCATTGCTTTGATACTGAACATGATTAAGCTTTATGCAGTCTGCTTTATTATCTTGCTGTAATTCCGTCATTGGCATTTTGCATTTATGTGCCTTTTACTATTTTTACCATTTTCTGAGAACACACAGTGGAAAGCAAGAAGCCTCAAGGTCTGGCCACTTAAGTGTCGTCGTTCCCTACAGGGTTAGTGGGGAGCCGAGTGTCCTCTAGGCCACCCGCCACACAGGCCTTACATCTCTGTTGCAAAACAGCCCGAAATCTAAAATGCTAAACACAGCCTTCTGGGGCTATGTGTAGTGTTGGGTTCCTTCATTCTACTCAGCACTATGGGTGATTCAGATACCATATGTGTAATTATCTTACCTCAAAATTATAATTAAAAACTTACTCTGATTATGTAATAAACTCAGGGATCATTGGGAGCATATATAAATACTCTTAAATGTAAAATGTTCCCACACCATAAATTCCCGTTGCACAGGCTCTTGAGAAACGTACTGTCTGAATTATCTAGATGTGCAAATCCAGGCCACTGGAGGTGATTATAACTTCTCCTGAGGAGTTACAGTGAAGTATATTCTCTTGTTTTTTTCTTCCTTCATAAGTATAATATGGGAACATAATCGAACCTTTCTTTGATAAGTGAGACCCCTGCAAGGTCTCGGGGCTGTCGCTCAGAAATCAATTCTCATTGTACAGCCTAAATACCCAGAAAATAGAAAAGATGACACTGATTTCATGCCAGCCAAGTAAATAGCCCTGAAGTTATTTTTTGGAATAAATAATGCCCTTTATAATTTGCCTCTTTATAAAACCTAAATGCCACCAAAAATCCCGATAATTGATGGTTTCACTTAGCAGAGTCAGCTGACGGCTGAAAGTTCCACGTCTTGCTTTGCAGAGCAAATAAATGTCTTTTCTGTGAAAAAGGAGTAGCTGCATAAACGTCATTATGTAGCATATATAATAAATTACATTAAGCGAATATATTAGCTTGCTGTGTTTGGATTCCTTCCTTGAAATGTGTGCTTGCTATTACTTTACAAAGAAAGCTTAATCGAGACTTATTCAGGCAGGGTAAACTTCACTTGAAATTCTCAAAGCAGCTCAGGAAAGATGCAGAATTTTCAAAGCTGAGGTAGAGGTTAAACCATGAATTCTTCCTCCTGTTCTTCCATTTGCTTTATAATAATACAATAATTGTGCCGCCTCTGTTGCAAATGAGTAACATTTATTTCTTCGGATAATTATTTAATAGACACATTGATGATACTCTGATGAATGCTCAAGCTTTTATTCGTATGTTTGAAGGTTTCCCATTGGAGAGGTTTAGGGCTGCCCATCTCTGAGACTTAAACACCACGATAAAACTTCTTAAATAAATGTATAAACAGTATGTAATTGAAGAAACTCATGAGACCTGACAATTTAGACCATATCAACCCATGGGCAACCCAGCGAGTGAGTTTTTCTCTATTATAAGGAGTCAGAATATGGACAGAAGACACACACACACACACACACACACACAAATATACATGTGTTGGGGGAGAGAAGATCAGCAAATGCACACCCAGTCTGGACATGTTTTCAGCCGCTTTAAATGTGCAATTAAAAGATGATGTCATTTTCCAGCAGGGAGCTCTTTTAGGAAGCATTGTATTTATTGCTTTATTTTACAAATTATTGTTTTAACATTTTATCATGAAAAGGGATGCATTTTAAGTTCTATATTGCATGTTGAAGATAGTATCTCTTGATAGCTTTTGGCTTTATAGAACTTTTTGCTTTGGCTTTACTTTCCAAGTCTAGATATATGTGTATGTTTACTTATTTTTAGGAAAGTTTGCTGCAATGATTTTGTGACTTATGGCCCCTTCCAATGTCTTAATCATATAAGAATTACTCGAGTGTAGGACACACACCTTATTACTGAAGGTTTGTAGATTACTTGTAATATGTGAAAGAAATATTTAGCTAAGCTTAATGTAATAAATTAAAGACACGTTAAAAACAATGCATGGGGACATCTGGGTGGCTCAGTTGGTTAAGCATCTGACTCTTGGTTTCGGTTCAGGTCCTGATCTCAGAGTCCTGGGATCAAGCCCCACGTCCGGCTCCGTCCTCAGTGGGGAGGCTGCTTCCCCCTCTCCCTCTGCCCCTCCCCTCCCTTGCTCTCCCCCTCTCTCTCTCAAATAAATAAACATAATCTTTACAAAAATATGATTTCCTGGGTTGATGGTTGTTTCTGAATTTCTAATGTGCCTTAGAGAAAGAATGTTTCCATTTTTTAAATTTTTGCTCTTTGGAGACTAACCATGCAACAAAATAGTAAAAGTAATGGTAATGGGGACCTCAGACGTTTTGAATTCAGCCGTGATTGAGGAAAACCATTCAAACCATTTTTTAATGTTTACTCTTTTGTAGGATTCTTATAATCAACACATTTCAAAGACACTGTCGCTCTAGTTTAGAAATACCGGCGTGAGCTTTGCGCAGTGGCAGTATCGTAGCCCGTGAGGTTTATCCGAGGCGCAATTATTGCTAATAAAAATACCAGCCTGACCTGTGCCTAAGTTCAAATACCCTTTAATGACTACAAAATAAATTTTCTTTGTCAGAATATTAACACTAATATCATCATTAATTTCTCATTACATTTAGGTAATCATGGGTTATCCTGAAGATGAAAAACTTAGCTGGTTCCCTGCCGTGTGGTGTTAATGGTCAGTCAGCAAAGTATTGCTTAACTTCCAAGAACAATGATGAATATTTGAGTAAAGTATCAAACTAGAGAACATTGGAAAGGGTTTTACAAGTTAGCAGCTTTCTATATATTATATTTTCATTTTAAAAATTATATTTTTATCTCATTAAAACTACTGTGGAGTGGGGTGCCTGGGTGGCTCAGTGGGTTAAAGCCTCTGCCTTCAGCTCAGGTCATGATCTCAGGGTCCAGGGATCAAGCCCCACATCGGGCTCTCTGCTCGGCAGGGAACCTGCTTCCCCCTCTCTCTCTGCCTGCCTCTCTGTCTACTTGTGATCTCTCTCTCTCTGTCAGATAAATAAAATCTTTAAAAAAAAAACTACTTTGTGAGGTGTTCCTACATTAGGTTTTTTTTTTTTTGATGTAAGATATCTTATTCAAACTAGAACCCTACAAAGTTCCTAACAAAGGGCGTCAATCATCATGTACAAGCCGAAGTGTTGGAATGACTGAGAAAATAGTCACAGCCCCTTGGATTGGACAGGAGTCCCCATCACAGTGTCACTAACATCCTAGTTCTTCATGAGTCCTTTCTTACTGCTGCTCGGAGGATGCTGCTAAGGTCTGAAACCACTGTTTGTATTTGTTTCTTATTTAGTTCTAATTTACTTGTGATTTCTCTGCTCTTTCTCTTCATTCTTCGTGCATAGTCATTCCTGGTGGGAAATCAGTGAAGGGCAATGCTATTCTTTGGAAGTGTCTTGAATTGGTGCCAATAATTGCCCAGAAGAATATGTATTTGGAAAATTAGAGACTTGTTTGTTATTTACACACGTAGTTAAGCTTTGGTGCCATGTGGAGATGAGCTCAGAAACGTGTTAATAATTTCTCATAGTGAAGATTTAAGGACCGCACCCTATAAGCAAGTCATTGGACTTGTAATTTCCAGGACAGAAGAAGGATAACTTGGAGTCACTTTCCTCTTTCAAAGAACAAAATACCTATGAGGACAGATGAGACTCACGTACTTTGAATTGTTCTACGTAAGAGAAGTTAATCAGAGTCACGACAGGTGTTTGAATAGAATGCTGGGTCAGCTTAGAAGAGATGAAGCTTCCTTGCTGGGGTCGTTCCAGGCGTGGTCAGGATCCTGCCGAAGGCTCACTGCACACGGCAGTGCTGCGTTGAACCCAGAAGAAGGATCTGGTCTCGTGCACTCTTACCTGCCTGGGTTTGAGGAGCAGGTCCTTCCTCGATCGTACCACTCACCTGACTCCTCTCTCCTCACACACACGTACGTCTTACTGGTCACTGCTGTCCTTGTAGACGCTAGAACCAGACGGAGACAGCAGGATGGTTGGGGGGGGCAATCTCCCTGTCGCCAGCCTTCACACGGGCGCCCACACAGACGCACACGGAAGACACGCCCGTGTTTCCTTCCAGGCGGAGCCTTACTGGTGAAGCGACAGCCCTAGCCCCGGGAGGAGCCCTGGGTGGTGCCCGGATTGAACTCTGCGTGGCCTTTTCCTCACTTCGCCTTCCCCTGCTTTACAGAGAGTGGAGGATTCCTTCAAGACGTTGGCATTACGTCGCCCGCCAGTCTTAGCTTGGGTTACTCTGTGTTTCATGAGAAAATGAGTAGAGGCTACCTCAGGAATACCCACAAGTCCTTGTGGTTGCTTTTAGTACAAATGTGTAGAGTTAGTGGCTGTCGTACTTTACAAGTGTTGATGGGACAGCACACATCCCTAGGAGATGATGCAAAACTCCATGAAGTTAACCAGTTTTTGCATTCTCCACACGCCTTCCCCCCCGACCCATGTGACCTCCACCTGCAGGGCGCAGAATAACAGCGTGTGGTCCCCTCGGACGTGAAGGATCGGAGGCCTCTTGCCACCTCCATGCCACCTCCAAGGTGGTGACGAGGCAAGTCACTGTATTTAAGCTGACGCCTGGGGTCCTGCTGTCTCCGCAGCATGGAGGTCCGCGAGTTTCCTGACAGGACCACGAAAGAGTGAAAAGGGCTCCAATAAATACAGAAGCCCCTTGTGCCGCGGTAACATGGCCTACTGGATGTTTCGTGAATTATATGCAAGATAGGTGATATTTCTACGATGGTCTCGTGAAAGACAGAATTTCCGGATGGTTGTGCGTGTAGCTTTCTCTGTTCTCAAGAGCAGCTGACTTAATTGATCGCCGTGGTAATTAGCATGGCTAAAGCCCATCTGTCAATAGGATTTCATTGTATTCCAACCCTGAAAATGAGAAACAAAGCCTCATAAACAAACCTTTGTTTAAAAAAAAAAAAAAAGAAAAGCCAATAGAAGAGAAATCCACTTACCTTCTGTTTTTCTCAGAAAAATTACATTTAGCAGCCCAGATACAAGGATTCTTTCTTAGACCATCTTCATGGCATCCGTACAGAGCATTTGCCTTCCTGTCTGTCCTTGGAAAGGTCTGGAGGTGTGAGGGTCTCTGCGGGCGTCTCTGTTCTGAGAGCTGAAACTCCCACACCTGCCCTATGCCATTGTCATTCCCATTCCACTTACGAATATTCTGTTACCCTCCCCTCATAAAATGTGCTTGACGGCTGATGTGCTCTTGTTTACTCATGTATTGGTGAAATATCTCCGTGCTGTTTATGCACAGAACGTAAGTCGTCTCTTTCTGGAGACCTCTTTCTGGAGACCTCTCGTCCTCTGGAGGACGAGAACTCATCAGGGACCCAATT
Source organism: Nasua narica (assembly GCA_028533885.1). NCBI lineage: Eukaryota > Metazoa > Chordata > Mammalia > Carnivora > Procyonidae > Nasua > Nasua narica. The sequence continues at coordinate 91,454,859 of CM052815.1, read as the reverse complement.
TCTGCTGTTGAAGAGAAAGAAGAAAGGATCACTGATTTTTTTTTTCTTTTCAAACTGTAAATGAAATGAAATGCCAAGGTCTCGGACAACCCTAACAAAACTCTTTTTGAGTCTTTTATTTTTCTGCATTTCCTTATTTTTCTTCAGGACAACTTAAGACACTATGAAGGTGTTGCACAACGCCTCGGTTTTATTTTATGTTCTTAGGGCGGTGTTTTTCGTAGAATGCAGGGCTGTGCTGGAGCCTTCGTGCCTGTGGCTGAGACACGGGACCAAATGTTCTAAGGATAACTCGTAAATTACCGCTTGTGCAACATGAAATAAACAGGCATTCCATTAAAATTCAAATGTGGAGTCCTGCTGTAGTCGTTTCTGATGTTACAGTTGGGCTCTTCAGTCTCTTTCTCCATAGAAAAGTTTAGCGCCGACGGGATCACCCGCTCTTGAATTTGCAGCAGAATAGCCTAAAAAACAAATGGCTACAACCACGGAGAAAACCAGTGAGCACTTCATGCTTGAGATGAAATCTGTGTGGTTGCATGCGAGCCACACCTGTCCAGCAAAGGACCTCAGGTCTTTCGACCTTCTCTTTCGTAGTCCTAGGAGAGGTCATTCCTCTATGGTATGGAATTGTTCACCTCAAATAACGAGGACCATCCTAGATACAAGATATGTCAATTGGAGGGGGAAAATCATGCTATACTCTTAATAGGCTCCAAGGAAATCACTTCTTAAAAGAAAAGCTGTGTGTCCTGTTCTTTGGAAACTATTTTTTTTAAAGATTTTTATTTATTTATTTGAGAGAGAGAGAGCATGAAAGGGGAGAAGGTCAGAGGGAGAAGCAGACTCCCCGTGGAGCTGGGAGCCCGATGCGGGACTCGATCCTGGGACTCCAGGATCATGACCTGAGCTGAAGGCAGTGACCCCACGAACTGAGCCACCCAGGCACCCCGTTCTTTGGAAACTATTGACTCACTCTGCCCCTGTGACCAAAAAGAAGGTCAACAAAGCACGGGCATCTTCAGAAACTAGTAGCAAAACATGAGTTAAGATACGTTATTCCATCCTTACAGAAGACAACACTGTTCTGTGACTGCCATTCTGCAAAAAGTCTCTCTCTCTCCTCTCTCCATCTCTCCCTTTGTCTCTCTCTGTCCCTGTCCCCTTGTCTCTCTGTCTCGCTCTCGCTGTCTCGCTTCCTCATGCATGCACATGCACACATAGGAACTGGTTAAGATATACAGACCAGAGACAGAGAAAGCCTCTTGTTGCTTTGAAGTCATAAAAATAGGGTTTAAGTTCCGCGAATTCGTCGCTTATTGTCTGAATGCCCTTGGACAAAGCATTCATTTCCCTGACCTTCATTATCCTCTTAGGTAAAATGGGGATGAGGGCAATAATCTCTTTTCCATGGGATTTCCGTGTGGATTTAACGGATAATTTGAATTTGACTTGTAACTAGAAAAACACCCTACCGAAGTCCGTTCTTGTTTCCTCATATGAGTAGAAACCGTAATTAGCAAGCTGGAGAAGTAGGAAGAGAGGATGGAATTTACAAATCCTGAAGGAAATCTGTAGATTGATTTTAACCGCCTCTTGACTTGGATTGGATATTCTTGTGTTTCTAGAGCTGTCCCCGCCCCCTTCAGCCTTGCACTCTGGACTCCCCAAAATAGGGGCAAGACCTGATCACCAAATCTGTCTCCAACCAGGAAGTAGGCTTCAAGGGTTGACTAAGCAAATCTTTTCATAAGACATTATGTCAACAGTTTATTCAATGTTATTTTTAACCATCACAATCTGCAAGGTGTTCTTGGAGGTCACAGAAAGCAAACAGCGAGGCTGTGCTCATAAGGTGCTTATAGGATTGTTAAGCAGACAGAACATGGTGTAAAGACGGTCCATTCACCCTAATTAAGAGTGGAAAAGGTCTGCAGAGTGAATCACCTTAGGAATGCTTGTGTCGTATGCAACCAAATTGTGGAGGTAGATGCCAAGAACACAAGAATCGTCCTTCCCATAAACTATGGTTTAGAATTCCTGTTGGGCACAGTTCCGTATTAGGTGGGACAGTGAGAGGGCCTCATTCCATAGGGCACCTTCCTCAAAGGCCTTTTAAAAGAAAAAAACAAATTACAGAGCTGAGGAAATCAAACCCTCAGAGTGGATACCCAGAGTCATTTGGATGGCCAGTGTAACCGTGAGGCCCTGAGGGTGCAATCCTGGAGGACTTCCTGGCACAGTCGAGAGCAGCCATCTAAAAGTCCCTAGAAGAACTGGTCTGTTGACAGAGGTCATCGGTCCTGTGGCTACTGGACAACAGATCTGATCTCTCTCCTTCAAACCTTTTTAATGGTGCATTTCATTACTTTTAAAAAAAATTCACTCACACACTCAATGTTTATATTTATAAACTATTTTTTATGGGGCGCCTGGGTGGTTCCGTTGGTTATATGTCCGACTCTTGATTTTGGCTCAGGTCATGATCTCAGGGTCATGAGATCAAGCCCTGGCAGGCTTCGTGCTCAGCAGGGGGTCTGCTCGAGATACTCTCTCTCTTGCCCTCTGTCCCTCCTCCCCAAATAAAGAAATAAATCTTAAAAAAAAATAAACTATTTTTAAATGGGTCAGTTTTAGTAAATACAAATAGAATTTCTGTCCTTTTCCCACCCTCACCAACGGATCCAGAGGTGTGAGCACGTCACTTCGATCCTGTTAGGAGACAACTCAGTCTCGGTCGCTCTGGCCATGTGGGGGGGTGGGGGGCGCAGCTTTGTCTCCGGGCAGCACAGGTTAGGGTCCAAGTAGGAGGGCGGGAGTCCAGACAAAGCCTGGCCTTGGGCAGCACTGCGGAGAAGCTCAGGCAGAAGGGCACGTTTGTGGCCTTTCCTGGCACAGTCGTTTTCAGAGAGGGGATCCGAGGCGGTGAGGGCGGGGCCAGCGAGAGCACAGCCTTGCCGCCCCCCAAGGTACCTGCCTATGGGGCAGGCATGCGCAGGACGTTGCGGCCCTCCGTCGGGAGTCCGCGTGGGACCTGACAGGCAGTGACATGGATGGCTCCAAGAAAAGGGACGGCGAAGGCAGCAGCTTGAGAAAGGCTTCCCCTGTGCTTCCCGGTGGCTGGAAACGTGGCTCCAGTCCTTACAGCTCTGCTGGGATTCTGGGGTCCCCATGTTTGGGTGCGGACACCATCGCTCGCCCCACTGCTCCTCCCAGAGCCCACATTCGTGTTCCTGTACGTGCCGACGTCCTCCCATGTTCAGCATCCCTGTGACTCGGTTTCCCCATACCCGGGGAGCTTGCTCAGTGCTCCTCAGCCTGGAAGTACAGAAAAACTCCTAAGCAGGGAAAGATGAGGCTCGGGGGATGCACACCCCAGCCTCTCCAGCTCTCTGTGGGGCAGCTCTCAAGTATGTTCCATAGGGTTCCTCAGAGGGCTTGAGCCGTAGGTGCTCCAAGCAGTGCTGTGCTCGGGCTTCTTGCTCGGTCTCGGTGTAGCTACCTCCTCCTCGGTGCTCCCCGGAACGAGCGCCCGAATATGGACCGCTCGCACCCTCATCTGGGTCTCAGTGTCAGCGCCCGAGGAGAAACCAGAAATGAATTTGGAGGAGGGGGAGGACCACATTGATCATTGTGTTATGGGTATTCTTTCTCAAATGATTTCTTCTGGAGTCTCAAATAATTCACGTTGATCTTACAAAAAGCTAGTGGACTCAGACGTCACACCGCCCGGTCAAAATCTTGGTACCTGGCTCAGGGTTCAGTGTGAATGGAGCTTTTATCAAGTCTACACATTCTGTAACAGAATTCTCAACTGCTGCTCCCATTGGCTCATTCAGATCCCAGAGGGCCCTGTCAGCAGATCTCAGAGTTGTGTGTATTTGGTAATTACAACATGTAATAAAATGTATCTGGCAGATGGTTTGACATTAGTCTTAAGGCGTGGGACTTTGGATCTTCCGAGGTTCAGTTCCCTACTTTGAAACTATTCATTCTGGGCATCCATCTCTTTACTTTGTGAAGAAGGCTCTCGGTGTCGCTACCCTGTTGACTGCGGAGCAGTCCACCTGGCATTGATCCGGGCCTTATTTTAAGACCCCCATCATGGTTCGCTCCTCGGTAAACGATCCGTTCCACATTCTGCCTACAACTTCTTGAGATCCGTTCTTCAGAGAGATGATACGGATATGACACTTCTCTGTGCACATAGGTAATTTGTATGCACATTGTTTGACAGGGGCCTTCTGTGTATCTCTCGTCGTTTTGACAATATTAGCAAAACATGAGACGCTGACTTTAGCATCAATTATTTGTATACAATTCAGTTGACTTACTGTGGTTCTTCAAAAAAAATTGGGATTCTGTGGCCAATTTGTTCCACATGTGAAGTACAAATAGAAAAAGAGCATGAAAAGTCACTGTGTTCCATTTTTCTTCATATGATATCGCCATGTGGAAATGTATTCTTAGGCACGTACTTGGAGATTTTAATCCTTTTGGTTCACCTTCGCTTATCCTCCAGACTTATAGTCCAAGGTGAAAGGTGCTTCTTGACACTAATTGCCAAATTCTGTATTTTGTGAGACCTTTTTGTTCACTAGGGTCCCAAAGGAAAGCCCCTCTTCACTCGTATGTGATATGTTTTCCCTCACAGCCTTCGTTCATATGCCGTATGTTTAAGTTTCTAAGAGCTGCTAGAAAGCAAAGATGTTGAAGACGCCTTGGCGGTCATATTGGCACCAGCCAAAGTGTCCAGCTTCGTGCACGTTTTTCCCTTAGGTTGGCAATGTTTGCATATTAAAATCTGGCTAACGCGACTCAGGTTGTGGGAATTTCACTGTGAATTTGACTTTTAGATGTAATAGGGAAATTGTAAGAGAATGCCTGCAGCAAATGTGAAAGTTGTAATAGGAGTTTTGCCCACCTATGATATTCCACTTGAGAGTTCACATCCTATGCGCTCCTTGTTGAAAGCGAAAGGCTGCGCGTCTGTGTGGCCAATCTCCAGGCCACATTTACTTAACCCTAGTTCTGCGGCTGCATAATTTGTCTCATGGAAAACTTTGGTGACATTGCTTAACCGTAGATTGCCTTTACGTGATATTAAGAGTAGGCATTAGGAGAAATTGCAAAGAATTTCTAAGAAATTCTGAATTACTAAGAATGGATCAATAGCGTCCTTTTTTCATGAGAAAACAAGAACTATTGATAAAAGAATAGTCAATACCGTCTTTTTTTCCCCTTGTACTTAAAATCAACACTTCTGAAATGTCGCTCAGTAGGTAGGAGCATTTCTAGAATAATTATATAAGTCTCTCTTTGGTGAATTGAGTGAGATGAAAGGAACTTTGCCTTAATTGCAAAAGGAAGCTTGAATCTTTTGAGACCAAGAGGTTCCTGAAAAAACAGAATGGCTGACATTCTCTCTGAAATTCACTGGAGCAAAGAAGTTTGCGGTTCAGAAAGATGTAAATAAAACACTGCTTAGAAGACATACTTTTGTTGCTCATCATGCAGCTGTTACCTTTCTGGAGACCCTGGTTATTTAATTATACCTTATTCCTAAGATATTCAAGGTCATACTAACGGCAGATTTTTGATTATATACAACGCTATACAAAGTGGAACATTTCACTCTGGGGAGCCCCCCAAAATGGCTGTAACCACTTTATTAAGGAAGCTGCCATGAAACTTGGCTCTGGTTGCTAAATCAAAGGTCTGTGTGTATGTTTTGTTACTTCAGGCTATAATTGTTCCATAGTTTTCATTTTTGACCAACCGGAAGTAAAAACCAATGGACCTTTGAAAAAAATAGAAACAGGTTTTTTTTGCATTTTTATATCATTATTACCCAAATAGTAGCCAAGAAACTTTAAGAGAACAACAATCCTATAAAGGTAGGGTGTGCGTGTATACCTAAATTTAACTGTGAAGGCTCAACTATACACACTGCATTTTACCTTCGGCCCTGTAAAAGCAGAAACCATGATAAAATATTGTTTCACTTTTATTGTTGTAAATTTTAAGGTCAGGTTTTTTTTTTTCTTCCTCCTTGTGTGGTTGGAACTGGAACCAGAGAAAAGCATTTTGGAAATTGACCTAGGAAGTAGGAAGGGTAAGAGGCATTCTTTGTTAGTGCTGTGGAAAGTGGGTGTTACTGTGAAGTCGCACTCTAAATAATAATTTTGAAAGCATTGTCGTGTTATAACAATTAAATCGCAGCAGTCTCTTGGAGGTGTTGAGTCCAAGTGTCCAGTCTTGAACGTGCTCCTGGTGGGATCCACTGAGTTAGAACTTGACAGGAAAATAAAGAGGAGAGTAGGGAATCAGTGGGGTCCGCACTGTGGAGCGAGAGCTGTACTTTGACTGGGGCCTGACTCTTTTAAGGAGACAAGCTGAGCAGTGCAGTGTTCGTCCGGCCAGAAGAAGACTCCTCCTCTTTCATAAATGGTGAAAATCTGTTCCATCCCAGTTTGAAACTTTCCTCTTTCACTAACAAATTCTGGTCTCTGTGTAGTACATTCTGTTTTTGTTTTTGTTTTTTTGCTACACTAACTGGGGAAGAAAGTAAGGAAGGATGGTCTTTCCCTTGTCTCAGAGCCCTGGCTGGGACCCTCTGTACTTTGTCCTCGCACTACTCATAAACCTGGTCACAGACAGGTAACTAGGTCCCCACACCCAGAGCCAGCATGTGAGTTTAGCCGCTCCAACACCATCCCTCTCAGCAGCCCTCCTCACCTAGACTCTTGCAAGGTTCCCTGTGTACGTGTGTTAGTTAGCGATTTGAAGAATAAGCTGTGTAACAACCATCCCCAATCTAAGTGTGTTAAAGCAAGAATTACTTATTCCCCTTCATGTGTCTGGGGTCAAATGGAGTTTGATAGGCCTAGACCAGGCTTGTATGGTGTAGCCTTCTGCATTTGGTTGGAGCTGCATGTGGTCCTTTTGTCTCTCCTCTTTGTTCCAACAGGCTACCCAATCCATGTGCTTCTCATGGCAGTTGCAGAAGCACAGGAGGGTTGAATAGAAACGTAGGATGACTCCTATGGTCTAGGCTCAGAATTGGTGCATCAGCTCTTCCTCTGCATTCTGTTGTCTCCATCAAATCTTATTCCCAAGCTCAACATCAGGAAGGCAGGAAAATGAAGGGATTGACTCTACACGGACTCCTAGAAAGTCATATGGCAGATAATGATGACATCGTGGGAGGATGAGTAAGTGCACCAATACGAACAGTGATGAAATCAACCAGAGTATGCGCTCAGGACTCGATCCCAGTGCCCTTTTCTTTCTCAAAGTGGTGCTGTGCGAGGAATTTGTAGAATGCTCGAGCATTGATAAGTCTCATGATTCAGTAGGTCAGACTGAGGAGAATCAGTCCATTTCTAGCTTTCCCTAGACCGCTGTCACTCACATGTAATCCGTGGACTGCCGTCAGTCCTAGAAATCCTTTGTTTTTAGTGTACAGTAAGATAGGGAACTTGCACCAATCTAGGGTTGTAGATTAACTACAACCCTAAGTGCACTGTTTACTAAAATTGTTTATTGTAGCAAGACATTTTGGGTGAAGGAAGCTGTATTTTGATTTTCAAACTGGCCCCCTGCTCTTCATTTCATGGCCAATGGGCACTTTAAGTAGCATTACCCTAGATCTTGTCTAGAAAAATGAATGCCTTAATCCAATATTTCAACCCTTTCCCTAATCCCAGATGATACATCAGTCCCCAGAACTGAAGTTAAAACATAACGAATTTGATCCCTTTATATTATGTTAACAGTCCTGTCTATGTGAAATGTTTCCATTAGCAGGAGAGGTTCGTGCAGAGGATAATGTAACATTAGGGTAGACAGGAAACTTGGCACTCGTGAAAAGGCCTCGGAAGAATGAAGTATGAAATAGGACCAGATCCTGCCCCGTACTCTTAAAATATAGTCATTTCCTTAGATTTAAATAGAAAAATGTGTTTTCCATTGCCTTTTCAGCATACTTGAGAAATAATTTATTGTGTTCTCTGATGTGTACAAGGTACCTATCAAATTACAGCTGTGATAGAATAGAATAATTATTTCTGTTATTAATACTTATCTGCTTTGGCCTTCATATTATCTCATTCTTGTTAGATTGGAACATTTTTCTATTTTTTATTTTCACTTAGGAGCTATCAATAAATTATCTGTAATGTCTTTGGCACAGAGTGGATAAAATCAAGCCACACGTTACGGGGTTTAGGTTTCCAGTGTTTTATGTCACAGTCATGTCAAACTTATTAGAAAAAAATTAATGAAATAGCTCCGGGGTCTAACATTTCTAGAACTAGTCCAGGAAAGCCAAATATAAAATATTAAGTGTATGTCTCCGTCTCTACATCTTATTACATATGTTACTTCTACTCTCTGAAGCAATCAATGGAGCTGAGAAACTGCCCCACATGCTCTGAACTCCTAAAATGTTTGCCGCGAGAATTCATTGTTCATTTACTCCTTTGTGTTATTTTTCTGCATGTCTGCCTAATTAAGTGCCATTTCTCTTATTTCTGCTTTAGATTTTGTAAAGCATTTCCCCTTGTTCTGAGGGGGTGGGGCCCTTCTCACAGTCCCACAGGGAAGTCAGTGTTCCTGCTCTTTTTGCAGGTGAAGAAAATGCCTCCTACATTACCTGATTTTTCCCAAAGACACATAGGAAGTAATACCAAATGCTCCGATCAGATGTACTGTTTTTTAGAAGAGCTCATGCATCTTAGCCCTTGTGCCCTAGGGGTGGCAGATAGAACATGGCTGCACTGCCATCTCTCCCTGCTCCTTGCTCAGGACTGATGGTAATTGCACCTGGACCTCTTTCCCCAGAGCACCTGTGCAGTCTTAGAAACAGTCCCAGCGCACTGCCCCAGGGAAAGTCACATACATGTTTGGAGCGGGCATTCACGATTAAATGTGTTGATTTTCCATCTCTGTACCTTGCTTTGTTAGGATTTATGTTATGTTTTGTTTTGTTTTGATTTGTATAATTATGCCCCATAGCATCTATCGTTGTACTTTGTACACAATATGAAATGCTGAATAAGTTTTCGTGGTTTACGGTTAAATGGGTACAAGTCATAATGTGGTAGAATTTGGTCGATGACAAGGAAGAGTTTTTCATTGAATCATTTATTTCTTATGTATTTCTGGGTCTCATCTTATGCTACACGGTGGAGGCCCAAGGTCAAATTCATTCACCAGGCAGAAAAGGGAGGCAGAGAGGGGCCCAGCAGAGCAGTCAGATCCATAAGGGCCGGGGGCCCCCAGGATCTGGTACAGATGTTGCTGTCTGTATGTCACCCCTGAGGAATGGGAGCCACCTGGGCACCCCCCGGATTGCCGTTCACAGAGAACGAGGTATCCTGGGAGTTGGGCAGACCCAACACAGCCCACCAGGGGCACATGTCAGGGGTTGCCTACAGGATTTGTGAATCCTGGCTTCAAAACGGCATGTGAGGGGCACTGGGTGGCTCAGTTGGTTCACGTCCAACTCTTCATCTGAGCTCAGGTCTTGATCCACAGTCATGAGTTCAAGCCGCACATTGGGCTCCGTGCTGGGTATGGAACCTACTTAAAAAGAAAAAAAGAAAAGAAAAACTGCAAATGAACCAACTCAGTCAACAAATGAACTAATTGCTTAACCTCTCCTATACTGCCTGCTTATATGGCTATCCGTAGAATTCTCTTGTGTTGAGAATATTCTGAATTTCATTCCTTCATCCAATGTCTATTGAAAGCCTTTTAGTATCTCCCACTGGGTTCTGAAGCAACAGTGAATGAGACTCAGTCTTTATTTTCCAGAAACTTCCAGTCTGGAAAATGGAGGATAGGAAGAGAGTGAGTGTTTCAGGCAAAGTCAATAAAAAAGCACATGTTAAGTTTTCTGCCACAATATATAACCCAAGAAATGTTATTCCCCGCCCCCTACTTACCATATATCATCATAAGGTACTCTTGATTATTTTTTAATTAAAAAATCCTTCTGTACCACAGTTATTCACCAGGGAGAACAACAGTCGTCACTGTGCTAGTTTTCAAGTCTTTCTAGAGGTATAAATGTCAGTGACACACAAAAAGGCCTGTTGAGCAAAGCCCAAGGATCCTATCAATAACACTTATCCTGAATATGGCGCACTTCCCTTCTGGGAGGCTCTCACGGATATAGCCATAGAAGGCATCAGCTCTTCCTCACAGAAATCAGCATCCTGGTCTGTGTACAAAGATAAAGACAGAGGCAATATCTGCTGAGTCAGTGTTTGTGAAACACATGTCAGGAACCCACGGAGAACCCCGCGGATGAGAGAAAATATCAAGACTATTAAGTCTGTGTCAATCCATGAGTAGAGGTCACCTCTTCCTATCTGGGTCTCTGGCATTTGTCTCTGTCTACTGGATGCTCGACAGGAAAACACCCCAAAGAGACGTTAACAGGTAGTTTTAAGGACACAGACATCCGGGGGTTGAAAAAGAGAACTTCTCACAAAATTCTAATATGATCGATATTTCATAAGCGCCACTGTGGAAAGAAAGATTTTTCCTGCCAACCTCCCTTCACCCCAGACAGCTAGCTGATACACACCCTTTCCAGAGGGGGAATCATGCCATGTCCGTTTTTCCAGTCCAGCAGTGGTTATGGTGCCTTGTCTGGGTTGAAGTAGGATGCACTCCGGAGACGTTGGCTGGATATATATCTCACGCAGCCTTTTACACCTCGGCAAAAACACAAACACACTTGTGAACTCACTGCCCATGGTGGGCACTCCGCCTGCCTCCCTGCACCTTTTTTCTTCCTCACAGAACCCTGGTAGGTGGACACGAGGTTCAGGAGAGGCCCAGGCTCCCCCAGCTCAGGAGTGTGTTGTGTGCGTCTGAGGGAAAGCCTGCTGACTGGAGGATGTGAGGGTTCCAGAGTGGTTTCTCTCTCTTAAAACGAGATTCATGAAAAAAAAAAAAAAAAACAAAACGAGATTCATGTAGAAGAAAACTGTTTCTTGGCCTCTGCTTCCGACCCTGTGAGGAGGAAATAGCTGGAGCTTTTGTAGAATTTCTGTCAGATTTTGAGACCAGCCCACATGCCCGGGCTAGCAGAGTGGAGAGGTGGGAGCCCGTGGTGACATCTCAACGTCTTGAATGAACCCATTCTTCCAGTCCGAGATGACACATTTTCTTTATTGTCCAGCCATTTTCTCATTCATCTGTTACTTGCAGCCTAAATGAGCTTCTGGGATCCATGACTGGTTACAATGTGTGGTCTGGGCAAAATAGAACAAAGGGCCTCTCCCTGTGGGCAGAATTTCAGAAGGGATCTGTCAGCAGATAGTTCCAGAGCTCTCTACTCTTCAAAAATTGAAAAATTGGGGGCGCCTGGGTGGCGCAGTTGGTTGGGCAACTGCCTTCGGCTCAGGTCATGATCCCGGAGTCCCAGGATCGAGTCCCACATCGGGCTCCCAGCTCCATGGGGAGTCCGCGTCTCACTCTGACCTTCTCCCTTCTCATGCTCTCTCTCACTCTCTCTCTTTCCTAATAAATAAATAAATAAAATGTTTAAAAAAGTATATTAAAAAAAATCGAAAAATTGAGAGAGAATGTACTTCTGTGGAGATTTCTGGACTGTGTAGGGCACACATGGAATGAATAGTAAAAACCAGCCAGTATTCAGTGTCGTTTCCACATGGGCACTGTACGTGCATGAGACCATGGTCTTTGGGACCTTGTGATTAACCGAAAGTGAAACTAGGGACAGAAAATCACATGGAAAACGTACACGATATCATAAGTTGTTGAAACATGACATTCTGCATAGCCTAGTGCAAATTAATACACCAGTACTTTTTAAAAAGATTTTATTTGTTTATTTTAGAGAGAGAGTGTGTGTGTGTGTGCATGCACGCATGAGTGGGGGGTGAGGCAGAGGGAGAGGGAGAGAGAGAATCTCAAGCGGACTCCCTGCTGAGTGTGGAGCCCAACGACCATGAGATCATGACCTGAGCTGAAGTCTAGAGTCTTACCCTACTGAGCCAGCCAGGTGCTCCAGTACAGAGGGTTAAAGCCTCTGCCTTCAGCTCAGGCCATGATCTCAGGGTCCTGGGATGGAGCCCCACATCGGGCTCTCTGCTCGGCAGGGAGCCTGCTTCCCCCTCTCTCTCTGCCTGCCTCTCTGCCTGCTTGTGATCTCTCTCTCTCTGTCAAATAAATAAATAAAATCTTTAAAAAAAAAAAAAAAGAAAACTGCTTTCAAATATACTGTTCTAAATAAGGAAAATACTAAATATATCATTTTCCTTTGTGCACAGGCGCTTTAAAATGCTTTTTTTTTTTTCAGAAACCAAATTCTTTTATTTTTTCAATTAATTTTATTTTTTCAGTGTTCCAAGATTCATTTTTCATGCACCACACCCAGTGCTCCATGCAATAAGTGCCCTCTTCAATACCCACCACCAGGCTCGCCAACCCCCCACCCTCTCCCCTCCAAAACCCTCAGTTTGTTGCTCAGAGTCCACAGTCTCTCCTGGTTCATCGCCCCCTCTGGTTTCCCCCCATTCACCCTTCCCTTCCTTCTCCCAGTGCCCTCCATGTTTTTCCTTATGCTCCACACATGAGACCATAAGATCATTGACTCTCTCCGCTTGACTTATTTCACTCCGCATGATCTCTTCCAGTCCCGTCCATGTTGATACAAAAGTTGGGTATTCATCCTTCCTGATGGAGGCATAATATTCCATTGTATATGTAGACCATATCTTCTTTTTAAAACTATTTCAGATGCAAAGGCAATGTCATCTTGTCTTTTTTATTTGAAGTACCAGAAGAGATGGCCTGTAGTAGTTCTTCCCTCTGAAACTGCTATTTTTCTAAGATTAACCTTAAAATAAATGTAGTTTTGTTCACACCCAAGACCCCTTGAGAATAAACAGAATCTGCATTTCTTTGTCAGGCAGTAGCCTGTCAATCCAAGAAAGTAACAGAGCTGTTTTTCAGTGGCCGGCTTCTCCTGCCATCTGGTCTCTGCGGCAGTCAGTCTCCCAGGGGATTAGTCACTGTAGCTCAATTTAAAAGTTAGAATTTTAGTATGCTTCAGAAGAGAATCTAGTAAAGTTTAAAAGGAATTACTCATGGTTTATGAATGAAATAAAAAATACCATTATAAGAGTTCAGAGCCACAGATCTAATGGCAATATTCTTGAAGCCTTAAGCTGAGGGGAATGGAAAGTTCTATCCTTTCTTCTCCTTTGCAAAAACAATTGTAACGGAGGAATCTGGAACTGGCAACTTCTACCACACGGCGTCGGACTTAGGGTGAAAACATAAGCCCAGTGTACAGTCTGATGGACCGCTTTGGATCTCATCCCAGAAAATAGCTTCAGATTCTTTCCTGCTAGTCATGTACGAGACCTTATTACTAATAAATGCGATCCCAGGGAAGCCAGATGGATGCTGGTATATGTCACTCGTCATTTTTTCCAGGTCATCTTCCAGTTTTTTAGGGCGAAGCTTGCCTATTGGAGTTCCCAGATAAGATTCCTTTTAACTACGTATGGACACACCATTATCATTCTCAATTCTCAGTAAATGCTGGTTTGAATTGTCCTTCACGAAAGGCCACACCCTATTCTCTATGTCATCTGAAAAAGTGATTCTAGATGCCCGCGGGAGTGGTCCAGCAAGAGAGCGAGCGTGTCTTACAGTGACGTATGCCCAGGTTGTATTCCAAGTATCTAAGTAATCACTAAAGGACACCATGGGTTAGGGTTTCCAAGCATCCAGTTTGGCAGTTTGACTCTATCATAGATGGATAGATAGATGGATAGCCAACTAGACTCCAAATATATGACCATGTCTCAGTTATTTCCCTTAGTGTTTCCTATCAACGATACTGTTACTTGCTCTTAAATTTTTGCTTTAAAATGAAAGTTACAGAGAGTAAGCAGGATAATCTTATTGGAGATGAAAAACAGTCTCTTCTATCATCTATCAACTCATGAAATGCACTTATTTGTTCATTTATTCACTCTAGTAATGGACGCTAGATCCTGGTACAGTGCCTGGGACTGAGGACTGACAGTAGGTGAGCTTGCCCATGTGAGGTGAGTGACACTGGACTGACCGGGTGTGTGACGCGTGGAGATAAGGAGCAGAGCGAAACCCAGAATATTAACTCATCTGTTCGGTTCTCCCCCCTCCACCTGCGGAACCGGTCACAGAAATCTGATGTCTACTGTGTAGAAGTGTCGACACAACTAAAATAAGTCCACAATTAAAGAACAGACAAAATTTTCCTCTGTCACGCATTTAAGGGATTTTCCGTTTCTGAATGTGTGGTAACAATGAAGACCAACGCGTGAGGTTCCTTCGCTTTCTCAACGGACCAGGAAACATGAAGCACCTTGGAGTACTTGAGACATATTCAGTAAATATTAACTTTTTGTGAAAATTACTATTTTAATCTAACATTTGCAGGTATTCTGAAGAACAGGTAAATAAGGTGCTGCACAAATTTAATTTGCCCAGAGATTTCTTTGACCTAGATAGGAAAACCACCCAATTTTTCTGTTACTCCCAAGCAAATATTCATCGAACAAGTTATCGGTTGGGTACCCACTGTGAAGAATACAGCTACCTAGCAATTTGTAATCTTGTTGAACAGGTAAGAGGAAACCTCAACGTGGAATAATGAGGAGACCTCGAGTCTGAGTCACTGGGCAAGTGAGTGATGCAAACAGGGTTGTTTCTGGGCCCATGACCTTGTTGCACATTTCCATTTTCCCCACTTAAAATAGATGCAGGCTCAGAATCCTAAGTTAGTATTGCAGGACGTCGTCACCATTCAAGTTTACCCACTGGGTAAGTAAAACCCATTTGCCATCTTTAACAAGAAAAGTTCTAAAGAAGGTCAAGCTCCCTTACTCAAATGTATTTTTCTGGCGACTCACCAACATTTTTCTTTCTTTGTAGTCTTCAAGGGTTTATCTATGAATTCTCTGCCCCTAATGATTTATTCCCCCAACATCACTCCTACTACCTCTGCAATGACTTGTCCCCCACATCTCTCCTACCACCTCTGCAATGATTTATCATAAAAGAACAGTGGGATATTATCCAGTGTATGGATAGTTTCTGCTCCTGATTAGAAAACAAGGACACAAGTCCAGCCTTCACTTCAATGTGGGGAACAAGTAGACCACTGTGGTCGTCACTAGAGCTGCACATCATTTCCAGGTAGCGGCCCTACTGGAAGTTGGGTCTGGCCATATGATTAGCTTTGGCCAGGGATATGCAAACAGAAGCATTTAGAAACCCAGTGGGTCCCCCTGCTATGACTATTAATATTACAATCATGATGATACATAGGCTTGCGTCCCTGAGTGAGAAAGCAGGAAGCAGAGTCCCACCCACCCAAAGTAGATGGACATAGAGTCTGATCAAGAACTCAAGCTTCGTTGTGAGAAGCAGGGAGAATTAGGCCGGTGTCATTCAACCTCTCCAGACGCACACCACTCTGTGACCATGGGACAAGGTGGAGAAGGCTCACCAGGTCAGGCAACAATGCTGAAGAGACTTGTTGGCATGAGGCCGACAAGCAAACAGAAGGCCGGCTTCGTTCTGAAGCATCATACTCCACAAAACCCATCACGGCCCCAATATGGCTTTAGGAATAGCTTTTGTGGGGAAAACGCGTCTGCTTTGAGAACACACAGAACTCTTTTTTAATAACATGGTAATAGCATGAATTCATCCATAGAAATATAGACTCTTTTATTTCATTATCCCAGTGGAAGTCCAAGTTCAAGCCTTTTTTGAGTCGAGTCTCAAAAGCCTTCAAAGTTATTTCTGTCCTTCAGTGTGGAGACAGGGCCAAGGTAACATGACCTTTTTCATGACCTCTGTGTGTGTGTGTGTGTGTTCTTGATTTGCTTAGCTTAGCACTTTTGGGCCTCAAAATAGTTTTAAGAAAGACTGAGGAGTACTGGGAATCCTCTGCATTTTCTGTTTAATTAATTGTCATATCATTTTTGGCTTGCGGGAGTTACGAGTCACTACTGATCAGTCGCAGACGACTGATTCTCTCGAGAGCTACCAGCTTTTGACAGATAGATGTTTATCTCCATCACAATGTATGAATCATTTGCATTAATATCTCCTCACTTTGACAATTCTTTGACCTATCCTGAGATATATACTAATTTCTTCTGTCTTTACTTTATTATCTGAGGTAAGAAGGGAATTTGTTTTCTGAAAGCTTAGTGACAAGTCAAAATTCAGCTTCATAGACTTGTATGTCTCTTCTCAACTTTGGTCCTGTAAAGTGCTGGATTATTTCTTTACAAGAGAATATGGGTGGGATATCATTTCTCCATCTTTTAATCATTTTTCATTTCTTTTTGCATGCTCATTTATATGCACAAAGACATTTTCATGTTCGTGCTCCATTTTAATGTAGACTTGGAAAGGCATTTTAAATTACAGTTGGATATCCAAATATAAATTATAATTCATCCATATATAGTGCTACCAATGAAAATATCCAAGTTTGACAGAGAGAGACACAGTGAGAGAGGAAACACAAGCAGCAGGAGTGGGAGAAGCAGGCTTCCCGCTGAGCAGGGAGCCCGATGTGGGGCTTGAACCCAAGGCCCTGGGTCATGACCTGAGCTCAAAGCAGACGCTTAACTGACGGAGCCACCTAGGCACCCCTGAAAATATCCGAGTTTGAAATCAGATGACTGGTTATCTCTTAAGCATGACTACATTTAGACAGACAAAACTCTGCCCTAACTTGCTCTATTTCCCAACAGCTGGACCTTTAACAGTAATCATACAATTATTTCCCTATTTTGAAATATTAATATGTGAAAAAAGAGTTCTGGCATTCAGTGACATTCAGTATTGTAAAATGACTCAGTCTATAAAAAGCACTGAGGCCATGTACCTTAATAAACACATAACTATACTTATAGATACACATGATGTGTTCATGTCTATTACATGAGAGACCATTAATGTACATAGCAAATAGAGAGGGATATACAAACCACAAATTAGAAGCCATGGGATCCTTATAAGAAATCCAGTGAAGTTTTCTCTTGGATTTGATGAATCTTTAGTCAAACGTGATTGGGAAAATGCTCTTGTCTTCATCACACAAATCACGTTTTTAATTGTGGGGCTATTTCAACATTGTCTTCATTGTTCCACACTTTTCTAATTCCGCAGCAGTTTTGTGGGACTGATGACTTCTTCCTGAAACTTACCCCGTAAAGTAACTTCAGAAAATTCTTGCCCTCTGTGAAAACTTGGAAGTTCATACGTTCATCTTCCTTGACTATGTCTGTAAGAATATTCGTTTTCAGGGGCACCTGGGTGGCTCAGTGGGTTAAAGCCTCTGCCTTCGGCTCAGGTCATGATCTCAGTGTCCTGGGATCGAGCCCCGCATCGGGCTTTCTGCTCAGCAGGGAGCCTGCTTCCCCCTCTCTTTCTGCCTACTTGTGATCTCTCTCTCTCTCTCTCTGTCAAATAAATAAATAAAATCTTTAAAAAAAAAAGAATATTAGTTTTCGTATAACCAGTGTCTCCTAGGAAATAGGCTAGATCTAGTTTTTCTTGGGCATGACTTTTCCTTCTATTTTCCCTTTCATTTTTCTGTATCTCTGAGCTGTGTTCACAGTGATTAAAGCAGATCTTTTTGTCATTATGATTGTCTTGTTTTCTAGGTATTAGTATAATTGAAAAGGTCTCTCTGATTCTTTAATACTTCCTGTCCTGCCCCTCAGCATTGCCTTTCCCCGTCTCCACAGTTCTGAATGTTACGGATTCTTTTTTTTTTTCATGTCTTCCACATGTAAACAACATTGCAACACAAAAAGACTACTGTAGAAGAAAAGAGAATTATTAGAGAACTAATGAGTATGAATTATCCTAATGAGATAAAATACAGCCTAGACTTTGGGGGTCATTTTTATTTTCACCCTTTTAATTTTCTAAATATAGACCAAAACTAATTTTCATTTTAATAGAATTTTACAATCCTTTCTGTAGTCTACCTATAAAATAGAAGCTATTTTGAGGGAAAGCGTGTATATTAGTCCCCCGCTCCCTATTTGCGATTTTACTTTCCTCAATCTCAGTTACCCTGGGTCATCGGCGGTCTGGAAGCAGGTAATGTATAGTTGATGTACTGTGTACAGTCCCTTCTGATGTATAGTCGAAGGGGCACGAGCTGCCTCCCGCCCTGTCCCCACACCCACCTGGTTCCCCTCGCTCATTTCATGCCCTCCCACCATCCCCAAAAGGACGAGGACGGTCAGGGGTTGTGAGAGCCCACGTACATGGAACTGTGCTCACTGTATATTGTTACAGTTGCTGTAGGTTACTCTTAGTTACTGCTGCTGATCCCTCACTGTGCCTCATTTATAAATTAAGCTTTTGCAGAGGTGGGCATGTATCGCGGAAACATCGTGCACCAAGCATTCAGTGGTTTCAGGCGTCCGCGGGGGTCCTGGAGCGATCGTCCCATGGGAGGGAGGGTCTCCTGTAATTCCCCAGTGTTCTGCCATAGCACAACAAAACCTTGTACAGCAAGAGATCTCGGTGAGGGGAGGAGTAGTAACTATCAGTCCAGTCCTTTGAGCATCACCGCATTCCTGGTGACTGTTGCCGGCCGAGCTTCAAAAAGAATTTATGGTACTTTTTTCTTTTTCTATTTTGATAGATTCACATTCTTAAAGAAGAATAATTTTTGAGCTCAGGGAATTATCAAGTGATTATTCTCCAAAACCACTCTCCAAATGGTTACGCTGAGCAAGGCTGTTTATAAAACAGTAACATTTTGGTTTGTGCCAAAAGGAACTGTAATTTAAAAATAATAATAATAATAATGCATAACTGACAGGCAACCAATTCCCTCCTCTCGGAATCTTCATAAAGAGAAAGGTTTTTGTATGATGACTGGAGTTCTTAGAAAAATCTCTGCTGGAGAATTCTAAATAAATGTCTGATGCTTAATCAGCTTTGCTCTTGAGTTGCTTAGAAACAAAATGAGCACTGGTGACTCATTTGAGGGCTGACAGGGGACTTGGGAAGACTAGTCTTTGCTAGGAACCCCTGCCAGGTGTTAATCAAAATGCCTTTAATGAAGATGGCCCCACTAACAGTCCCGGGAAGAGTTTAGTTCATTGATTGCAAGCTTTGGTGCCTTGGGAAACATGGAGGGGATAAAAAATGTTGAAAATGCTCTCACACTGATTTTTAAACGAACGTTTTTAACGAAGTCTAATTTTCACCTTTGGCAGTTCACATGGTGAGACTCCAACCCTGTGCTTTTTAAGTTAGATAATTTCCCATAAATTATCTCCTAATTAAATTCACTTTCATCCCAGTTGTGTGTTTTAGGATCTGTTCTACAAATTGACCTATTCATTTTAAAATTAGAGACTCCCTGCCCTCCCCTCTTTTATATTCTCCACCTCTCCCCTGCTTCTTGTCTGCATCTTCAACAATGCACTGAGCTGTGTCTTACTAATGAAGGTACTGTTTTGTAGCCTAGGAAGGTCTTCTATACTGTGGTGTTAGGCACGGAGGGAGGGTGCAAAGTTAATTTGACTTGGCTTTGTAGGAACACTAAGAATAACACATTAGGCAAGGCGCAGATCCGACCCCTGATTAGTCTTGCCAAGCTTACTCTTCTAAATTAGAGGCTTGCACCCGATGAGAACCTCCAGCAGTCACCTGACTCTATGTGGTGCTTGTCAGATCTGAGTGTGGCCCCCACTTACAACGGCAACCCCCCTGCTTTTACTCCAGGGTTCTTCTTTTCTTCCTCGGTCCCAGATTTTCCAAGTGTGGTACAGCCTTGCTGTCGTGAACCTGGTTGGTAACAGATTTGGACGGAAATAGTACAGAATAGGAGGAAGGATCATTTCAGTGGAATTCTCCCCCAAATAATCCTTTAATGTTGATGACATGTACCCCCCACAATGTCTGGCCCACTGGCTGCATCAAAATCGCATTTCTTAGAAATAAAATACTCGGGGGATGCCTCGGCCGCCCAGTCAGTTGAGCATCTGACCCTTGGTTTTAGCGCAGGTCATGATCTCAAGGTCGTGAGATCGAGCCCCGTGTTGGGCTCCGCACTCAGCAGGGAGTCTCCTTAAGATTCTCTCTTTCCTTCTGCTTCTGCTCTTCCCCCCGCTTCCCGCTTTCTCTCCATCTCTAAATAAATAAATAAATCTTTTAAAAATGAAACAAAATATTTGGGCATTTTTCAACTTCATTTCTAATAAAGCCGCCTTTTTTTGTTATTATCTTACCTGAAGATACTTTCACGTTCTAAGAAATCTGAATATGCATTATTTGCAGTAACCACCTTTCCAAGTGAATGTTTAACAGACATAATTTTGGGGTATCCATTTGCCCAGACCAGCAAGGCGCTGGAGTTACAAGACATAGTCCTTTTCCTCAAGAATGTAATAGTCTGCATATGACTTTTTCTTTTTACTTTCCTATGAGAGTTTCAAAGAAATAATGAAGCACTTTTGAATATCTTCAGTTTTTATCTCCTGTACCTAACCAGCCTCACTAGCTTTAAAAAGCGCTAAACATAGAATATGTTGTTCCCACACTAGATTTATTTAGATTCTTCCATAATGTGTTCAGCACAAATCTATGTGCAAAGCAGTGAGCTGTGTGCCTGGGATACTTTTCTAGTTTATAAGAAGTAAAGATTTTCGGAAACGTGTGTTTGAACAACTTGTTGCAATCATCCATTTACACTCTTCTTTTATTTTTATTTTATTTTATTTTTTTTAAAGATTTTATTTATTCATTTAACAGAGAGAGAACACAAGCAGGCAGAGAGGCAGGCAGAGGCAGAGAGAGGAGCAGGCTCCCCGCAGAGCAAGGAGCCCAATGCGGGACTCGATCCCAAGACGCTGGGATCATGACCTGAGCCGAAGGCAGTTGCCCAACCAACTGAGCCACCCAGGCGTCCCTACACTCTTCTTTTAGACGACAGAATGTAACTATGTATAACTTCTTTGTTAGATGGAAAAGTGTCTATCCCATTGAAGATTTGGGATTTCAGATTCCATTGTCCCATCTTTGCCTCACCCTTGACCACTTAGTCACGGTCAACCCACTGGCACCCCCATCCCCATGCAAGAAAATTGGTGACGTGTCATGTCCCTTGGACCTGAACGGAATCTTGAGTGTCACGTGATGCAGTCCCCTTAAGTATCAGTTTAAGAAACAGAAGCTGGAAGGATAATGTGGTAGGCCCAGTGCTATTGTGTGTCGTCGTGGGGGAAAGCCACCAGGACCAGAACTTGGCAAAGCTGAACTGAAGACTCTTACTTGCACCAAATCTCTTTAATTTCTCTGGGTTGGTTTCATTACCTGTTCAAGTAACAAAACAAAATTTAATTTAAAGGAAAAAAAAAAACAGAAGAACAGTGATGATATTTACTACCTCCTCTTTTGTTATGTAAACTTATACTGATGATGGACTTGCAGAATTGGATTGTTATCAACTGTATTGCTCCCTACCAAAATTAAGTAGTCTTATTGGGGTGGTTTAGCAGCAGAAGTGGGGCTGCCTGGTTTATATATCATTCAGGGGTAGTCCTGGCAAAGGTTGTCTCTATGATATACTGTACGATTATGGCATAGCCATTTTGCAAATGAAATTTTGTAATAGGTCCCTTTGCACGTTAGGAATTTTCTGACTCTGGTGACCATTCTTTGCTCCTGTGGCTGTCAGTCATGCGGCTGGCTCCCAGATGTCTTCGGGGACAGTGGGGCAAATGCGGATGTGTGTCCGGCCCCACTGCATTTTTGTGTGGGGCGCAGTCTGTAATGCGATCATTGTTTGTTCCCCTGGACCAAGTATTTCAGTCCTATTTAACCACTCAGCATCCGGGCTTTGCCTTTTATGTTCTCATAGGTAATGTCATGATCTGAGAAGAAATAAAAGTATTGCCATTATTCATGATTCCATTCCCTCTTAAACATTCTGTTATGTGACCGTGGATTAGCACAGGTATCTGTCGGGACCAGGAACGACTCTGTTCATGACGCAGAGGAAGCCAGATGGGGGCAGGGGAGGGGGAAAGCCAGGTGCTCGGTGTCAAAGTCCGTAGGACTGGTAGCCTCTCACCGTAGGGTCCCTGGGCACCAGAAAGGATGACTTGGAGGAGGATCCAAGGTCAAAGACAGGAAAGTGAGCCTGAGACAGGTCATCAGCTGGGGAGGTATGAAGAAATATTGACCTTGAAGGGTGGAGTCCCAGCAAGGAGGTGGGGGAACCAGGTGAGTCAGGAAGAGCGAGGAAGATGGAACCTGTGAGGTGGTCACACGCCCCTGGGGGCAGTTCTCCCCCTGGGCAGCAGAGGAATCACCTGGAGGGCCCTGTTCGAACAAGGAGTGCTGGTCTCCCCCCTCCCCCAGCTCTTCTGCTTCAGAAGGTCCTGGGTCCGCCTGGTAACTGACATTTCTGACAAGCTCCCCCCAGTGATGTTAATGAGTCTGATTTGGGAGACACTCCCGGAGAACCTCTGTTCTAGATGAATCCCAGAGAGATGAGTGATGGGGCCATGAGCTCCTTGGATACTGGGCTGGATGAGCTGAGTTTTTCAAGGGTTGGGGACAGAATAGACAAATATAACATTTGGCTTTGTTTTCTTCTTTTCATTTTAATTGGCTTTAAAAAAAAAAGATCAAATGCATAACTCAGAGTTTACGAGGATGAAAACTTCCTTCTGAACTAGAATGTAAAATAAGAACTTACATTTTTGCCATATAAACATACGTGAGGCATGCTGCTGAGCGAAATAAGTCCATCAGAGAAAGACAATTAACATATGATTTCACCCCTGTGTGGAATTTAAGGAACAAGACGGAGGAGCATAGGGGAAGGGAGGGAAAAATAAAACAAGATGAAATCAGAGGGGGAGGAAAAGCATAAGAGACTCTTAACTCTAGGGAACAGACTGAGGGGGGCTGGAGGGGAAGTGGGGGGATGGGGTCACTAGGGGACAGGCGTAAAGGAGGGCATGTGATGTTACGAGCCCTGAGTGTTATATGCAATTGATGAATCACTAAATTCTACCCCTGAAACTGATAATACGCTCTATGTTGATAAATTGAATTTAAATTTTTAAAAGGAAAAAGAGAAACCATTCTCTGAATGATGATGTATTTCATAGCTTTGTAGTTTAGCAGCTTGGACAGCGTTCTGGTTACAGGCACGTGCCCCGAAGAGGGACTGCCTAGGGTCAGATCATGATTCCACCACCAGCTCTGTGCCCTGAGGTCCCAGGCCCCCTTAAATTCGCTGAGCTTCCTTTGTAAAGTGGGGCTCTTTGGTAATTAGACGGGGTTCCGGGGAGGAGTCAGTGAGGCAGCTCCCTTATATGCACGGAGCGCCTGGCACGTCATCAGTGCTTCGTAAGCGTTAGTGGCCATTGGACATGGAAGGGAATGCTGTCGTGCTACAGATTGTATGCAAACGGCGTGACTCAAAGTCAGAGTGGGTTACCGATGGCAAAGAATCTAAAATTGCCTCTGATGAGTCACTAAACTCTTCCTCTGAAACTAATAATACACCGTATGGTTATCGATTGATTTTAAATTAAAAAAAAATCAGAGAAAGAAAGAAGGAAGGAAGGAAGGAAGAAAGAAAGAAAGAAAGAAAGAGAAAGAAAAAAAGAAAGAAAGAGAGAAAGATAGAAGGAAGGAAGGAAGAGGAAAGAAGGAAGAAGAAGAAGAAGAAGAAGAAGAAGGAAGGAAGGAAGAAGAAAGGAAGAAAGAAAAAAAAAAGAAAGAAAGAAACTTGTCCCTAGCACAGTGCAGCCTGAGAAGGAAGGGCACCTTCGACGGGCACAGGGGTTAAAAGCATCACGTCTGGGACCCGACAGCTGGCTTGGTGCTCTGACTCCACCTTCTACCAGCTCTGTGACTTTAAATCAATTTTTGGGCCTTTCTGTGCCTCGGAATCTTCCTCTGCAGAACGGTGATAAGAATATCTATCTCAGCGGGTTGTTGTAAATGCTCGCGCACACACACACGGTCCTGTGTAGAAGGAGTTTATTCTCTAAAAAGGAAACAGGCGAAGTGCTTGGAGCTATGCCCGGCACAAAGTAAGCACTATCCAAGTGATGACTAGTGTTCACGTTGGTGTATGTGTATATTTTGGCAGCATTTTGAGTTTTAAATAAATCACGAAACTTGAGAAAAAAAGGTTTTTTTGCCTTCAGGTTAATAGAGTTCAATACAGTGCCATAGAGGTCTGTGGTAAATTTCTAAAACTGGAAACCAGTTTTGTCTTAACCAAACTATGTAAGAAGGAAAGCCTTCCCCTCCACTCCCACTACAGCTTTCTTAAAAATATAATGGGCATTTCGAGGCGCCTGGGTGGCTTAGTCGGTGAAGCGTCTGCCTTTGGCTCAGGACATGATCCCACGGTCCTGGGATCGAGCTCCACATTGGGCTCCCTGCTCAGCGGAGAGCCTGCTTCTCCCTCTCCCCTCCCCCTGCTTATGCTCTCTCTCTCTCTCTCTCAAATAGATAAGCAAAATCTTTAAAATACACATATATATGTATATAAAATAGACATTTCACGTATAACCCAAGTTAGTACTTTGAAGACAATCTAGCCTTTAATGATGTTCTAGTGAAAAAGTCCCTTTCCTGCAGAACTCGGGTCAGCATGTCATGGACTTGGCCACGCCCGAGTTTTTTCTCCATGCATCGTCCCTTCTTCTGCATTTGACAGTACTGGCCACTGAGTTTTTGCACCTGCCCCTTTCCTGGGCAGTTGGTGTAGACACGTCTTGACCTGATCTCCCCAGAGCCCAAGTCCCGGGAGGGCTGTGTTCCCACGGCTCCTGTTTGCCCTCTCCACCCTCTCCGCACCTCTGCTGTGTCCCAGTGCCGGTCCAGGTGCACTGCCCAGGAGCTGCTCCCCCAGGGGGTGCTCTTCCCCTGCCCTTCTTCTTCAGCTCCCCCCCAAGCCTTTCCTTTAGAGCCTTCCCCTGTGTCCATTTCTGTCGAGGTCCGGGACTCCTGCCCAGCTGTCAGCAGGATCTGTCGCTTAGCTTTAGAGCCCGCGGGTTCCCCCACCTGCCCTGGGCCCCCCGGGCCCGCTCAGATTCTGCTCCAGATCCAGTTGTTTGCACGCGTCTTTGCAGGATCCCGTGCACATGTCTTGTATTCACCCCAGCCCTGTAGCTCTCCCGGCTTCCGAGCAACCACAGCCTTGGCCTCAGCGCTTCCCTTTCCTCCGTGCGTGGCTTACGCGTGCAAGGTGTGCGTCTGCGTTGCTTCTCAGGTCCAAGACACAGGACTGTTCTTTGAGCATCCTGAAATTAGAGCCAAATGTAACATAGCATCCGGAACCTTAAAATCATACAACCGCTGATGACCACCCCCAAAAGAGACCGGACGGAAAACGTGCCGCTCAGACTCCTTATTTCATAAATGAGCAATGTGAACACCTCAGATGCACGTCTTTAGATGTGATCGTTATATACTTAGGTTTACGGGTACCTTCTATTCATGGCAGGTGGTTATTTAGTTGTTATTTGCATTGATATGAAGTTTTATTTTACAATAGATTTGCTTTTGATTAAAAATATTAATTTAGAGGGGCGCCTGGGTGGCTCAGTCAGTTGAGCGTCCAAATCTTGATTTTAGCTCCTGATTTCTGGATCTCAGGGGCATGAGATCAAGCCTGACATCGGGTTCCTCTCAGCGGGGAGTCTACGCGGAATTCTCTCTCCCTCTTCCTCTCTCCCTCCCTCCCACTCACTTGTATGTGCACACTCTCTCTCTCTCTCAAAAACAAATTAATTTAGAGAAATATTAAGCAAATAATAGTATTCAAGGTAAGGAAATATGGCAGCAATTGTAAAGGTAAAAACTCTGGTGATGGAAGGGTTAGAAACACCGCAAAACTATGTTTTACAGTCTGCTCCTAATAAACGATTGTTGATTGACTAGCTGATAGTTCATATCTCTCTTCCTTACAATCTGCACCTAGTAAATGATTGTTTATTGACTGCCTGATAGTTCACATCTCTCTTCCTGGCAAGCAGCCCTCACTCATTTCCTGTAAGCCCCCAAAACAAAGTGAGCAGACAGGGAATTCTCATGGCTCCGTTTCAGCATGATGTCCAGGGAAGAGAGGAGGGAAGGGTCAGCCGGGAGATGTGTTTGCTGGCACCTGGGAGGCTGGAGGAGGCCACAGAGACAGAGTTGTCCCCGGGTCCTGGTTTCCAGAGACCAGCTCCCGCCAGCCCCCTGTGCTCCTTCAGTGCTTGCTTTCCCATGCAGAGTCGAACTGGTCCTGCACAACACGTTGAACACTGAACAAGTAAAAAGTACATACATATATGGTAGTTCCTGTCTGTGCAACAACATTCGTGAAGGGGAGAGAAGCTTTTGCGTGTCATGTGCTTCTTCTCTCTTCCTTCCTCTGTTATTTGGGAAGCTTTGCCAGCCACCCTGGGCAGCCCCACCTTCTGGTAGTTTCCACCAGCAATTTAAGCCTCCCTGACCAGGCTCACTGAATTATAGGGCCTCAGAGAAAGCACTCTGAGGAGAGCACAAATGGACTGAGGCAGGAGGCCCATTAATGGCAGGGTCTGAGCAGCCAAAATCTAAAATGCAAAGAGCTGTGGATATTGGGGAGGATATAAAGACAGCCCTACCCAGGTGAGGTCAGAGTTCACAGATGAAGGGCACTGCACCCGCGAGACTACACTTCAGACACCAGCTAAAGACGGGGGGAGGGGGTACCAGTCAGCCCACACTTCTTCCCATCCATGGCTGTAGATTCAGGGTCCCCCTAAAGCCATTGGGTTGGATAATTTGCGAGAACGACATACAGAACTCGAGAACTCATGCTATCGTGACAGTCACGGTTTTGCTATTAAGTTTTACTGTTCGGAGTAGAAATCAGGACCGGCCAGATGAAGAGAGGCGTGGGAGGAGGTCTGGGAGGGCCCCAAGCAGGAAGCTTTTATGTCCCCAGGATGCGTCACCCCCTAGCACATCTGTGTGTACGCCGACCAGGAGGTCGACCCGAGCCTCTGGGACCAGAGTTCCTATCGGGCTTTCCTTCTGCAGGTGTGACTGATAGGATCACTGAGCATGTGACGGGCCCCAGTGCCCTGTGCCCAATTCCTCAGGGAGGGTGGGAGGTCAGCCTGATGTCAGGGCTCCAAGCCCTAACCCTCTAACCGTGGGGCTGGTCTTACGGTATCACCAGCCACCATCCTGAAACTCTTTAGGGGGCTGCAGTTGGGTAATCACCTCATTCAGGTAAACTCCTCGGGTGTGGTCCCCAGGGTCCACCATGAATAACAAAGACCTTTCTGTCACCAGGGAAATTCTAAAGGGTTAGGAGTTCCCTCTCAGGACAAAGACCAGACAAGTTCTTTATATGCAACAGAAACTAGAATAAGAATCAGGCCTTTTAGAGTGCCTAGGTGGCTCAGTAGATAAGCGGCTAGCTTCGGCTCAGGTCATGATCTCAGGGTCCTGGGATCGAGCCCCGCATCGGGCTCTCTGCTCAGCAGGGAGCCTGCTTCCCCCTCTCTCTCTGCCTGCCTCTCTGCCTACTTGTGATCTCTCTCTCTGTCGAATAAATAAATAAAATCTTAAAAAAAAATCAGGCCTTTAAGTCACCAAAAGCTAAGGCAAAGAAATAGTGATTTTTATGATGGAGAAAGCAGTGGAGAGTGTTGTTCCATTTACAAATAAGGGGTCCCTAAGCCCTGTGAGATCCCTTTATGTGTTTCACGGCCTTGTCCGTTCGCACAGCAGTCCGACCTGTGCCCCCCAGTGAAGCTCTGCTATCCGCTGTCAGCGTAGAGGGAAAAAGGAAAAAAAAACCCTTTTTTTATGACGTGGAGGAAGGGACGGAAGCACTCTTTGAAATCGTTTACTTATTTTCCTATCGATCTAAATGTACCTGAGTTCTGAGATAAGTGTTCCTTTTCCTTGTCCCCAATTACACTGAAGGAGCTCCCCGAGCACAAAATAGTTGGCCGGCCGTGTGGCCTGCGGGAGACAGGGAGGCGGGGGCCCGAGAAGGCGCCTGGATGTCACTCGTCCCACCCGAGGCCGCCGTCCGGCCTTCTGCGCTTCCGCCAAACCGAGACGTGCTTTAACATGTGTTGTTTTTAAACTGTTCTTTGTTGGCTTTCCTGTGATCGGAGCGACATACTAATTTCTACCAGTTGTGACTACTAACAGATAGCAATCACCTCACAGACTTGTACCGGAGAGATGAGGCCATCCAGGTGACGGGCCACGGCCACGTGCAGAGTCCCCGCTTCCCCAGCAGCTACCCCAGGAACCTGCTGCTGACGTGGCGACTCCGGTCCCGGGACAAGACCAGGATCCAGCTCGCTTTCGACCCGCAGTTTGGGCTGGAGGAAGCCGAAAATGAGATCTGCCGGTGAGTGGGGAGAAATGCCTTTCCGGGGCACACGGCCACGGCGGAGGCGAGATGGACTGGAGGCATCCCTCCGGACCTCCCCGGGGGGCCCCGGGGACCTACCCGAGGTGTGTTGTCCCGCTTCCTTTCCGTAAACCTCTGGGTCCGTCATGGCAGACGGAGCACACGGGAGCGCGGACCGCCTGTGCAGAGGGCCGGCTTACCTCGGGCCTCGCACCGAAACGCAGGCCCGCCACTGCCCGTGCGGGCCGGGCCCCGAGCCGCCTTTGTGAGCAAGTAGACACATGAGGCGTCCCACGCACACCCTCATCCCAGGGTGGCTCCGGGACCCGCCTGCCACGGGCTCACGGAGCATCCAGCCTGGCTGGCCCCAGGCCCCCAGCCCGGCTGCTGTCCCGGAGGCGTGCACCTGCTCTCCACCGACCTGGGAGAGGGTGGTGGCAAGGACCGTGTCAGGGCCCTGGCCTGAAATCACAGGCCTCATCTGTGTGAAAAGAACTGTCAGCCCGAGGGCCCGGGAGCAACTCAGACGTCTGTGTCCTGTCCTCCCTGGGCCAGCAGCCGATGAAAACCATGCTTGGTAATCTTCTCCCTTCCAAGCGTGTTTATCAGAGAGAGCCCCAGCTGTTCTGGAACTGCCTGCTCCCGGCATCAGAGTCACTTAATCAGCACGTATGAGGCCCGGAGGGTTTGTTTCCTCCCTGCACCTTACCCCACGCACCCCTTCTCCGTGGCCAGGGTATCACTGAAGAAACCCTTCCTCCAGCAGCTTTATTTCCCTCCGACTCATAAAAAGAGGCTGCCTCGGACTTGGCTGTCGTCTGTTGCGTGTTTATGAGGCTGACGGCTTTTATGATGTGGCTGTCGTTTTTGTCAAAGCATTACAGCAGTGACACTTCCCTTCTAGGGCCGCAGAGGGTAATGTAAACCAGAAAGCAGGGACAGCAGAGCCGGTTAATATTTACAGAGAGAACACACTCCAGCAGGTCTCGTGTCTCTGCAACCTTGAAAGGGAGAACTCATTTTCTGTGCTGGAAAAAGAGATGGTGGGAGACTTTTGGGGGGGGGGGGTGGAGATTATAGATGGTGATGATGACCCGGACGGGAAGGCAGGTCTCGGCGACTGAGCTGGGATTTTTGACCCTGGCCTTGAAAAAAGAAGACGCCCCAGGGTGGTTTCCTTTCTGGACCCATCATCAAAATCCAATTGCTTCTCCAAATTTATGGAGGCAGGTAGAGGAGTAGGGGTGGAAAGGGGAAAGGAAGATAGGAATGAGACAAGTCAGAGCCTCAGACCCTCCCAAAGAATTAAAGTAATGCTCTCTTGATTTCATCCAGAGTAAAAATCAGACTGTTGTTGTGTTTCAAAAAAAAAAAAGAAAGTGACCTATGGTGTTATTAACAAAGTTTCAAGTATACTCCTGCTTGTGCAGTAACTATGATTTACACATATTATATATAAAATGAAATGCAATTGATTTCCTACCATCTGTTCCAAAGCCTCCTTGATGTTTACACTATAATATTTTATTGCTTGAATAATGATTCTTTGTGAGTGCTTTTCACCTTCCAAGCACTGTATAAACATTAGGTAATTAATTTACACAGCACCCCAGGGATATCCAGCCAGTAAATTCGTATAAACATCTTATTTTGCTCATAAGGGAAACTGAGGCAAAGGACTTAAGGGCCTCGCAAGTCACTTCAACAAAAGGTGGTCACAATACCGATATTGGGTACGTTGGGTGGGTGATAAGTTCCCCCACTCCTGCGATTACCCTGTGCAATCCAGGATTTTCTTCCCATTCACCTGTGGTGTTTATCACACTGATTCCTTTTGGCAGTTGGGACAGAAAACCTACAGTGTT
Source organism: Nasua narica (assembly GCA_028533885.1). Classification (NCBI taxonomy): domain Eukaryota; kingdom Metazoa; phylum Chordata; class Mammalia; order Carnivora; family Procyonidae; genus Nasua; species Nasua narica. The sequence goes on along the minus strand of CM052815.1, from coordinate 91,424,520 downwards.
GAGACAGTGGTCTCTGCTCAGCCTGGGAGCTTGACCTCTGCCTTGTGATGTTAGCAGCCTGTGTCCTCTGGGTGAGGTAGAGACAGATGCCCAGAATTGAAAGTCAGGTCGTTGGGCTCACCAAGTAGACTGTCCCAATATTTCAGGTGTCTGAGAATCGGGGAGATGATCCCTAGAAGATATACACTCTGTCCCTGAAGACGTTCTACCGCATGGTGGAAAGGTTATATGGAACACTCAGAGAAGGACTGTCCCTGTTCTTAACCTTGGCATTAGGTGATTCTCTGCCCAACATCAGAGCTGAGACTGTGGTCTTTTGCTCATTCACACACTGGCTTAACCAATCCCACTAGTTCCCGTAATGGCTGGGGCACCTCCCTCCCCAAGGTCGTAATGCTTTTCACTATGATAACTCTCCTATTTTATGACAGATCCTTCTAAAAGACAGCTTCCAAAAAGAGAAAATAGGGATTTATTTTATTTTACCATATATTTTCTGTAATGGAATGATGTAAACTCATGTTGAATCTATATGTTTTATAGATACAGGTCATTTCTTTTTTTCTTTTTAAGATTTTATTTATTTATTTATTTGACAGAGAGAAAGAGATCACAAGTAGGCAGAGAGGCAGGCAGAGGGAGCAGGGGGGTGGGGGGGGGGGAAGTAGGCTCCCTGCTGAGCAGAGAGCCCCACACGGGGCTTGATCCCAGGACCCTGAGATCATGACCTGAGCCGAAGGCAGAGGCTTAACCCACTGAGCCACCCAGGCTCCCTGATACAAGTCATTTCTTAAGGAAGCCCTGAATATGGTGAATTAATTCAAAGTGGGAATTTGTTTGAAATACTTTATATAGTAAATATTTGGATGTAGAGTTAGAGCTCTATCTCCAAAAATAGGACAATAGATTACCATAGATTGTAGTTACTAGTTTTCCTAGGAAACACTTATAAGCCACAGTCTCAGACAGTGGCCCATTTTGATTGCTGATAATTTGGGCATACTCATGGCTAAACATGCATAAGGGTTCTTTTGGATTATTAAAGTTTGAATTTGAAAAACTTCCAAGGAAAGGTTTCCTTTCAAAATTTCCACAGGCTCTAATTTTCATTTTAGCTCGTAGGTCATGCGAAGTCACATATGTTAGTTTTCATTTCTGAATGGAAGTACGAATTTCAAAGTCGACTCTAACCAAAATACATTTATTTATGTCACATTGAAACTAGGTATGATTTCGTGGAAGTCGAAGATGTCTCTGAAACCAGTACCATAATTAGAGGACGGTGGTGCGGACACAAGGAAGTTCCTCCAAGGATAACATCAAGGACAAACCAAATAAAAATAACATTCAAGTCCGATGACTACTTTGTGGCGAAACCTGGATTCAAGATTTATTATTCTTTTGTGGTAAGTAGCCCAAACCACCCTGTGATTAAAAGCAGACACTGGTTTCGTGAAGTATAGAGAGAGTTTCTGTGATCAAATGCAGTGGCACGAGGGTGAACTTTATTAATTCTCGGTGGTATGCTGTGTTCCTGCTTCTCCCCCAGCACGGTAAAGCTTTCTTCCGTAAGGAACACCATTTTGGATCGATTAAGTCAGCCCCTGGGTCCACACCTCTTGAAAGGCAGCACGGTAATTAGAAAAAGTAAGATAGTTTAGAGTAAAGCAGTATTACCTTTGATTCAGCTGACGTAGGATAAATGTACGGCCAAAAAAGGCATTTGGAAAGTTGACCATCTTTCGTTCAAAAAGTTGTCTGTGTAATTCCAACCACAGAAGAGAGTCTGAATGATGGTAGTTTAAATTCTGATCCAAACTGGGGAAGGGTCTGTGGTAAGATCATAGAGCCTCAGAGGGAGCAAGCCTCTTGAAGATCGAAAGCCTGAGTCCGGGCCCTGGAGTTGCCCAGTTTGCTACTACGGTCCTGCTTCCATGTGACCTCACCTCTCCTCAACGTGGCAACCGCCATTCCCAACTCAGAGTGGTTCTGACTGGTGGAAATTGCTCGGCCCCTTAGTGAGTCAAAATCTCCATTGCTGCTAATTCCAGTTGTGCGGTCACACACCGTCAGCTGTCTGCATTACTCACGCGGTCGTTAACGGGATCCCGGAAAGTTCCTGCTCGTTGTCAGATGCTCTGATAGGTGTCGTGGCCACAGAGGTGGGGCAGGACGGACGATTCTTGGACCCCTGCAGTTTATAATCTGGTAGGGATGGCAGTCAGTCCCAAAGCCAGGGGAGTGGGAACCATGAGGAATCACACAAAGTCCTGGGCTCTGTGGGGTAAGCTCCGGGACACATCGGCATGGTCTTATCTATCCGTCCTCTTAGATGACCCGTGACTCCTTCACGTTCGTAGCATGATGCCTTTTGTTCTCCCGCAAACACGTTTAATTCCCATCCAGTCCCACTCTGTCCCTTTGCAAAGGATGGATAGCAGAAGAGAACGCGGTTCTATGAATGAAGTCAATTTGTGGTTTTGCTCCCCTCTTGTGTTAAATGTAGAATGGAAAAAAAAAAAAAAACCTTGCTTTTTACATCGGGTGTGGGTGGTGGTTTTTTGTTTTGTTTTTTATTTTTGCGTTATAGTGAGTTATTAAACGCTAAGTGAATCCTACATCAGAATAAAAGGGAAAATAGGGTAAGGTGACCCCGGTTCCGGTTTTAATTTGGAAATAATCCATCCAGCAAGATTTACATTATTGCAAACACAGTGTGCTGCTCAGCGTTAAAATTGAAGTGTGAACCTTTGGTTTCTACCTTTCTTTCTTTTCACGTGTCCACTGGTCCATCTGTTCTCTGCGGCTCGTGGACAAAGCAGGCTTGGCATGTTGGAATGAGGATAGGCAGGCTCAGGGAAGGACCTTTTTTCCCTTAAAATACCTAACACTGCTCCTGATAGTGGAGATACTTTTTGTAGAACTTTGGCTACAACTAAATTGAATGGTCCATAGTCAGTTAGAAATACCCTAACTCTCATACAGGGACTCTAAGGCAGAATAACTCATTTTTTTGTAGAACAGAGAGTAGAGGTATGGGTTTAGGGAAGAGTGAATTCTCCTATTGGAGGGGCTTGGAGGTTATGATTGGGGCTCGTCACTCGCTTACTGGCCAGTGGTTAAGTGGCATGGAAACCGTCATCCCTCCACTCCCTAACTCTGTCCCCACCACCAGCGCTCAGCTGTGGGTTTTGGGAATGACGATAGTTATCACTTCTTTGTGATTTCCCTGCCGACTTCTTGGTCTGCATTCACTGGGAGTAGCTCTGGGCTCCCCTTTCTATTTGTAAAGGCTTCTGGCACTAAATGGGATCCCCTGGAGATGTAGGGCTTTGGTGGCTAAATCCCAACAGGTGGAATGAGCTTCCCCTCCAGGTGTGCACACACTGTAGATGTGTGCGGCTTTGGGTAAAACATCCGTTTGATTCTTGCTCGACAAGGGTGGATCACTATGGCTCCAGCTGTGTATTGGGAAGATCATTTTATTTGTGTTTAAGTTGTACTTGCAGAGACTTCAAAGCCGTGTTTATAAAGTCGAACTCTACCAAGCCCGGGCTGAAAGCCTAAAGTTGACCGACTGTACCCTAATATGGAGACAGGAGGATTAAAAATGGCAAATGCCCTCTAAGCGTTATCTAAGTTATTATTTTCACAATGTGGCACGGTCCCGCAAAACTTCTAAGGGCGGGAAGCAGCCGTTCTGCAAACCTGACCTTCAGGGATGGTAGGTTCTAGAGACATCTGAGCCTGAGAAGGGTTCCTGGGGAGTCGGGGTGCCCCGGGGAGACGGCAGGCGGCCATCCTGCTAGGTCCCGACCACCCCTCTTCTGTCTCTCCCTTTTCACATCTCCGCTGCCCACGAATCGTCTCTCTTCCTCGTACCTCAGTGACTCTCCGGGCATACGGGGATGTTCTCTGGGGCTGGAAGGAACAGGTGCCCAGGGCCACAGGAGCCCCATGCACGGGAATCAGACCCACGCTGTCTCGGCTCATGATGTGTGTGGAATACCAGGTCCCGTGTACATCTTAGGTGATTTTTCACCCCAGCAAAGTGTGGGAGATGAATGGTTACCATAGGGATCACTTATGTTTGGTTGGGTGTGGCTCATGTATTAGTTTGGTTGCTCTGCTTGGAATTCGATCTTCTACCTTTTTCTGTAGCACCTGCTACAGTCTCTCTTAGAGCAAGGCAGTGCAGCCCCAGGGGGCTGGTTTTGCTGGAAAGCTCCCTTTGGGTTGAATAAGGTTTCCTTACTTCCTAATGGTCTGATACTAAACAAATCTCTTACCCTTTGCTCTCGTATCGATAATAATTAGAGTTGGCATGTGGTTTTTAGATGATAACACACAGTTAGGGGTCATCAGTAATAATGGCACCAATGATCCTACCTTTGCAATCACTAATTGTATGTATAGCTGTCTCTTCCAGATTAATCGTGTTAAAAATAATTCAACTGAGTAAATTTTACAGATTTTTATTCAGGGATTCGCTCATCAGGCAAGATCCAATCTAGCAGAGAGGAAGGGGCTCCGAGGAGCTATGCAAATAGAAAGGCAGACTTTTATAGGCAGAAGGGAGCAGGAAGAAGGAAGTTATACTACGCAAAAAAAACTGAGTTCATTACCGCAAGGTTATGTTTCCTTGGAAGACAGTGGGGGTCTATCAGGCAGATTGTATAACTAGCGTTGATCCGGAGATTCCTGACTGACTGCTTTAAGATTCCGTTTTTGGGAAAACCAACACTATCATGAAGTCCCAGTCTGGTAACATGGGCTTAGCATAAGTGACTCCATTTTAATTCTGTTGTTTTAATTTCAACAATGGTAATGAACTTTTCAAGGGTAGAACAAGTGTATTCCCGTGTGTACTCCACGTGTACCTTCTGCATGGCTAGCTAGTGTGTCTGTTGGGTTGGCTCTATCCTGATAAAATATGATTTTTTTTTCCTTTTATTTTATCTCTTTATTTTTTCATGGTTTTCCTTTTAATATCACAAAGATGTTTTTTTTTCCCCAAATTTATTTTAATTTTTCAGTGTTACAAGATTGATTGTTCATGCACCACACCCAGTGCTCCATGCAGTACGTGCCCCTCTCAATACCCACCACCAGGCTAATCCCCCCCACCCCCTCCCCTCCAAAACCCTCAGTTTGTTGCTCAGAGTCCACAGTCTCTCCTGGTTCAACACCCCCTCCGATTTCCCCCCATTCGCCCTTCCCTTCCTTCTCACGATGCCCTCCATGATTTTCTTTATACTCCACACATAAGTGAGACCATAAGATAATTGACTCTCTCCGCTTGACTTATTTCACTCCG
>CM052815.1:91396173-91418703 GCA_028533885.1 Nasua narica | reverse complement strand
AGGAGGAGAGTGAGGAGAAGGAGGAGAGGAGGAGGAGGAGGGGGAGGAGGAAGATGAGGAGGAGGGAAGGAGGAGGAGGAGGAAGGGAGGATGAGGAGGAGGGGGAGGAGGAGGAGGGGAGGAGGGGGAGGATGAGTAGAGGAGGAGGATGAGGAGGAGGAGGAGGGGAGGAGGGGAAGGAGGAGGAGGAGGAGGGGAAGGGGAGGAGGAGGAGGAGGAGGAGGGTAGGAGAAGGAGGAGGAGGAGGGAGAAGGGGAGGAGGAGGGGAGGGGGGGGAGGGGGAGAACAGCCGACCACCCACTTGGATTACCGTGATGATTAAATGTGTGAGGTGTTTATCTCAGGCCCTGCCCTGTTGTAAGTAATCGGTCTGCCGCTCCCGAGCCCTGCATTGCAGGGAGACTGGTTTCAAGAAGAATAGAGAATAGAGTTGCAGTATCTTCAAGATCCAGAGCCTAGGCCAGCCCTCTTACTTGACAAACGAGGCAGTGAACACGGAGAGGTTATAAGTTTGCCTGGGTCACAGAGCTCACACGAGGCACTCTCCACGAGATATGAAAACGGTGGGCCCTCCAGGGAAAAAGACATACACTTAACACCGTGCATAAAACCTCAGGGAACCCCCCACGTCTCCTCCACGCTGTCCTGTGGGCCATCGGTGCAGCTCGGAGCCCCACACGTATTGTCTGTGGGTGTTACCTGACTTGGGGAATGTTGTCTTCCACGTTGACTCGTCGGTTCCGACACAGTATTTGAAATAATACTTTACTCCTGTGATTAATTTTGCTCATAAGCCCCATGTGCTAATCACATGAGCAGACACCTCCCCACGTGCTGAGTAAACACATTTCCAGCTTTGACGGGGACTGATGCTCGGACAGTTCAGCATCCTGCTTATATAGGGTGTAATTACGTGTCCAAACTACAAGTATACTTCTGTCCTTGAGAACTGGGAAGTTGTAGAGACTCTAAATGACTGTGTCTCTTTATAGACCCATAACTTTCTCTAACTGTGCTCTTTGACGCACTACTATTTTGGTAGCTGGAGAAAAAGAAAAATGAAGGAAAAAGCCATTCAACTATATTAGAAAAGGCTTGCATATTTAAGATATGCCTTAAACAGAGCACTATTTCTTTCTCAAAAAGCCAAGAAGCAAACCTCAGTAAAAAATACCTCTACCTAATGTTCACTTGTAAATTCAGCAAATATTTCTGAGAACTTACCGTGGAGAAGAAGAAGAAAATGATGGTCCTGTGTGGGAGAAAGGCACGTGGTTATAAACCACTGAGCATCGCGGGGACCGAATGTGTGTGGGACCTCCGGGGCACACGGGGAGGGGAGCGCTTAGTATCATGCAGGCAGGGATGGCTGGTGTAAGAGAGGAAAAGAGCTGTTTTCCCCTCTGTGCCCCCAGGCCCTCGGTCTGGGGCCCTGCACATGAGGCCGACAAAAGAGAACGGTAAGAGAAACACACGTGTCTGAACACAAGCATCTCACATGCCCAGAAGAGCACTCAGAGAGGAGTAACTCCAGAGGGGCGGTTGGAACTGGAGTTTACAGTCCATCTTAACAAGAGAACAATACATTTTGAGAGAAGGGACAAGACAAAGGAAAGGGCCTTGGAGTTTCTGGGGCAGCCGACTGTGGAAGGTAAATATGGGGTGGGGGGAGCTAATGGAAGCTAAGGGCCAGTGGGTCACGTGTGTTCTGTAGGTTCCTCTAGTGCCTCCAGGCTGTAAGGGTCTAGAGTTTTCTCTGATTAACTTCTGCCCTTCCTGGAAGAGCGGGGAGTGGGGACCCCTTTACAAATTTATAATCTGCTTCTAGGCAGATAGGGGAGGGCAGAGAGCTTGCCCTGTGTCTCTTCTTTTCAATTGCCTTCAGCTCAAAAGACTTTTTGTGCCAAAGTGACATATCCGGGGGTCACATATTCTGCTCCCCTCTGTTGGACTGAGGATAGGGAAACACGCCGGGAAGAGGGGATTGCCTAAATAAAGGCCCAAAAGGCAAGGCATTTCAGAGTATCCTGAGGAGTTCATTCAAAGCCTTGGAGGTGATGATTACTAACCCCTTACCACACTTTCTTTATTGTAGCCAGTAGAAGAGAGAGACAAGAAGCCAAAAAATCGCCAGAATAGCAGCTTTCTTCATGGTGTTCTAAGAAACGCCAAAGCTCAAGACTCTCTTGTAAAACTAGGGGCTTGTCAGGGACCCGAGGGGAGTGTGCTACTCCTGCGATGCAGACTCACACCCAGGGGTTCTTTTGAGGAGTCTGGGGCCCGGAGAAGAGACTGCCCCTCCCACTGCATGGAAGATCGTAGGTCTGGTCCCAAATAGTCACAAATGGGGAGGACGGCCGGTAAGTTCGGCAGACTGTGCACAACAGGTGGGCCAGGAAATGGAGGGGAGCCGAGACCCTTCCCAGTGGTTGGAGTCCAATGCAGGCAGCCCAAGAGAGAAGTGGAGAACAGGGATGCGGTGGAAGAAGCGTAGGAGGACAGAAGAAGTGATAAAGGGAGGGCGTCTGTGATGAAAGGGACCCAAAATGTCTGTCGGTGTCTCTGTGTCTCTGAATGGAGGCAGGAATGCCGACAGGAGCGTTTCCCCCGCCTGAAGAGCAAACGGAGAGCGAGCGGCGAGCTCCGTGAAGGGTCCAAGCCCACTGTGATTTTTGCTTGGGTTTTTCCATCAGTCACGTGTGGTCGCAGTCCTTGGGAGCTCTGTCGCATGCAGCACTAAGGAGAGCTGTTGGACGTGATCCCTCTCTGTAGGGATCAGCCACCTGAGGGAGTCAAAGGGCAATGCCAGTCTCCTCTCCTAGCTGAACAAATGAATTAGAAATTAATCACATAGACAGGACTCATCTAAACTTGAAAACACCTCCCCCTTTATCGGTGGGAATGTGACCCATGAAGGCTGACCTCCGTTCAGCATTGCTTCTGTCTCCTCTGAAAATATTGAGCTACCGATTCAAAGTGACTCTTTCCTTATTTTGCAATTGAAAATTGGAGCCAGGCAGGCAAAAATAAATAAATAAAATAAAAAAGAGAGATTAAAAAGGCATGGAGCCACCTCCGGAAGAGAGAAATACATGAATAAATAATCAAGTAATCATTGCTTCTTGGCTGGGCCCTGCTGATCGCTTCCTGATTGGTCTTTACCTCCTGTGTCCCTGACTTTGCATCTGTCCAGAACATAACTGCCTGCTAAACGAAAGCTGTGATCAAATCATTTTCCAGCTGAAAACTTGTGAATGACTTCCAATTTCCTATGAGCCTAATGTCCAAACGCCTCGCTCTGATGCTGAGAGCCTTCCACAAACTGACCCCAAGCTAACATTCTAGCCAGTTCTCACTTCTCCCTATGCATTCTTCATTCCAGACAAATAACATGGTTCCCTGGTTACCCAACTATCTCAGGATTTTCCACCTCTAATCCCTGCTATTCAATTTTCATATCTGTGTCTATACCTCTCCTCAAAAACCCAAGCCCTCCTCGACGAAAGCATATTCAATGTCAAAGCTTCTCCCTGTCCTCAGTGCATTTCCCTCCGTCAGGCCCTCTGATTGTTGGTCTTTATCTTTAACATTATGGTTGAAATTTTCAAGGAAAAAGTAATGAACTTACATCCCAGATACTTTGGGAAATATATAGAATAGTAATAAAGAAAAAAGAAAAGAAAAACACCAGTAGTTCCCATCACCCAAATATACCCTCTATGACTATTTTGATGTCTTTCTTTACGGTCTTTTTTTTTTAACTGGTAAAAACCTTTGTACACATCTCACTGTCTCTCCTTGAGGGTAGGGAGTGGCTTATTCCCGAAGGTCTGTCACAAGGTATTGTTCTAAGTGGGTCTCGAGATGTTTAATGGAGCTGAACCAACACATATTCATTGAGTTCCCGTGATGCATCTCACAGTTGGAGTAAAAACAACAAAAAGCCATCCCCAGAGATGCACAAAGAGAAGATAGGCTAACACCCCATTGCCTGTGTGTTTCCAGATGTAAGACCTGAGAGATTCGCAGTCATACCAAGGGGCCTTCGCTCTTTTGGTCCAGAACTCAATGGGCATTGGAGGGCTGGACATGAGGATGTAAGAGTGGGGGCCATTGTTGGGGTCAGAGGTCAGGGAACTGTGGAGTGGAAGCCGGTATTCTCATTGTGACGTCTGTCTTTTCAACCTCAAGGAGCATAGGATTGCATCAGTAACCGCCCGACCTTAATGGTTCTTCCCTTGGACTACGTAACTGTGGCATCATAGCAAACATGTTTGGGTCCTCCATTTCTCATGAAGAAAGTCCCTGGCCTAGAAGGACTCAGGGCTTCTTACTTACTTACTAATGGCAAAAAGGTCTTTGGGATCCTGGTAGTCTATCACTCTCAGGATCTTTGCCAAGGCCTCCAGAACTTTCCAGGTTTTGAAGACACCCCAAAGCCATATCTTTGATTTTTGGAGGTTTTCTGTACAAGGCAGGGGAGATATGAATCAGAGACATTCAGGTTCGCATGTGTGTTCTATCTGTGGAACCAAGGACACACGTAAACTGCCCAGGCTGCTGCTACTCCTCCCCGTGCAAAATGGGAAGGACCCTCCTGTACCCTAAAGCTGCCCGAAGACTACCTGTAGGGTGTAGGGGCTCGATGTGCCTGCGCCGTGTGCGTATGACACACGGGAATGTTACTAGCACAGTTACCATCAAAGTATCTCCCGGGGGTTAGAATGCGATGAGGTGGTCCACGGTTCAGAGGTCTTGTGTCTTAGTCCGTCTGCACTGCTGTAATGGAATACCATAGCCCAGATGACTTTAAAAAAAGTGATTTTTCACAGCCTTGGAAGCTAGGAAGTACAAGTTCAAGGCAGATTTGATGTCTGATGAGGACGCACTTCCTGGTTCATAGTTGGCTGTCTTTTTGCTCTAACCTCACCTGGCAGAAGGGGTGAGGGAGCTCTCTGGAGGCTCCCTGATAAGGCACTAATCCCAGTCATGACTGAATCACTTCCCAGAGGCGCCGGGACTGTCACACTGGGGATTAGGTTGCAAGATATGAATTTGGAGGCGATGCAACAGTGAGCGTACAGTGTTTTAAACCAGATGAACACTGGGGAGATCATTGCACCAACAGTAGGGTCAGCCCTAGGGCCGGTTAGGTAATGCGATTCCGGTACCTGGCTGGAAACCTGCGTAACCCCTGAGGCAGATTTGGGGCAGTCAGCCGAAAACCCTTAATGGCTCTTTTTCCTTATGCCATCTTACATCCAAGCCTTCGTCCCTTTTGAACTGTCCCTGAGAATATCTTGAAATATGCCTTCGATATAATAATTCTAACTTTAGTAGTGTGTTTGGATCTGAAAAGTTCCTACCGTCACTCCTCTAAGACGCATTCATTCCTCAGCTAGTTCTACAAAACACTGTGCAAATAGCCCCTAAAATATTCCTTTGGCTCACAGATAAACCACATCTCTGAAACCATAGCCTTCAAGGCCACAGGTACTCGGTGTGATGTTCTGGCATTTTCTCCCCCCCGAAATGCTAAAACAGTCTATTTTTATGAGGAGAAAAAGACCGTAAGCCCCCTAATATTTTCATCTCTACAATAAATATCTCTAGAACAGAAAAGAAAGAAATACGAATTTGTAATAGAAACTTATTTCATTTAGCCATGAGGATAGGATAACCTTGATAGGATATGAAGACAGAACTCTAAATTCAAATGTCAGACCAGTACCTAATTTTTTAATTTAATTAGTTACAGAAAACAACTGTAAACGATCCATTTTCTTCTGTGCCTTTTGTAAGAGCCTCCCTTGTGTAACAAAAATATACGCTATCATCAATATGAAAATAAGATGGTTATTTCAAAATCCAAGTTGTAGGCAGAATGACAAAGATGATTTTTGTGCCGCCAGTTTCCTTTTGGAATCGTCCACAATCCTGACTCCCTCTCACCCCACCTCTGCCCAAAAGGTTCTTTCCTCACAAATCAAAACCACTAGCAGATCTCTCTTGTAGGCCAGGCTTAAAGTCTCTAATTAATTGGGTCACTCATTTATTCTCCGTGCATTCTCGTGGACCTCCATCTGTATATCAGGTTTGAAGCAAGGTCCTGGGAATGGAAATAAGATGGGAAACCTGCCCTCCTGACGGGAAAGTTCAGCAGACCTGATACGATAAGCCGTGACTGAAATGCAGCACGAGAGGCTGTGGGAGGGTAGAACCGAAAGGAGCTGTGTCTTTGGAGAGAGAAGGTGGTCAGGAAATGAGTCACAGAGGGAGTAGTAGGGGCTCAAGGAAGAGGTGGCGAATCCTTCAATCCAAGCGGAGGGAACAAAATGAGTCACTGACTGATAACAGCTTAAAGCCTTACCCTTAGCAAGGTATTTGCATTTAAAAGAGATAAATCCTAAAGCTAAAAGGAAGAAAGTCAACCGAAGGCATTTTAGACTTAGACCCCCAGAGCATAATCTAGACAGCAGGAAGCATCCCAGTTTGAAGAAAATGACTTTAATCAAAGGTTTGCGTTAGAACCACCTAACGATTTTTTTTTTTTAATATAGGTGCTCAGAACTTACCCCAGACGTAGCAAAGCAGAATCTCAGGCGTAGGGTGTGCAAAACTCTTATTTATAAAAGCTCCCCAGCTGATCCTGATGTGGTGCCCCTTGAAGGACTATTTCCTTTGATAGGAATGCTTACTTACTCTGTAAGCCCTGCTCCAGAATTCATCCTGTTCTCCGACGATGCCGTCCCTAGCTTCACGTTTGCTGCCCCTCTCAGCACTTTCGTAGGACTGAGTTCACCAGAGCTATTTTTACAGCACTTCTGTTGGGTGTTGACATTTCTTGTTATCAGGAGACCAGAAGCACTTCAAAGACAACCAGGAGCCTTCATTATATTGTGCCTTTACCCCGCATCACTTATGGGCGTGGCATGCATTCGTGAATGTTCCCAAATGAATTAACGTTCAGGAAGTTCCTGGAACACCCTAGGAACACCTACTATGTACCCAGCACATAGTAGGAGGAACTGAGATAAGATACGCGAAAGCACTTTGTCAAATGTGAATGCACCAGAAAGTTTCGAGATAGCCTATCAAACCACCGAGTATGCGCCTTAATTCCATTAAGTAGCTCTGTCAGCTATAGTATTCCCATCACTGAATTCACACTTTGCATCAATGTCAATATATTTAATCCCCATGAAGAGAGACCTCTTGATTAAATCGTTTTCTTAATTCCATACTACCTACAAATCAAACAGCCCGTGAGTTCCTGTCTTCCATTAGTTAATTATCTGTGTGGAAGCCTTAGGAGAGGGGCCACTTGAAAAGACAGATCCAAGTTGTGATCCGTTCATGAGAAAGAAAACAAAGCAGCTCCCTTACCTCAAAAACACCATCCCCAATCATTGCCCCTTTTCTTCTGTCACTAAACCAGATTTCATTTTGAAGACGCCATTGTTCTGGACGTCAGTTAAGAGAACATTTCTTCTGTTTTGCTATTTAAAAAATTGTTTTTATGACAGAGAAAACAGACATAACAGTGCCTGTTTGTTTGCTCAGGTATTAGCAATGAGAATGAGACATTTGATGGTAATATTTTGGGAAGGCACCTGCAGCGGGCCCCTCCCCCCGCCATCGCCTCTGCTATGGAGTGCTGGGAGTTTATTGTTGTTCATACATAGTATTGACCTTCCTTTTCCATGTTCTCATGATAACGTCTGCTATAATTTCTGTAAACCGCTATAATTTCTGTAAACCCCGGTTCTTGACACGTTTCAGGTTTGAATGGCTCCTTCTGCAGGTTATTTAGGCTGGTGTGTTCACGTGTTTAAAGGCAAAGAAAAATCTCTGTACAGAATATGTCTCATTATCCTTAAATACGTGATAAGCGATAATTGGTCCTCCCAGTCCTGCCCTGATTTTCTAGGTGGAGGAGAACTGCCATTAAGCTTCATTTCTAGGCGTGGTGTATGTGAGTGAAAAATTTCAAAAGGGAGTGAAGTCTTACTGTGTTATCTGATCCATCTGTGTATACTCAGTTACTCTAACTGCCAAGAGGGCTTTGCAGTGGCTGATCTAAGAAATAATCATAGAGGATTCCGGGGATCTGGTCCCACTCTTGAGGAGAAACTAAAACAACCCGTAACAGGATCATCAGTGAGGATGGAACAGAGATTATGAAGGTTGTGCAGGCCCTCTCGGGTGGGTGGCATTCCGTCCATCACTGGAGGCAGCGGTACCTCAGGAGAGGGGAGCACCTCTCACAGAACTCTCGTGTCCTGCCATTTTGAGTGCCCATTCTATCCTGGTAGGGGTTGGGCAGCAGAAGAAAACACTGGGAATGAGAGAACAGGCATCATTTTTTCTCTGTATTTGGAAAAGTGCAACTCCCTTTTGAACTCCCTAATCTTTTGAAATCCCTAATTTTGAACTCCTTAATCTCTTTCTCTATGAGCCCCCCACACTTTTTTTTATTTTCTCTTTTCCTATCACTCTGCCTATCGCTACCATAATCTCTTCCCTGGGAAACACCCAAGAATCTCTTTCCTTTCTTGTTTCTCTACCTGTAGGATCGTCACTGAACACCTCTTTTCTTCCCCACTTCAGCCTAAGAGATCTTTCTGAGTCTCAAATCCAAATGTGCGATGTGCTCCTCCTCTTCTTTAAACCTCTCAGTGGTTCCCATGATCTCTGACAACATCCAAACCCCGGCAGAGCGATGGAGCACTTTCCGTTCCTTAGTTTTGGGCCTGGCTTATCTCTCCCTGGGTCTCCAGCCGCACTGAGCATTAGAGTATTTCCAAGAATAGTTGTGGTGTCTTGACAGCCTCTGCAAGTTAATGTAGGCTTCTTTTGCTTAGAGAAGGCTCTGGAATTTGGTTGCAGACTCTGGGGCTGCTCAATGTAGGCTGTCAGTGAGACTTCCAGCTCTCTGAGCCTGAGCCTTCTCATGGAGTGCACGTAGTGAGGGCCAGAGTCCTTGTCCACACTGTAGATAGTAGGTGCTGGTGCAGAGGCTGATACATAGGGAGTGTGCAGGATTATCGCCGGCTTTGGATCTTTCAGAATTCCCTTCCAAGAGCCACCTCTTCAGCTGGGCCTCTTCTATCTCCCCCATCGGCAGTGACCCCTTCCTCCTCCCTACACAAGGCTTCCCTTCTGTATTCTTCCGAAGACTCTTCCAAGATTATATTCTTGCAATGAGCAGCTATGACCATTCGCGACATTGTTTACAGGTTCGTCTGACCCTAAAATTTCACAAAGGCCAGGAACCCATTTTATTGATTTCTGTATGCCAACCCATGCCATCCCCTCGGCAAAGGTTCGGGCGCCACAGCCTCCTTTCACCGTTTCTTCATTTATAGGACCCTCTTGAGTGTGAGCATGCTTTAAGCCCTATTTTCACACCGTGAATATTCCCAAAGTGGACAGTACATATGAAACTGATGTAACTAAGAACCCGGATGTGTGGTAAGCATTACAACTCAAGTGTTCTTTGCTGCTCTGATATTTGTGAAGTAAGAAACAGCTTTACAGTGGGAGAATTCTTTAATAGAGATAAATGGATCTTACACTTGAGATGGAATATTGACAGAAAGATAATGTGCTAGGTTCTCGTTCCTTTGGCAAACATTTGAAATTTACCATAAATTTTTACATTGCCAAGGATTTTTTGAGATGTATATGTATGTAATATAGCTGAGATTAGTGCAAATGATTAAGTAGCTATTTTCATTGTGTCATCGGTACCAAATATCTCTTCTTTTTAATCCATTGCCTATCCATTCCCCATAATTTTCATATGAGAGAAATTAGTTAATAAAAGCCCATAACCAAAAGGATTGGGGTTTAATAAACCATGAAAAAGTGTCATATTCATAAATGGCTAAAAGAGAAGATTCTACTACCAGATTGACATCAATAAGTAAAATAAGAAAATTCCTCTCTGCTCTCTCATCAGCTTTCAAAGGCAATGAGTTTATGACTAGATGTATGCACTTCCAAGTACATTGTAAAGTGGATTAAAATTCTAACTGGTTTATTGCTTTTTCCTCCGAGCCGCTTCCTTATAGAGCTCAGGATATTAACTTATAAGTGTGATTTTCATAAAATGTAATTCAAGCAAACCAAAGGGCTTACCAACAAGAGGCCTTTCAGAAAAATAAAATCAAAAGAGATTGAAATCAGAAACATAAAACGAAAGCTGGGACCAGAATGTATTCCCCACGGAAGACAGATGCTCAGCGTACGACACAACACTTCTAGAAGCACAAACGGGAAGCCCAAGTGGGTCATTCATTGTACCGTCCATCACAGTGGCCGGGAGGATTTCTTTCCAAAGGTATATCTTTGAATACTTTGTCCACTCTGGTGTGAAATGACTTAAGGACGGCTTTTCCACTCTTTCCGCTGTAAGGCCATTCCACAATTTAATAGATATCACTACTGGGCAAACTTTGTAGATAGGGAGCCTACATTTTCTGTTACTCAATTTCATGCCCTGACTTCTAGTTATTTCCCCCAGGGGAACACTGTAAACAAGTCTTTCCCTTCGTGGTGATGCATTTTGAATTCTTGGATATTTGTATCGTATCTCCCTAAGTAACTCTCTGAAAAATTTTATACATAGTGTACATCGAATACTTAATTCTTTTGTCGATGAACAATTTATTTGGTTTTTATAATCTTGTCTCACAAATCACTTTCCTCAGTCTGTTAATCAATCAGCTCTTCTCTGAATTCCCACGCTTCTCAGCATCTTATATTAAACTACTTGCAAAATGATTTGGTAATCTGATTCCCATCTTATCAATGCACTGCGCTCACCCAACCATTGATTCCTAGTTTCCAACAGTAACGCTCCTGTGTTTCGTGTCTTTGAAATAGCTCAACATTTCCCTCCAGAGCGTCTTCTCACTTGCTGTTTTTCACAGTGGAACTCTCCCCTTTAAAATCTCAGGGACAGTAGCTACAATTCTAGATTCAGTGATACCAAGGAAGTCATAATAACTTTTTATAAAGACCTATTTATTCCATATTATATATAATAGTGACTTGGCATCAGTGATTGATATTTAGAGGTGTTTCACTAAAGTCTGTGTTCTTCCAAGTTTTGGATGTTCTATATCTAATGTGATAGTGACATTTCTATATAAGAAAGTCTGAAATACCCTGTTAACTCTTCCCCCTACAAGGAACCTGTCCATGTACATTATACAAGTTAGCGAAGTTACAGAAGGACCTTTGTCAGGTAAATAATTTAATTCTTCTGAAATGTATAGTGTCTATAATTAGCACAGCCACTTTTGTTCTGTTTCTTTCAGATTGATTAAGCATGATCGTCTGTGGCAGGGAAACTCTCCTTTTAAATTCTTAAGACTTTTTTACTTTTTAATACCAATGTTTCCTGTTTTGTGAGATGATCTTGCCTTTTCCCACCATTGCAATTTTAGACCTCTCAGGTTCCAGAATTAGCATTGTTTTGAAAGCCAGTTATTGTTTTATGTCAATATTATATTGCTACCTGAATCTATATTTTTTTGCCCTAAAAGAAACCAACTATGTGGGGTGCCTGGGTGGCTCAGTTGGTTAAGCGACTGCCTTCGGCTCAGGTCATGATCCCGGAGTCCCGGGATCGAGTCCCATATCGGACTCCCGGCTCTGCGGGAGGTCTGCCTCTCCCTCTGACCTTCTCCCCTCTCGTTCTCAGTCTCTCTAATAAATTAAAAAAAAAAATCTTTAAAAAAGAAACCAACTATGTGTAGTGAATAAATTTTCAAAAAGACCTTGATCCAGAGTTAAATCTATGAAAACCTCTGCAGTATCTTGAATTTCAATACTAAAAGCTCCTGAAGGAGTAGCTCGATATCAAAGGACAGACATAGAGAGAAAGTGTTTTCACGTGGCCTTAAAATAATTGAATTAGTCACCTAGCACCCCACCTTCAGAGTGTTCGTGTTAAGGGCAATACCTCAGTACTTTACTAAAAAGAAAAAGATTTTTGGAGATAAACTAAATGTCAACAGCTGTCTTCCTGCCAGGAAAGTGACTTTAGAGAACCTTTACTCGTCTCACGTTCGGAAATGTTTATGAATAGAAATAATTATTAACCCATAAGCCAACATCTAACTTTAAGCCACCTTTATGGATAGGAATAGCTTAAAAGTGAGTTGGCCACTTGCAAATATGATCTTTAAACTTAAGAATCAAATTCCCATTTCATAGATGATGGATCTTCATTAAGGATTTGTAGAAGGCCAAGTGTCATCGTGCCTCAGGAACGCAGTCCTTTTTCAAGTCTTTATGGAGAGCCGGATATGTTCCAGGAAGTGTACTAGCTCCTGTGGACACAGGAAAGTTAAGGAACAGTACACCGTAGGTCTTTCCGTACTCCGGGAACACAGAGGAGGCAGCCCTTACGGACCAGACCCAATAGCACTTCTCAAAGGAAGTGATTTCATTTGTGTTCTAAACGATAAGGCAAAGTCAGCTAAAGGGGTAGGGTCGGGGGAACTTTCCAAGCCAAGAGCGTGGCCTCTGCAAACTTAAGATGGTGGATAAAGCATGAAATAATTCTGAGACCCCAGAGAAATATGAGCAACTCACTGGAGATCATGGAGGAGAGTAAGAGGGAACCAGAGACTGAGGGGTTCAATGTCCTCATCAAAGGACTGACGACAGGCTCTTGAGAACCTCTGAGGGATTTGGGGTTTGGAAGTTGCATGGGTGGGGGAGTGCTTTTTGTTTTGATTTTGCTTTTGGCAACTGATATGACAGACCAGTGGAGGTTAGATTACAGTTGCACACGAATAGAGAAAGGCTATTTAGGGAGCTATCATAGAAATCCACAAGAGATGTGATGAACTTCTGACTTAAAACTTAGCAGGGAACACATGGTTTTGAAGGATTAAGAAATTGTGACCTGGGGGCACCTGGGTGGCTCAGTGGGTTAAAGCCTCTGCCTTCGGCTCAGGTCATGATCTCAGGGTCCTGGGATCAAGCCCCGCATCCGGCTCTCTGCTCGGCAGGGGGCCTGCTTCCTCCTCTCTCTCTGCCTGCCTCTCTGCCTACTTGTGATTTCTCTCTCTCTGTCAAATAAATGAATAAAATAAAAAAAAAAAAAAAGAAAGAAATCGTGACCTGAAGAATTTAGTGACTAATTGGGATATGTTTCAGCATGACACGGAGGTATATGATATACAACAAGCGAAAGTGATTGTATTTTTCTTGGAAAGGGGACACAGGACAATGAGCAGGTTTTGTAGGATTATTGATGAGTGCCATTTTGGACACGATGAGTTTGAGGAGCTTATGGGACATCCGCTGGGGGAGTGGCCAGAGGGAATGTGACAAAATGATCTAATTCTCAGCAAAGATTTTTTGGCCTGGCATATGGAGTTAGGCATCATTCATGTACATATTAGTGCTGAGGCCAGGAAATTCAGTGAGTTTACCCAGGTACCAAGTATCAAGTATCAGAATTCTGGAAAACACTGAAATTTAAACGGACGTTAAAAGACAGGAATCCCGAGAAGAAATACATGGAGAAGTAAAAGGAGAACATGAGAGCATAATACCACACAAGCCAAGGGAAGTGACGATGATGGAGGGCATCATCAACAACATGAAATGTCAGAAAGGTGTCAGGTAAAACAAAGGCTATCAAAACGGTGCATTGGCTTTGGAAATTCAAAAGCTTATTAAAACTGTTAATAAGAGTGTTTTCATTGGAACAACAACCAGGATGCCATGGGATGAAGGGCGGGCCAAAATTGTAATCACACCCAAGTGCAAATTATTATTTCAAAAAGCCTGAGTGTGAAGCGATGTAAATCTAAACAAATGATACCTGGAGAGGAGGTTTGAACCAAAAAGATGCTTCTAAGATGGTAAAGAGACATTTTTTATAGGTCGGATGGACAGATAACTAGAGGAATGGGGTGTGGAGATACAAGGAAGAAAGTCAACACAGTGTGCTGGGTGTGTAATTTTCCTCCAGCAGAAATCCAGATGAAGGGGTCCAGATGTTGAGGAATGATGCGATTGTTCCAGAGGAGGGCTTTGGCAGCGTGGGGCCCGGGACAGCTCAGTGAGGAGGGAGTACTGACAAGAGAGGATGGGAAGTGACAGACCACAGCCTCTAAGATCACAGAAGGCTGATAACTTGGGCGGACGTGGAGGTATCGAGTGTCTGGAGGGCTGACTGAGGTTAAAGACAGAGGGACAGCGGCAAGAACTCAAGAGCATACGAGATTCTGGAGGTCATGGCCAGAGTGCATGGTGCCTTTAAGATTTTGGACATAGAAGGGGCTGCTGGAGTGGGGGCACCAAAGAGTGGAGTCAAAGGACCACAGATCAAGGGTATCCACCGTGCTGTCTGCGTGGACTCTGGCATCGTTCTGGGTGATGGCGGCAAGAGGTGAGGACAGATACTGAAACGCAGATGCGGCCATCCTTGGGGAGTGTGGGGCAGTGACTGCGACTTCAGGAGAAGCAGCGATGTAGCAAACACTGAGAAGAAGATAAATTATATTAGTAACAACAGCTGTGTGCCCTGAGTCTCAGAGGAGGTGATGTGTACGTGTCCTTGTATATGCCCACAGTATCTTTCCAAGAATGGGCTCTGGTGGACGTCCTCTCTCTAACTTTGGGAGGTGGGGCCATGGGAATGTGTTGTATGAAAAATAGCGACAGTTTGGAAGGACCAGAATGGAGGCCAACAGAAGGCAGCCACATTTCCCAGCCTGGCAGGCATCTCAGAGCGGCCTCTCTCCTGTCCGTCCAGAGGGAAGAGTGGTCTTCTGAGGGAAGCAAGCAGGCGGTCCGTGAAGAGGGCTGGGGTATCGGGGTGTTCGACCACAAGCCTCTCAGAAGCCATCGCATGCTGGCGGGCGCCATTTTGAAATTGATCTACTCAGTAGTTTCTAGACCAAAAACACTCCGCTGGTGTCAGAAATCCAATTTAAAGTTTCCTTTTTATTTTGGAAGAGAATCTGGAGCCCAGGTTAAAACAGCTCCCCAAAACAATATTCTTTAGTGGGTACAATAAATCATCAGCTTTCCGTGCCATCCGTACACTTAGTAAGAAGTTGGTAGAGGATAATGTAGCGCGAGCAAAGATTCTTGTTAACTTATATTCTTATTTTCTATAAAAGTTTACAGCTTTTTTGTTGTTCCTATTGCTTGTAAAAGAATAGTATCTTCCACTTAACACGGGAGCGTGAAGGATGTTGTCATTGTTGTTTATTCTGATGAAATCTGAGATACACCTTGGCTGAGTAGGGAGGGGAGCCGTGGGGGTGAGCGAAAATGAAGGGAGCCATGCAAAGCAGCAGAGCAAATATGTAGCTTCCCGAACCCAGCTTTGTCTGACACGGTGCTTAAAGGGGCTATTATGGTGCCTGGAACCATCTGTCTTCCTCCCCCCTCCCTCCCCCAGTCTCTCCCCCATAACGCAGTAGGAAGCTTCCTACGCAGAGCTGAGGATACAGTGATTCTCATCCGATGACTTTCGCCGGACCCAAGTAGTTTTTGGCTTCTGTATATCATCTACTATCACATAGTTCTTTCTCCACATTTCATAAGGAAATCAGAGAGAGCTCCCCTCCTTTCCCTGTTCTGAGAATAGCTAAGTGCTAAAGGCAGGAGCCCTCGGTACTGTCCACGCGCTGAGTCAGGTCCTGGGAGAGATTCCCAGGGGGGTGCCGTGTGGAACAGTATTGGGGCCACTGTGAGGAGTGGGATGCTTTTCTTTCCTCCAGTGGGAACATCAAGAAGCCGTGAAATGTCAGAGTTTTCACATTGTTCCCGAGGCTGAGGAGGCCTCCTCTAAACCTATCAGTCAGGATGACAGGAGTTCACCAAAGACTTCTTAAAAGGGCCGTGAATTTCACATTAGGGTTGAAACTACTATAGTCAGTATTTGAACACAATAGATGTTGTGAGCTGGATCATGAACGCAACCCAGCTCTCCGCCCGCCGTCCCCCTTCCTAACGTGGGTACAGGGCTCTTCTCTGTCCATAGACAGGGGCTTTGGATTTCAGTGGCATTATTTCTACCCGTAAGCATTCCATTAACATAGCAAGTATACACAACAGTTGTGCAAAACTTTGCATCCAATTCAAATAAAATCAAAGAGGGGGTTTGCAACTATTGGATTTATTTTATTTTGTTTTGTTTTTTGGATTTGTTTTAAAGTAGAGCTTCCATAGCTAGAAATAAAGGCTGATCATTTTTGATGATAAAAGCAGTTGTTGCATTTTGCAGGGCTATGAACTATGACCCCTCGTGTCCTTCCTAACTTAATGCTTTACATGAAAAGAGAGCTAATACGGTTACATAGTATGTGTTTACTGTGTCTTCAAAAGCTGATTTTCATAGACAGCTGTTAAGAGTCATCCTAAATGACACAAAGTTTCTTCTGGTTTCTTACATGTCAACTGCAGAGAGAGCAGAGTAAATGCATTTTGGTGTCTGTGTATCAAGACTTGTATATTATTTCTGATAAAATAAGGTTTTCCTTTCCAGATGATGTATTTTAAATGCCAGTGATTTCTCCTGGAGGGAACTGATATTGGAAGAAGAAATAGAGTTTTGCAAATACATCTAGTATGAGATTATTTCCCTTTTCATTCTACCACTCTGTGGACTATTTCTACCTTTTTGAAATATAAATATCACTATTACCTGAGATAATACCGGGGGTATATTATGAGAAGTGAACACTGGACTGCACTATCTTTTGGACCAGAACACAGGCTGGGATGAATTTGGAAGCAGCGCCTGCATTCAGGGTGAAGACAGACCTCACTCCCGCCCTGGACCAGGAATACCGCTGCGTCTGGCTACCTTCCATGGGGCCCCCACCTGTTTCTTCTGCACATTATAGGAGACAACCACTGCCCCTTCCAGAATGGTCAGTTGCCTCTGGAAGTAAGATGATTTTCCTTCTCTTTTTCAATACTGATAGAATTGGGCCAGACTTCAGTGGATATTGGAAAGGTATCCTAGAGGAGGACCACTGTTGAAATTGGGGAAGAAAACAATGAGTGACCAGAAATCACTCTGAAAGTCTGCAGAGCTATTTAGAGAAGGCGTCTCATTTCCTAAAGCTTGTGCTAGACTGGAAAACAGCTTTGATGGGGCATCAGGAGACCTGTCGTCTCGTTCTGAATTCCTCATGAGTTAGATGTGTCCTCACTAGAAAACAATCACTTTGGACACTTTCTCCTGAGATAGTCATGGTTTGCTAAGTTACACTTCAGTAACCAACAAGCAGCCTGAAATTTCAGTGGCTTACAAAAGCAAAGGTTGGCTTCCCAGTCACGTTACATGTAAGTTTCTAATCCCCAGCCCCCTGCTCCCTGTAGCTTCTCCATTTGGGAGACGTCCCCATCAGGGACACTCAGCAGAGCCGAAAGAGCAGTGGCGGAACCACGTGATGTGTTTGAAAGCTTCTCCTCACCTTCGGCTGGTTAAAGCAAGCCACATGGCCAAGCCTGCCTTCAAGAGAGCAGGAAGTACGCCCCGCCCCCATAAGGAGGGCAACAGGGGAAGCGCCCAGAGGATGAACCGAGTAGACAGGGGCAGCCCCGTGCCCGGAACTTGAAGGCATTGGTCAGTGATTTGCAAAGTTCTCAATTACAAGTTATTAATTCATAAGTTAGAATTAGTAATAATTAGTTTGCCCATAGAGGGTTTTTTTTTTTTAAGATTTTATTTATTTATTTGAGAGAAAGAGAGAGCATGAGCAGGGAGAGCAGCAGAGGGAGAAGCAGGCTCAATCCCACGACCTTGAGATAGATCCTGACCTAAACTGAAGGCAGACGCCTAACCAACTAAACCACCTAGGCGCCCCCTGGACTTAGGTTTTACCAAAAGATCCGAGACTGTTCGAATTAGTGGTTTGCATATGCACACATAGTTTTTGTCTTTAAATTCCTTCAACTGTTTAAAAGCAAATTCTTGCCCTTTGGAAATGTTTTGTTTTGCTAATGTGAAGAAGTGCATGAATAACAGTCCTTTGAAGGTGTGTAGTGATTTGGAGTGGCAAAATACTTCTGCACGCATCTGTTCTTGAGTCCTCTGCTCTTACCTGCCTGTTTGGTTTGTTGACTCTTTTTCCAAAGCCTAGGAGGGTCTGGCGAGTAGTAAGCACTCAGTAATCTCCGGGAGGGTGGGGTAGAACTCCTTTGGTAGTGAGACTATCGGAGTTAGTTAAGGGGCTGAAGGAGCGTGTTCCCTCCCCTAGGAAAAAGTCCACAAAGACCCAGCCCCCTGCCCGATGGTTGCAGAAAAGACCGGTCAGGAAATCTCCCCTCTGAGAATATACAGACTGCTATTTTATCTAACGTGTCTGTGCCCATACCCAGCCCACCGGGTGGCAGAGAGAGACTGAAATGAGATGAGGAATATTAAGGCTTCCTGAGAATTTCAAAATCTCCGTGCCCATTTCAGGTCAAGAAAGGCCAGGCCATTTTAGGCTAGGTGGATCAACGTTTTTACGTTTTTTCCAAGAAAAACAATGTGCAAAATGTGATGTCTAAGCCTTTCTATAACAGCTTTCCATATGATGATCTATTAAATATCCAGAACATTCCTTTCAGATAGGAATTACTGGTACGACCATGCTCAGGTAAGAATATTGAGACACAGAGAATCTAAGGACTTGGTGCAGGGACTCCAGCCAGTCAGTGGTGGAGTTCGGAAGGGAGCCGGATAGCCTGACTCTGGAACTTGTAACATCTTTGCAGAAGAGTTAAAGGAACGTAGCCATTTTTTTTTTTCCAGCAGAAAGATAACATATTGGAAAGACCATACTAGTTTTGGAAAGAATGCAGTGAATGTCCAGGTGGGCTACTTAGTTTCACATGAGTTATCTAATTTAATCTTCGACTACCCCTGTGGGGGATAAAAAGGGTATTTTTTCCCCATTTTACAAATCAGAGCTCTCAAGCATGGAGAGTTTACCTTGCCCAAGGTCACACAGCCCATGTTGCATGTGGAATTCGATTCTGAGGGCTCTGTCTCCAAAGCCACTGAGTATGAAATCTCTTCCAACCTGCCAAAAATGCTGCAGTCCTTATTCGGCAAGGTGAATAGAGGCTCCCAACTCCCCACGCTACCTTTAAAGGCATGGGGTCTGCTTTTATGTTGTTTGTTCTTAGAGATCCTCTGATGGGAGCCCTTGAGGACCATTTGTATCCTAGCATCTTTATGATCCCTGCTGGGTGGAGAGATAGCTTTCAGTAACCCCACCCAATCAGTCCCCCAGTGACCGACCTCAGGGGTCATCATAAAGTACTTAAGGGTTTGTCATCTGTTGAATCTTCTCATCAGGCAAACATTCTCACTTTTCTTTGAAGAAGAAAGGTAATGTTGTCCCCTGCTGGGAAATGAGATAACTAAATTATATTTAAGAGTGCTATTATGGTTTTAGGGATTCGATTACCAAAATAAGGAAGGACTCTTAATTCTAAGGTTGCCTTAGAAGATTATGGACGTTCCGGAGAAGGTTTCCAAACCAACAGCACTGAATTTCTTGGTTTCAGTTTTTTTCAGCTGCTCTCATCTCTCAGAATAGCGAAGCGTTGTTTACTGTGTGTTTTCTAGGAACTCTATGATGCTGCTTAAGATCGCAGAATGCACGCGGAGGAAACACTTTTTCTTTTTTTTTTTGATGTTCCCACACACAGAAAGGGAGGCATGTGAGCAGGGCACGAGCGATGCTGCTCCCTGCGGGGTGGGGCACACTGTGTCCAGACACCTAAAGCCCAGGCACCAGATGCGCCCGTGACGCTGATGCTGGACCTTTCGGGAGCTTGGTTTCCTTGTATTATAGTCAAAGCGCGGTCAGCATGAAAGCTCCCTGAGAGCAGTGACCTTGGTGATCTTTTCGGTATCTCTGGCACTTTGAACCATCAGTCAGAAAGACTGGAGGTCTTGAAGTGCCTGGTCAATGGATGACCAAATACTGCACTCCTCTCCCCACCAGGTGCACAGTGTGTCATCCACAACTCTGATCTGTCCTGCTCCTTCCTTTTCAGCCTCCTTTTCTGTCTGGTGCTTTGGGTGGTACGCTTAGTAGGTCCAGGCTCGCGCCACTCTCTGGCTTTGCGCGTGCTCTCCCCCTACCCGCCGGCTCCCCCGACGGTCTAAGGCCCTGATTACCATTGAGGGCCGGCTCCAAAGACCGCTTCCTCTGAGGCCGTTCTCCAGCCCTCCCGACGGGGCTGTTTTATCGCACGGATGTGTATCAACCCACACCTGTGTACCAGCCAGGAAGCCAGGGATGTCTAGCGAGTCACGTCACTGGGTCCTTGCACCATCCAGTGGCTGTTTGTGCTTTCACTTAACTAGTACTTACCCGATGGCTCTTCGTTAAGTTGCTGCCGTAGGTACTAGGGCTGAGTTGGGTAAAAGGTAGAGTCCGTTAGACAACTTCACCTAAGGGTGAGCCCCTAAGAGAAAGGAAATAGCGTTAATATCAGTTGCTGATGTGAAAGGGAATGAAGAGAGTAGGGAAGTAGAATTAATCTAGATTCCTTCGGGGCTGTTGGGCATCCTACCCCTCTGGGCCTTGTCCCGGGCTTAGCACAGTGAGCTCTATGCTGGGGTCATTCAAAAATCTTGGCCAGAGCGTGAACAGAACTTTGAACTTAGCGATCTGCTAGCATTCTCCCGTCTTCAAACTGTGCTGCTGTGGTTTAAAGAAATGGATATAAGGTGTGCGAGATATCCGGTGTGCTAGGAAAAATCCACATGCAGGGAACTCCTCGGCCAGCCCTCGGGCCTGAGCAGCAAGGCAGTCAGCTCTGACTTTTCCCAGTCCCCAGAGCAGAGCACTGGTTCACCCAACCCCTCGAGTATTTTCCCTTTAACTGTGGAATGCATTGTTCTTTTAATTTTTCTGGCAGTAAAAATTACCTTTATAATTATATTTGGCTTAGATGACTATAGCAGTGAATTTGCATTTTCTCAGTACACAGCATGGGATAATACCAAAAAAAAAAAAGTACAGCAAGAAGCCAAGGAGAGCCAATCTAGGATTAAAACTTTGCTGTTGCAAAGCCTCGTGCTCTCACGAACGCTGCTGAAGAATATTGCTAATGTACTCACAGGCAAAAGTAAAAAATGCTGCTAACGGACGATAACCACAAGTCCAGAGAAATTGTAAAGGCCCATAAACATGAACGGCTAGGACTCAAATTGCAGTTTAAACTCATTTAAGCATCTCATCTCATTTAAATACCCCTTGCCCTGTTCGGAAGTGATTTTCCCAGGCACCAGGAAAAGACTGTGTGGGTTATTGACTCCGGGGTCAGGACGAAGTTAAGTGGACTGAGTAGAGAGCATTGATTCCCCGGAGGTCATTCCCTGGTTTAACCACGGAGCCTGGCCACCGGATTGAGTTTTCTGCGTGCGAAGCTTTCCCAGCCCTGATCAGAATGAATCCCACGACCTGAGTGTGTGGGATTCGGCGCCAGCACGCTCTGCTGATGGGCCCAGACAGCAAGCCTGCTTTGGGGACCTGAACCCGGCGAGCTGCTGGAGGCACGAGGAGTGGCAAGAGGAACTGCAGGGTCAAGAATGTGCTCATCTCACCTTTTGTCAAGAGCGATGGGCAGGGGAAAGGGTGCACTCTTGTTTCAGACTTTACATTCACCGACCTGCCGGTTTAATCCCAGAATTGTACCCGGAGATCCCTTTGCAGTCAGGCCAAGAGAAAGGTTGTGTTCTGAATTAATGGTTAGTTCATGTCCACAGCTCTGCTATATTCACATGGCTCTTGAATATGCACGGGGCCAAGTGATAATGATGATGGGCACCAGCTCTGGTCCGGCATAGGGCTGAGGATGTCCAGGGAAAATGTGTCACCGAAACACAAAGCCACCTCCCTGGGCAATATCCATAGTTTTTAAAAGAATGAACAACTGCCTCAGTGCTTTGGGCTGACTTGTCCCTGATTCTCCCCTAAGATGCTCCTCTTTACCTAACGAACCTCTCCCTTCTGGATAACGCTTCATGAGCCCTTTCTCCAGGCAGAATGACAAGTTGTGTTGACTATGGCTTTGTCTCTTAGACTTCAAGTGGCATTTTCTCCTTACAGTCAGGTCTTAGAGGTTTTAATGAGCAGTGGAATCGTTTGAGTTCATAAAGGAAATGATTGTAGCGAAAGGATTTCGGCGACGTGGCCTTCTTCTTCCAAGTGTTCATCATTTTCAGGTTTCCTAATATTTGCCATAATAAATATAACTAGCTTCTGGCCCGGATGGAGGTAACCCATTTATGCAGTGCCATCCGAATACAGAGAAACTCAGCAGTTTCTAGGAGTGTGCCTTTCCGCTCAGTCATCCAGTCAAAATGAAGTGGTTTGTTGAATTTGGAGTGTGAGACAGCATTTCCTCCCTCAGCGACAGAAACCGAACAGAAAGCAAAGAGAGTGCTCACTCTGTACCAGGAAGTCTGCTAAGTGCGAGGAAATGGAAATGTGAATAATTCAGGTCAACCCTTCTTCTTTTCATTTC